>SJYQ01000648.1:102812-115345 GCA_006410935.1 Redunca redunca | reverse complement strand
AATAAAGCAGAAATAGATGTTTTTCTGGAACTCTCTTGCTTTTTCCATGATCCAGCGATGTTGGCAATTTGATCTCTGGTTCCTCTGCCTTTTGTAAAACCAGCTTGAACATCTGGAAGTTCACGGTTCACATATTGCTGAAGCCTGGCTTGGAGAATTTTGAGCATTACTTTACTAGCATGTGAGATGAGTGCAATTGTGTGGTAGTTTGAGCATTCTTTGGCATTGCCTTTCTTTGGGATTGGAAGGAAAAGTGGCCTTTTCCAGTCCTGTGGCCACTGCTGAGTTTTCCAAATTTGCTGGCATATTGAGTGCAGCACTTTCACAGCATCATCTTTGAGGATTTGAAATAGCTCAGCTGGAATGCCATCACTTCCACTAGCTTTGTTCGTAGTGATGCTTTCTAGTGGAGGTGATGGAATTCCAGTTGAGCTGTATATGCTTCCATGCTGCTCTCTCAGGGCGCCCTGCCCTCTCCTTCCCCTCTGTGTCCATAAGGCTGTTTTCTATGTCTGTGTCTCTACTCCTGCCCTGCAAACAGGTTCAGCAGGACCATCTTTCTAGATTCCACATACATGAGATAATATGTGATATTTGTTTTTCCCTTTCTGACTTCACTCTGTATAGCAGGCTCTACCTCTCCCTCACTTCTAGAAAGGAGAACTATGGTTTAATGGGAACAGAGTTTCCTTTTGGGAAACTAGAAAAGTTCTGAAGATGGATGGTCGTGATAGCTGAACAAGACTATCAGTAGCCTCTCTGCCACTGAACTGTGCACTTAAAAATGATTAGCTCGGTCAACTTTACATTGTGGATGTTTCACCACAATTTTTAAAAGAGCAAATCTGTCCTCACCACACTCTCCAATTTCTTTGAGTAAAGATCACATGCTCAGGTTAAGCGTCTCTGGCTCTCACTGGCCCCACACCATTTGCTAAGACGGATGCCCTGTCACCAGGAAGTGGCTTCAATCACTGTGCTGAACAAATCGGACACATACTGAAGGCCCCTGCTGCTGACGTGTCTAAGTGGATTCATGAGATCCTGTGGACATGCATTTGAGTGGACTCCAGGAGTTGGTGATGGACAGGGAGGCCTGGCGTGCTGCAGTCCATGGAGTCGCAAAGGGTCGGACACGATTGAGCAACTGAACTGAACTGAGTGACCCAGGCTACCCCCAAGTGGCAGAGGACAGGAAGGGACAAAGACAAATTGGACATCAGGGTCTGAACGGTAGACTCATGGTGTCTCAAATGGCTGGGGGAGCCCTAAGAGGCACAGAGCCCGTGGCAGGGGCCCGCGTGTCCTCAGCCCCCTCCCAGGGAGGCTGGCTTCATTTCTGTAGCACATGCGGTTTACAGAAGGAGAAACAGCAGCACCCAAACCACACCACTCCATATGCATGCGAAGCCCTTGTTTAGGGAGGCTCAAAAGGGAAGTTCTCAGTCTATAATATCTCTTCCCTGCAAATTCCTTCCGGGCCTCCTGCGGCCTCAGCACTATATAGAGATGTCAAGTGTTTATCCAAGCGGCCTCCTGCTTTCTGTGGCTCAGCCTATCTTTCTGAATGTGGCTTCTCCCTTCCCTGCCCCCTCTGAATGTTCTGGCCTCCCCTGGACGCCCATAGCTGATTTTCTAGCTTTTCTCTCTCACTTGTTCTTCTGGTTTTCAAATCGATCCTTACTTTACCTGCTTGCCCAAAGGAAACATCTGTTGCCCCTACTTAAGTCACATCTGACTCTCTGCGACTCCATGGACTGTAGCCCGCCAGGCTCCTCTGTCCATGGGATTCTCCAGGCAAGGATATACTGGAGTGGGTTGCCATGCCCTCCTCCAGGGGATCTTTCTGACCCAGGGATCAAACCCGAGTCTCTTGCATTAGCAGGCAGATTCTTTACCACTGAGCCACCAGGGACGCTCCTACATATATGCATAAAGGTTGTATGACACAATCAAGAATGAGAAAGAAAGGGAGAAAGAAAGTACTTACACTGTGCAAGTTAACACAGCTGCTGTAGCTGAGCTTCAGAGAGAGAGATATGTTGTTACACCAGTTCTTGGTGCCAAGACGAAAACACCTAGAAGTTTCTAAGGGAAACAGTGCTTTTGAGGATAGTCAATTCTGAAGTGTCTTACTTTATGAAAGTGGCACAGAGGGAATTCTCTGGGAGTCTAGTGGTTAGGACTCCGCACTCTCACTGCCAAGGCCCCAGGTTCGATCCCTGGTCAGGGAACTAAAATCATACAAGCCACAAGGCCAAGGAAAAGGGACATCGACTTAGTGAGAAATGGTCAGCACTTTCCTGGGGTATGAAGATCTTCATCTGGCTTTGTTGCGTGGCCATGTTTACTGCTCCTCTACTGGTAAGGAGAACAGAAGCCGTTTCCTCTTGGCTTCTATTCTGCTTGCAGGAACCAAGTTGGAGATCAAGAGTTCTTCCAGCGGACTTCTCTGATGGTTGGATGGCTAAGGCTCTGGGCTCCCAATGCAAGGGCTGGGGTTCAATCCCTGGTCAGGGAACTAGACCCCACATGCCACAATTAGGACTCAGCATGGCCAAACTAATTAATTTAAAAAAGAATCCTTCCACACATTTGAGTCAGTGCTAATGAAGTGGATGGACACAGAGTGAAATAAGTCAGAAAGAGGAAAATAAATAATGTATATTAACACACATATATATATAGAATCTAGAATTCTAATAGAATCTAGAATTCTACCATCTAAAATCTAGATGGTACTGCTGAAACTATTTGCAGGGCAACAATGGAGAGGCAACCCACTCCAGTACCCTTGCCTGGAAAATTCCATGGATGGAGGAGCCTGGCAAGCAACAGTTCATGGGGTCGCAAAGAGTCAGACAAGACTTCACTGGTAATGGAGAGGCAGACACAGAGGACAGACTTATGGACACCGGGAAAGGGGGAAGGAGAGGGTGGGATGAATGGAAAGGAAAGAATAGCTTGGAAACATATACATTATCATATGTAAAATAGATATCCAGTGGGAATTTGTTATATGATACAGGGAACTCAAACTGAGGTTTTGTGACAACCTAGAAGGGTGGGCAGAGGAGGCAATGGCACCCCACTCTGGTACTCTTGCCTGGAAAATCCATGGACAGAGGAGCCTGGTGGGCTGCAGTCCATGGGGTCGCTAAGAGTCTGCCACGACTGAGCGACTTCACTTTCACTTTTCATTTTCATGCATTGGAGAAGGAAATGGCAACCCACTCCAGTGTTCTTGCTTGGAGAGCCTGGTGGGCTGCCGTCTATGGGGTCACACAGAGTCAGACACGATTGAAGCGACTTAGCAGCAGCAGCAGCAGCAGCAGCAGCAGCGGAGGGGTGGAATGGGGTGGGAGGTGGCAGGGAGGTTCAAGAGGAACCTATGGCTGATTCATGTGGATGTATGGCAGAAACCAACACAATATTGTAAAGCAATCCTCCTTCAATTAAAGGCAAATAATTTTTTTTAAATAAAGTACTTCACAAAAGCCCCCCCAAAAAGGAGTCCTTCCAGTTACAAATTTTTGCATGCCATATTTCCTATTATGTGGGAAAACTCAGGTCCCGTGGCAAAGCCAATGAGGAGCTATGGTGTCAGCTGCACCATGAAGTCCCTCCTCCCCTAAAGGAAACTCTACTCTCTAAGTCACTGTATTTGACCTTCAGATGCCTTTGGCTACCTGACTCCCTACCCACTGCGCCCCCCCCCCCATTATGGTGTCTGACAAATGGAGAGAGGACAGAAGAGGTCTGTAACTTTTCCAGCGTGATTCGTGATGGATCCATAGAAGTATCTGGTCACAAGGCTGCATGCTATTGCTTCCCCCCTGATGTGAAGAGAATGGGGGTCAGCTTCACATCCACCCTGGGTGAGACACAAAAGCAAGCACCCTAACCCATCTCGTCTGCCAGAAAACAGGCCAGGACGCTTGAGAGAGAGGAGAGCAGCAGGCAAGCAAGAAGCATGCTTGAACAATGGCCTTTAATATGGTAAGCCCACCAATGACCAATTTAGGATAGTACTCTATTAAACACACACACACACACACACACACACACACACACACACAATTCCATTGATTCAAGGGAGACTGTGAGGTGTCCTTCCCCCTCAAGAGAACCGTTTAGGTATTTGCTAATCATTTCCCAGTGTGGCAGACAACACTGGTTGGCTATCATATTCTAATGGTCATTTCCAGCCCCTTACTGTCTTACCCTAGTGAAGGAAATCACAACCCATTCCAGTAACTCTTGCCTGGAGAATCCTATGGATCAAGGAGACTCAAGGGCTATAGTCTGTGGGGTCTCAAAGGGTTGAACACAACTGAGTGACTAGGCAACTGCCTTATCCACATTTTCTCTGTTTCTCTAAAAGCTAAAGCTTGATCTGCTGGCTTGCCTTGAACTAGGGATGGCCTTGGGACAGTCCAGCTGTGGCCAGTGGGTGATAGGAAATTGTCCCTGGGGAAGGTGTTTAGAATAGGCATAAAAATGGTCCCCAAAGTTGTTCATGTCCTAAACATTGGGACTTGTGAAAGTTTCCTCCTCTGGCAAAAAAAAAAAAAAAAAAGACTTTTCAGATGAGATTAAGGCAAGGATTTTGAAATGGGAAGATTATTCTGGATTATCCAATGGGCCCTTTGCTACTGCAAGGGTCTTTACAAGTGAGAGACGTAGGCAGTAGAATCAGAAAAGGAGACATGACAACATCAGAGGCAGAGTGACATGATGAGGGACACACGAGGCCCTGCTGGAGGGATTTGCAAGCCAGGGAATCGCCTCTAGAAACTGGACGAATCCAGGAAACAGACTCTCCCCCAGAGTCTCCAGAAAAAAAGAATGCAGCCCTGCCCAGTCTTTGACCTTGGCCCACTGGGAATCCTTTTGGAATTCTGATCTCTAAACTTGTGCTGTTTTAACCAGCTATTTTGGTGTTAAGTTTATGGCAGTTTGTTACAGCAGCAATTCGGAACTATACAGTGTCTCTTCCCAAACAGAAGAGACACTCTCTCTTCACTCTCTCCTTCCTCCTTCTTGCTGCATGGGATGTGGATACAGGGTCCGGTGGGATGGCAGCCTTCCTGTAGTCTTGCAGTAATATTCATGAGGATGAAGGACTCATGCTCGGGCCAGCAGAGTCTGGGTCTCCAATGCTTCACCAAGCCACCTGCCCTGGGCTGGCTATCCCTGAACTTCAGGTCACATAAGACAAACAAAATATGACATGTTTAAGTCACAATGGTAGGACTTTGTGTGCTGGAGCTGATTCAACCAGCTCCTGAGAGGAAATTATTAAAAATTTTACAATATTTGCGATTTTAAAATATTGTACAAGTTTTAGGGACTTCCCTGATAGCTCAGTTGGTAAGGAATCCACCTGCAATGTGGGAGACCTGGGTTCGAAAGATCCCCTGAAGAAGGGAAAGGGTACCCACTCTAGTATTCTGGCCTGGAGAATTCCATGGACTGGATAGCTGCAAAGAGTGGGTTGCAACCATGGGGTTAAGAGTCAGACACAGCTGAGTGACTTTCACTCACTTAAAGTTCTACTACTCTCTATGCTCCTGAGACTATATCCCTCTGTTTATCTCCCCATTCATACTACATATCTTTACAACTCCATATCAAGTTCCATCACACTGGTAGCTTAAAACCAGCCATGGTGGGTGTATTTCCATTATGAAAAACAGCAAACACTACAAACTGGGCTTTCACTTTGCCCCGGAGCCAACTGTTAATCATTTACTGATCTGCCACTGGTTTTGTGTCTCTGCAGCCAAACACATTTCCAATCGATGCATCCCGAAGGGTTTTTGATGCTACTTGTCCTAAAGTGAAGTCACTCAGCTGTGTCTGACTCTTAGCGACCCCATGGACTGCAGCTCACCAAGCTCCTCTGTCCATGGGATTCTCCAGGCAAGAATACTGGAGTGGGTAGCCATTTCCTTCTCCAGGGGATCTTCCCGACCCAGGGATCGAACCCAGGTCTCCTGCATTGCAGGAGCTTTAACCTCTGAGCCACCAGGGAAGCCCTAAAAGAAGAGCTACCATTTGTCAGCTCAGATTATATTCGTAGGAAACTGGCTTCTCCTTGTTTCTCTTAAATAAAGATTTAGGTACCAGGCACTGTGCTAGGCAGGCTCTTTCTCACTTTACCTTATACAATCTTTCTCGTATCCCTGAAAGGTAGACCTCATAAGCCCATTTCACACACGAGGAGACCAAAGCTCAAGGGAAGAAGGGATTTGACAATGATCCTTGGCCAGTGAGGGGCCAAGAGAGGATTTGAACACCCTTTCAACTGACCCAGAATCTGTGTTCATCCTTCTGCAGCACAGTGTGCTTCAAACATAGCAGACGCTAAATAAATATTTGTTGCGTTATTGAAACAAGTGTTAATTCTTCCTTCCAGATAGCCGGGGACCCAAGATGCTGGACTCATGTGCAAGGAGGCTTTCACACCATATGTGCAAAAGACATTGGCACCAAGAAACTTTTCCTGAACATCAAAGAGAGCCCTGAAACACTTATGGTTAGAAGATTGAGTTTCATGAAAGTATTAAATTTATGTTTTTTCGAACAGCATCACTGGGGGAGGCACCAGTGGTTACAGCTCCCTCATCTTGAAATAGACACAGAGTAATTTCCTCCTTTCCTGGTTGTCAGCCTGGCTCCCAATCATTGCCCCCAGAGCTGGCAGAATTTCAATGACTCTAAAATTAATCTGTGGGGCAGAGAGATTGTCCCATGCCTTGAAATTCTGGGAGCTTTGCTGTGGTCTTAAAGTCAGGGCCTGGGATGGAATGTCAGGAGGTCAGAGGTGAAATTTCAGTTCTTGGCCCAGCTGGGCACTTTAGACAATCCTGTGGACACATTTTTCCCCTGCCCCACAAATTCTTCTGAGCCAGGGTGATTGAGTAAGTAACATAGAATAGCTAAGCACATACATGGGATTTTTAACTTAATTTTTTCAACATTTCAATTCCAATGGTAGACATATGCGGACAGATAAAACAATGGGATGTGTAATGGGAAAGACCTGGACAGACTGGTATGATTGCATAGAATCCAAGGTGTCAAAGTACAATGATGTGGAGAGAGAGAGAGATCAGGAAAGGTTTTTTGAGATACTGATGCCTGAGGTTAGGTTTAAAGAAAAAATGGAACTAGGTAAGTGAGAAATCAGCGTAGGGGACTACAAGTAAGAGGAGTCATGCACCTAAAAATCAATTAAGGTGGCTAAACTACAAGCAGCTCAGTGCTCGAAAGCAAGGCACAGAATGGCAGAGAAACAGCAAGAGGAGTGAGCAAGGACACACAGGATATCACGCGGATAGCACAGTAGAGTATCTGCAGTTTACTCCAGACACCGGAAGAAGCCCTCGGAAGTTCTAACCGGGGGGTGACATAGCCCTGTTTGTGTTCAGGAACAATCTTGAAGGCCCCAGGATTCATGAGAAGCTTCTTGCAAAAGAACCGGTAGGCGATGAGCACCAAGGATGGAAGTGTGCTGAGAAAGCAGAGGGTCAGCATAAAGATTCAGAAACATTCATCGAAAAAGATCACAGGACATAGAGATTGAGGTTAGAGCTGGTCTAGGATAACCCCTGAGTTTCTACCCAGAGCAACTAGCTGGATGATAACACCATGAACTAAACACAGGTACCAGCGCAGGTGTGGGTGAGAGTGAGTTACAGCATGAGTTCAGTATGAGTCGTGATGTGTTATCCCAGTTGTGATGTCCAAAAGCCAAGGTCTTCAAAACACAGTGGGCTTTATTCATCTCTGAATCCAATCTAGGGCAAATCCTGACATGCATAAAACTCTTGACATGTATTTGTAAATTGAAAGGATGGGAAACTGAATGAAGCTTAGGAGAGGAGTTTAACATAGGTTTGATTCCCAAGTGGTGCTAGTGATAAAGAATTCCCTGCCAATGTAGGAGACACAAGAGCCACAGGTTCAATCCTTGGATACAGAAGATTCCCTGGAGAAGGAAATGGTAACCTACACCAGTTTTCTTACCTAGAAAATTCCATGGGCAGAGGAGTCTGGTGGATTGCAGTCCATTGGATCACAAAGAGTAGTACACAGCTGAGAAAGCACACACACACACCCAGAGAAATTTGATGGGGTTAGCAACTTACTGAGAATGGTTTAAACTGAGAAATAATGAAATTCCACAGAATGAAAGAGTCTCTAAAATGACAAGAGGAGAAGGCCAAGAATGAGATCTTTGGGAGCACCAAGAAGCAAGACAGACCAGTGCAAGCAGATGGACACTGGGGGATGCAGTTTGGAGGGGGAAAGAGACAGACATCCCAGAGGCCAAGAAGTCAGGAGGACACGCAAGGTCATAAAGATACACCCGAGAAAGGTCCATGGGATTCACATGAGGGCCTCTGCAAGAGCAACTACAGAAGACTGAGAACAAGAAAGGATAACGGGGGATGAAGAGGGTAACTAAAGATCAATGAATCAGCCCCTAAAAACTTCCAGAAGTTGCCCAGGACCCTGGTGAAACATAGGACAGACTACTCAACTGTAAATGGGGCTTGAGACAAAAATCAAGTTCACTGTAAAAAAACACAAAGGTATAAATACACCTTGCATTCCTGAGTTTGTGCAGTGAACATTACCTGCTAATTTGGGTGAGAAGGTAGTAGTTGAGTCAGCTGGTAAGTGTGGAAGGAGATGGCAAGACAGACTTTCTGTTCCATTTCTGGTCTGATAATCACATTTTTAAGTCAGTCTTTGGAGGCCCAGAGAGATGAAACAAATCATTCACAGAAAACCAGAACTCAGGTCTTCTAAGTCCCAGACCCACACTGCCTCCTGCAAGTTTTGTTATGGTTTCACCATAAACAACAGAATAGGAAGGCATGTTCTGGGTTAGAATCGTTGATTAAAAAGTACAGTCACAACCTGAAAGTAGAGTTATTTTATTTGGTGGGAATGTTTAGCCTAGGAGGCAGCATCCCAGGAGCTCTGAGAAAACTGCTCCAAGGAGGCAGGAGGGGGAGTCAGGCTGTATACAAGTTTGCAACAAAGGGAGTAGGCAGTCTGAACTTCAGGGACCAGGGATCAAGTTAAGGAACTTAGCATTCTGTGTGTGGGATGATGCAAGCCTCTGGGCTGAGGTCATTTCTTTTATATATACCTCAGCTATCTGGGGTGAATCCTGTTTCCTTGTTCCCCTTGTTTCTTGCATTTCCCCCAGCTCCTCAGCAACCCCCGTGGGGGGTGGCAGCATCCCTGGATCACAGTTTGGGGAGCCCTCATTTACATGTGGAGGCCAGAAATCGCTGATGGCTGCGACATTTCTTGTTCATTTATATGGCAGGAGATATTTTCATTTCACAGACTGAACCAAAGTATTGAAGCTGAGCCATTTTCCCAACATGCAGTTGCTTGAGGGAAGAGTTATCATGGAAAAGACAAAACCAAGTCTCCACATTTCATCTGAGTCCTTATTTACGTCTGATGACACATAACCAGTATCTCCTAACTGGTTGGCCTGAGAGATCTCCATCTATAGAATACCCTTATATCAGCTCTGGCTCAAGCCACAACATCCCAGGCTGAGACAGTCAACTAATAGCTTCAGCCTTGTGGCCACTCCAAAATCTTCAACAAGGCTCATTCTTTTTTTGGTTATTGTTTTGTTGTTTTTGATGATCTGAATGACCAAACATATATTTCTTTTTTAAAAAATTCTATTGGCATATAGCTGATTTACAATGCTGCATTAGTTTCGGGTTTAACAGAGTTCGTTTTTAAGGTGAGATAGCCCATGAGAATCTCTGCCAATAAGCCTATCTGGAACCTTTGATCCAAGTGACATGGGGTCATTGTCTAATCTAACATTGTTCTGCTTTAAAACTCCTTTGGTTTCAGGTAACTGAAATGGACCTTGAACTAGGCAAGCATGCAAGTTTCTTATAAGGATACTGGGTCTCACGCAGGCACAGTATTTGGATTCGAGGACATATTGAAACCAGGGGTTTGAATGCCATTAAAAATTCTGCCTCCATCTTTTATTCCTGAGCCACTGTGCCATTCCTAAATTCAGGAATCCTAAAGAAGGAACTCACTGGTCTGTCTGGGCCGGGAACTCACCGCTGAGACCAACTTGGCTAGAGAAGGTGAGTCACAATAGTATCTCTGCCTCAGGTTCCATTTAAAAAGGAAGTGGAAATAGATGGGCTCCAAGTATGGCTCCAGTGGTAAAGAACCTGCCTGCCAGTGCAGGAGAATTAAGAGACATGGGCTCAGTCTGTAGGTCAGGAAGATTCCCTGGGGGAAGGCTTGGCAACCCACTCTAGTATTCTTGCCTGGAGAACCCCACAGACAGAGGATTCTGGTAGGCTACAATCCATGGGGTCACAAAGAGGCGGACACAACTGAAGCGGCTTAGCACACAAGCATGCAAGCGTTAGTCTCAGTATTTACTAAGGGCAGGGCTCTACACTAGGTTCTCGGAGAGAGGAAGCAAGGTCAACTAAAAGCTGGAGAAGAACCAGATTTCTCCGTGAGGAGCCTCCCACTCTGGAAGGGAAAATGAGGTAACACAGCCTAGGCCCTGCCACCATAATGTTGTCTGAGAGAATGGAATTCCATCCTGCACAGCACTTGGGTTCTGGAGTTAGCAGGCCTGGCAAACGATGTCTACAGTCAAACACATTTGCCCTAGACCCTTGAATCACGCCCTAGACCCTTGAATCTCACCCTACACAGTAAGATGCATGTGGCACGGGGGATAAGCAAACGAACACTGACTTAGACAACTCAGATCCACGTTGCCTACTTCTCACTCCAGGGTACGTGCTTACTGTGGAGACGGGCAGGCAAAATCACCCACGTTGTAGATAAGCATCACCCTTCTTCACCGGCTCTTTTACCAAGTTTATGGAGTTATATCTATGGAGGTTAAGTGCCCATAGGATGTGATTCAGCAGCTTACTGGAGCCACACGATATCAAGCTGAGAACCAGGAGCCAAGCCCAATGTTCTCTGAGTATTCAGCCCACGATCACATCCTTACACCAGGAAGACTCCTAGAATTACTTCATCCCCATTCTCTGAGCCTTTAAAAAAATGGAGGTCTGCACCTTCTCCTTGGAGATCCCTTGTCCCTAGCAGAAAAGCACAGAGCTCTGTTCAGGTGGGTCCACATGTGTAGGATTGGGTTGGGGTCAGCTGGGCTGGGTCAAGCTGAACTGGAAGGTCATCTGGACAAGCACAGGGGACACTGATCCCAGGGCTGCTGGTGGAAAGCCATTCATTTTCCCAGCTGTATAAGCTCTAACGGGCTTATCAAGGAGACGTTTACAAATGGGGAGCCTTGCTGTTTCTAACAGATTAACCGTAATATATTGATTCAGTGACCTGACAACCCATTTCCACGAACCATCGGTTTACACTTGACGCTTTTCCTGGCTGGTAGGCAGATAAAGAGGCCACCAGGTTGACAGGGAGGAGGCTGGACAGGCCCACAGCGGATTCCATTAAGCAGTTAGGCCTGGGTTCTGCAGCCTCTGATACGCCTCGAATCCAGCCAGAACTCACACCTCACTCTTTCCTACATGGTCTCCGAAACCTTCCACCCAACCCTGCCTAGGGGACCATTCTGACCCACTCTGTGCCAAGCCTCTGATCCAAACAACACAGAGGAACATTGCTAGTGTTGCTTTGGTCAAGTATTCAGGTCACAACCACGTTGGACAGGCCAAAAGGGCCCTGGAGAGGAGCAAATTATATTTTCTGGTCTAGAAAAGGAAAATCTGACCTCCAGGGACGTTAGCCAGCATGTGCTGAGCCCTCGTCTGTTTCAGCAGTTCTCACTGCCTGGCCGTCAGTAGCCTCAAAACTTCTCCAAGAGGATGGTAGTATTCCCTTCATTGTTTGGGTAAGAAAACTGAGATGCAGAGAGATGAAGTTAATCAAACTGATGCAATCTGCAAGTGGTAGAACTGGAGTTCTCAGGTCTGTCGGATTGTAGCGTATTTTTTTCACAATACCATGTGGCCTCATCCGGATATTCTGCCTGGACCTGTGTTGGCAGATGCATTTGGACATCTACCGCAGTCCCATTTCTAGAACTTCAGTTGGCTCAGATGTCCTATGGCCATGTGCTTCACTGAAGACCAGGATGCTCTGTCCCACAGGGAGAGACCTGGAGAGTCTAAGCCAGTGATTCTCAACCCTAGATGCTTATCAGAGGTCTTTGGAATGCGCACACACACACACACACACAGTGTGTATGCAGAACAGGGCCCCAGCTGAGCCCAGTTAAATCAGTCTCCAAGTGTAGAACCTGGACATTTGTTATCTTGATATTTTATAGGCTCCCCAATTCAATCTCAGCCAGAGTTGAGAATCACTGGCTTGAACCATGCCCCTTAGCACTGGTCTGGGATGAGTGTCTGGTAATAACTCTAGCCAACAAAGGTGATGAGAAATATTCTGGAAGGCTGGACTTTGAGAAATTTTTTCTTCTTTATTTAAAAGGGGCATGAGGATGG
>SJYQ01000648.1:89438-100634 GCA_006410935.1 Redunca redunca | reverse complement strand
TTTTTTTTTAGACTTTCCAGGTGACTCTGATGACAACAGGTTTGGAAACCACTGATCGCATCTAACAAATTAACTTCAGATAAAGAAACGGAGCCTGACAGAGGAGAGGAATTAGCCCATGGTCACACAGCCAGTCGGTTGCAGAGACAAAGTCAGTTTCTGGGTCAGCAGTCTCCAGGACAGAGCTCCTCCCAGCTCATCCCCTGGGTTGTTTCGTTGCTCATGACAACCTACAACAGAGATAGGTTTCATTCATTCAATAAACCTTTATTGAGTGCTTCTTCAGCGCCAGGCGCCAGGGAGATACAAACAACAGGGATCTTGGCCTTAGAATCCTGGGTGGCCTGGGGATGCCATGAGCTCAGAGCTGGTGTTTCTAGCCCAGGGCCTCTGGTGTAGCTGCAGTCAGATGGAGGGCTGGAGGGTTCACGTCCATGTCTGAGCAAAAGGCACAAGCCTTCTTGGTAACTGCTGCTTGGTGGGGGGCTAGGAGGGCGGAAGGAGTTGCAGGGGGAAGGCATGAGGCTTCAGACAGAGGAAGGGAGAGAAAAATAATGAAAACAAAGGCTCCTTTTATGGAAGGTGGGTTACTTTTGTTTTAATAAGCCACTTGTGTGCTGTGACTTTATTCAAGTTAGAATAAACGACGGTGAACTCAACATTTCTAAGGCTATTTACTGGGCGTATAAGAAACCATGTGACGTGACTGAAATATGTTAAAACCAAAATAGAGGCACCAGGAAAACATACCTGTAGGACGAGTCTTCACGACCACAGAGATACCACATCTGCCTGGTTTCACGGTTGTTGGTGAAAATTGGTCCATACCAGGGCCAGGCAGATGGCTGAACAGGTCAGCGAAGTCCCTACATCTGCATGAGGAATTTACTATCTCTAATGTTGCCAAGGTCATGGGGAGGTGAACACTTTCATTCGCCATCAGCAGGATAAGTTGTACAATATTTCTGAAGTGCGGTTTGGCAAATTTTTTAAAAAATACATAAATTACTTTAAAATTACCTCTTTGAACCAGCTATTCTACTTCTAGGAATTTATCTCAAGAATAAATATATAAAGGAAAAGATAGAAAAGGATGTTCGACAAAGCATACATTATAAAAATAGTGAAAATTTGGGGGGAAAAATGCCCATAGATTTGCGGGACTAGATAATTTAGTCCAATATCCACAATCTATGGCTATTTCCCCTGCCCCATATTTTCACTATTATTAAGGCTTCCTTGGTGGCTCAGATGGTAAAGAATCTGCCTGCAACGTGGGGGACCCGGGTTTAATCCCTAGGTTGGGAAGATCCCCTGGAGAAGAGAATGGCTACCCACTCCAGTATTCTTGCCTGGGAAATCCCATGGACAGAGAAGCCTGGTGGGCTACAGTCCGTAGGGTTGCAAAGAGTTAGACACAACTGAACAACTTCCATTTTCTTCTTTTCTACACTTGAAAACTCTGAAGCCATTAAAAATGATGATGTGCATTTGTTTATGGATTTGGAAAATGTCTGTTATCACTTTTATTGAGAAAAGCAAATTTCAAAGTGAGTTATTTAATATAATGCATTTTAAATATAGCTCCTGGCCATGTGCATTCATGCATATTTGGAAGATTATTTTTCACCAAAATGTCAACAATAATGAGCAAGGTGGGGGTGATTTTAATTTCTTTATTCTTCTCTGCACTAAGTATTTTATAGTGCTTCTACAGTAAGAACAAATGATAGAGCTATTTTCATTTGGAGATTAAAACGTTTGAAGAAACTAGGCTAATTCCAACTTGATTTAATAGAGATTGCAAATATTCATTCAGTCTTTATTTTTACAGGCTCCTCTCCGTTAATATACATTCATGTAATTCGT
The DNA here is from genome assembly GCA_006410935.1 of Redunca redunca. Lineage (NCBI taxonomy): Eukaryota > Metazoa > Chordata > Mammalia > Artiodactyla > Bovidae > Redunca > Redunca redunca. The sequence continues at coordinate 98,765 of SJYQ01000648.1, read as the reverse complement.
TTATATATTCAGTCATGAAAACAGTTTGTTCATTCACTTGAAACTGTTTAATAAGCATCTACTATGAACGGGGGCACAGGGATGGTATAAGTGAGGGGAGGGGGACAACATGATGGCTAAGAAGTCAGGCTTCTGAGCCAGGCAGACCTGAGTTTGGATTGCTGTTCCATAACTCCCCAGGTATACCACCTTAGGATATTAAACTGCCCTGAGTCTCAGTTTCCCTGTCTATCAAAGGTAACCCAAGTACCCATGGTATTAGTCACCTATTACTATAAAGCAAACTACTCCAAGACTTAATGGCTTAAAACAACAATAATGATTTATTATCTCACAGTTTCTGCAGACTAGGAATTTGGGTGGACCTCAGCTGGGTGCTTCTAGCTGGAGGTATCTGCCAAAGTTGTTGTCAGATAAAGCCAGAGGGTTCACTTCCAAGCCGACCGCATCCAAGGGCTGGCAAATTGATGGCAAAGATCATGGGGGCCATCTTGAAGGCTGAGTAACCCATCCATCAAAGGAGGAGATGTTTATAAAGGGCTTGGTGTATCTGCACGGCATTCTTTATAAGCCAGAGTGACGATAACACAGACATATAACTGTACTCACAAAGGAGCCCCACGAACCGGCTCAGAGACGTTAAGCAGTTTGACCAGTCATACAGCCAGTGGGTTCTGAGCCGGGAGAAGCAGCACGTTTTCGTCTCTGCTAGGGTTTGTTAACTCTTTCCCTACAGGAAATCCCAGCGGAGCCACAGCAGTGAGCAACCACTTGCTGTAACAGAACAAAGTCGGTTACCAGGGTTGAAGATGAACAGACGTTTCAGAAGGAAGGACAGGGAAGCTGTGAGAGGATTCTGAGTTTCTAGCTGAGGAAGTCATTTTCCTTTGATGGAAAAGGTCATGAGGAGCCATGGGGAGTTTGGAATAAGAGTGACTTGATTCAAACCCATGAGTCAAGTTCAGCATGCTTTTGGAACATTCCAGGAGCGGGGAATGAAGGCAGCGGTGGAAAAGGATGCTCACGAGACACTGTGTCCGGGTGTCCTATCCTGTGCAACCTGTGGATGCAGGTTAAGGAAGGATGGAGGAGGCCGGCTTGCGAGGCTGAGGTGCTAGTGGCTCGCCGAGCCGGTGCGTGCACAGTGGCGACAATAAACGCCTCCCTCGCCCTCATCACCAGCCCTGTGTCTGCTTCAGTCTACAGTGTCAGAGGCCTAAGAACGTTCAGTGCTTCCAACCCACTTGGAAGCAGGGTTTTAAAGAAAAGAGTCTTTCCTCTCATTTCCGGCTCTCCAATGTGGCAAACTGATGAAATGAAGGGCCAGGCAGGATGGGATGAATGTGGTTCCGAGTTCAGCCCTGAGGCCCTGCTCCACTGAAAGGCTAGCTTCCAGGGATGGAGGTGCTGAAAGAGTTGTCTCCCTCAAGGCCATGAGGCTGAGCATCACTTCCCTGTGCGATGTGTCTGACCAACCCGTCACCCCAGCCTGCCTGGAGGAACGGAGCTGCTCTCAGCACCCTGCCCACCATTTACCACAACGGACCCTCTCCTGAGACCAGGGAGGGTGCCCTGCTAAGCTGCAGGCAGAGACCATGTCCCTAGGCATCTCAGGGCCTAGGGCCTGAACACCGCTTCTGCTCTCTGAAAGACCCTGACAAGTAATTTTCTCTCCCAGTTTCCTCAGCTTCATATCCAGACACTGAGGATGTGATCCCAAGGGCTGAATCCCCCCATCAAGAGGGCTGCCATTCACATCACAGGTCTTGTAGATTCAATCACCCATTTTCCAGGATAATAAAGTGATCTGTTCTAACAAAACAGCATGACAGTCTTCTAAAAGAGGGAAATAAAGTGGTGTGAGAAAGGGACATTTTTTATAGTTAGCCCAGTGACTCCATACCCACCGACAGTGGCCTTACCCACACACAGGCTTTATTTGGCCAGTGTGACTTTAAACATGGGGCTGGGTGGCTCTAGGTGGGCACGTGGTCTCCAAATTGCAGCCCACTCCCTGCTGTCTATTCTTAACTGCTTTGTATTACTTACCTCCTAGCCCCTAATGCCATATGCGTTTGCAGCCCTGCAATATGACACAACATTTCATAATGCATGAAACAGATGTTTGCAAGGTTCTTTCTTGGGCTGGATCAAAATCCTTTCTATAGCTTCTATCTACCTATCCTATATCTGGAGTTCTATAGGTTCCATATTGGAAGTTGAACCTTTTTCTAAAGCAGTTCTTTCATCAATTGGGAAACCATCATCAGAGACCCTGAGGCCTTCTCTTTTCCATGTTAAGCCCACTGTCTGTCTTCGTCCGTTTCTTAGGACACCATAATCAGAAAGCACCTTCTTAAAGAGAGGCTTCCCAGGTGGCGCAGTGGTAAAGAATCCACCACCTGCCAATCAATGCAAGATGATGCAGGAGACATGGGCTCTATCCCTGGATTGGAAAGAGCCCCTAGAGAAAGAAATGGCAACCCACTCTAGTATTCTTGCCTGGAAAATCCATGGACAGAGGAGCGTGGTGGGCTACAGTCCGTGGGGTTGCAGAGTCAGACACAACTGAGCATGCACGCATATGAAAAGAGGAGCACTCATAAGAGGAAAAATAATACTGCAGGCATGCTCTAATCTCTTGCAATTCAAGTGCAATCCAAGCCAGCATCAGCACTAGGATCACTTGGCAGCTTGTTACAGATGCAGAGCCTCAAATTCCGCCCTAGACTTACCGAATCAATATTCTTCAGCTGATTTGCACACACCAACTCAGAGAACAGAGCCTCTTTCTGTATTGACACAGCCTAAGATTACATGAGTCAACGTATGGACACGAAGTGGGGAAGGAAGGGTGGGATGAATCTGGAGATTGGGATTGACTTATACACACTGCTGTGTATAAAAGAGATAACTAATGAGAACCTACTGCACTGCACAGGAAACCCTATCTGCGCAACGCTCTGTGGAGGCCTGAATGGGAAGGAAACCCCAAAACAAGGGGAGATATGTATAGATAGCTGATTCACTTTGCTGTAGAGCGGAAAGCAACACAACATCGTAAAGCAACTCTACTGCAATAAAAATTAGTAAAAAGGAGATCAGTCCTGAATGTTCATTGGAAGGACTGATGTTGAAGCTGAAACTCCAATACTTTGGCCACCTGATGCGAAGAGCTGACTCATTTGAAAAGACCCTGATGCTGGGAAAGATTGAAGGCAGGAGGAGAAGGGGACGACAGAGGATGAGATGGTTGGATGGCATCACCAACTCAATGGACGTGAGTTTGGATAGGCTCCAGGAGTTAGCGATGGACAGGGAGGCCTGGGGTGCTGCAGTTCATGGGGTTGCAAAGAGTTGGACATGACTGAGCGACTGAACTGAACTGAAAAAGATTACATGATTCAATCTTTTAAGAGGCAGTTATATTGTTTACTCTGAGCCCTGTTATTGGAAATCCATTTTTTCACTCACTAAGCCATACCTCGGAGAAGGCAATGGCAACCCATGCCAGTATTCTTGCCTGGAAAATCCCATCGACGGAGGAGCCTGGTAGGCTGCAGCCCATTGGATCACTGAGAGTCGTATACGACTGAAAGTCTCCACTTTCACTTTTCACTTTCATGCATTGGACAAGGACATGGCAACCCACTCCAGTGTTCTTGCCTGGAGAATCTCAGGGATGGGGGAGCCTGGTGGGCTGCCGTCTATGGGGTCTTAGAGTTGGACACGACTGAAGCGACTTAGCAGCAGCAGCAAGCCATACCTTCCTATGTATTAAGTTTCATGGAAGCATTTAACAGTCTAATTACATTTTGATGAGTTATACATGTGCCTAGAGGAAGATCTTAAGGACCAAACAAAGATCATGTTCATCTTTGTTCCTTTTGTCAGGCAAGTGTATTCTCCTCGGTTATGTCTCCTCTCAACAAAAATTTGAAGCGACAGACATTAAAGCCCTCAGCGCGTCAAAGCTCTGGGACAGTGTTATAGCTTCCTCAGTTTTATTTATAAAATAAAGGAAAATACATCCTTGAGGCATGGGGGCATGCCAACCCAAAAGATGTGAAGAGGAGAGAGAGACCCCTGGCCTTTTGCCTCCTCTTTTTATGTTTTCTCCTCCCCCTGGGCCTGCCCTGTGTAAACTGGGCTAGCCAGGAGTGCTGTTTGTTCTACTTGAGGTCCTCACTCTGGTCCTCGGACCTTCCTTTGTTATGTTTTGGCGGGCTTTTCCCTTCCTTGTCTTTTAGCCACCGCCATTTTGGACTCCTGTTTCCTATTCTACCTACCTAACACTTTTATGTAAGAAGTAACAGAAAAAATGAACTAACAGGGCCCCAAGAAGGATAAAGGAAATGATCCGTGGCATGGCGTGACCTGGAGCTCAGTGTTGGGGACAGGGGTTTTCCCCACTTCTCACCTCACTCCCTCAGCGTCAACCCTGTACTTGGGCAGGGTCACCCTTCAGAGCGCTGCTCAGGGGCTACAGCTTTCTCATTGGAGCCCAGCGGGCACAGCGTCGTCTGCAAACTTCAGGCAATGAAAGCTTTCTTGTTTCTCTTTTTCAGAAACTTCAGCAAAGTCCTCTCCAGTTTCATTAGCTCTGATGGAATTAACCACTCACTTCTGAGCCAATCACTGAAGCCAAGAGAAATGAATATCCTAACAGGGTTAAGCCAATGAGAATGCACTCCCTAGAGCCCTGGGAGCTGAAAATGGAGGAGGGCTCCACCAGGAAACCGGGAGATGACTGTTGCTGGGAGAAGTGGCGACGTGATGCTGGGGAGGAGGCCAACAGATGTCAGCCACGATGCTCCGTGGGTCTGCATTTCCATTTCCTCTGAATCCTGCGAGCGTTTTCTCAGGATGTCCAGCACTGCAGCAATCACCAGCATGGGTTATGGCCAGAAAACTTTTCTATTTTTAAATGACACACACACATTATTATGCCCCATCACATTGTTTCAGTGATCAACTTTAAAGGGCCCTGGCTTACCTCCTCCTGGAATAATAAAGCAGTCACAGGAGGGGTTCTTTGGGCCACTCCAAAAACCACTCCAGAGTGGTTTGCCACACATAATAGAGGGTGCACTTGAAAGACAGCATCCAATGACCGGTTCTGGCTGAAAACTTTTGTGTTTTCAAAAAATTCAATAAGCACCAGAAGTGACCACAATGTGTTTGAAACTTTATAGCATGCGTCTTCAGGAGACAAAGTGCCTAAAACTAGATGGAAAGACTTGTAATTTTTTAAATTAAAAAGTGTGGACAGGAGAGGTAACAGTCAAAGTAAAATAAGCATCAATCCAATGTTTCTGTTTCAAAAATAACACCCGAGGGGTGGGGAAAATTGTAATATGGAATTCAGAAATCTGCTTCGGCCCTGTCCTCTATGGCACGTTCACTGTGCCTGCTCTCCTTGAGCCAAATGGCTCTCACTGACTGGTCAGGCTTAGAGGGGAAAGACAGAAGACCAAGGAGATCAAATGCAGGGAAGGCATTTTTCCATCCTCACCTCAGTGATCAGAGGGCAAATATACCCATTAGCCTCAAACCAGTCAATCCTAAAGGAAATCAACCTTGAATATTCATTGGAAGGGTTGATGCTAAAGCTGAAGCTCCAATACTCTGGCCACTGATACGAAGAGCCAACTCACTGGAAAAGACCCTGATGCTGGGAAAGATTGAAGGCAAAAGAAGAGGGAGGCAGCAGATAATATGGTTAGATGGCATCACCGACTCGATGGACATGAACTTGAGAGCAAACTTCAGGAGACAGTGGAGTACAAGGAAGCCTGGCACGCTGCAGTCCACGGGGCGGCAGAGCTGGACACAACTTAGCAACTGATTATCAGCCTCTCTCGACACACACTGCTTGCAAGTCTAGATGGTCAGTGTGAGAAAGTGGGTGCACCAGCGTTAGCCATCACCACTTTTCAAATGAGCAACGTAACACCCAGGTCTAGTCAAGGCCCAGGAAGGCCGGCTGCGTGATCTTTTCTAATGGAAGGTAACCTAGTTGGGTACTTGGCCTGGTCCAACCTACCTCAGAAATGGTTTACGTGGATCTTGACCCTACCACTTACTGGAGGAGGGGCTTGATATAATCACTTACTCCCTGCTTCCACATCCCCACGTGAACGAAAGGAACTGTGATACACCTTCTCATGACTGGTGTGCAAATAAAACAGCTCCTGCGACAAGTTCTTGGATTTGTACCAGACAGCAAGCCCGTGAAGGCCATTCGGTCCCATTCAGTGCTCTGACTTTAAAACACACAACTCAAGTATTTTGATCTGATCCCAAATCTTTTTGTCTTTTCTGTCTCCTCCAGATGCCTGTACCATCACATATGAGTGTTAAGTCACACATTTTAGTACTACAATAATGAGACTGAAAAAAACAAAAAAACCCACTTATGTAATCCTCAAAATTTTCACATAGGTATATAAATAACATGAAATGATCAAAAGGGCATGTCCTCATGCTTTACTGAATGTAAAGCCTTGGGCAAGTTTAGTTCAATAGTAAAGTTCAATCAGTCGTAGCTTTAAAATAGTAGCAATGACAACAAACATCTCTCGTACTAGATTGTAAGGTCCCTGAGAGTTGAAATCTTCTATCTCACTTTATATTCTCCTAAAGGTCCTAGCAGACTGACTGGGATATATTCGATGTTCAAAGGAAGGATAAATTGAACTATCTTGAAGGGCATGCCACCTTGGAAAAAAGCTTAAAAGGTTGCTTAGTTGCTATAAAATGAATACAGAAATTAGGGGAAAAGTGAACTCACTGCCTAATAAATACAGCAGTCATAGTTTTTACATTTCATAAATTTCCAACCACTCTTAAACAAGTGTCTCCCCAACTGAGAGACAGAAGGTCTCCTATGGGATCTACCTCTGTGATTCCATGACTTCTGGCAAGTTCCTTTTCTTTTTCTTAAATATGATTATACTGGACCAGCCCTTACACAGAGGGCTGGGATGGCAAGAAGAATCAGAAGCAGTCCTGCTCACCCAGCGCCAGAACCCCTAGTTCAGTTCAGTTCAGTCGCTCAGTCGTGTCCGACTCTTTGCGACCCCATGAATGGCAGCACGCCAGGCCTCCCTGTCCATCACCAACTCCCAGAGTTCACTCAGACTCGCATCCATCGAGTCGGTGATGCCATCCAGCCATCTCATCCTCTGTCGTCCCCTTCTCCTCCTGCCCCCAATCCCTCCCAGCATCAGACTCTTTTCCAATGAGTCAACTCTTCGTATGAGGTGGCCAAAGTACTGGAGTTTCAGCTTCAGCATCATTCCTTCCAAAGAATTCAGCCAGGGCTGATCTCCTTCAGAATGGACTGGTTAGATCTCCTTGCAGTCCAAGGGACTCTCAAGAGTCTTCTCCAACACCACAGTTCAAAAGCATCAATTCTTCAGTGCTCAGCTTTCTTCCCAGTCCAGCTCTCATATCCATACATGACTACTGGAAAAACCATAGCCTTGACTAGACGGACCTTAGTTGGCAAAGTAATGTCTCTGCTTTTGAATATGCTATCCAGGTTGGTCATAACTTTTCTTCTAAGAAGTAAGCGTCTTTTAATTTCATGGCTGCAGTCACCATCTGCAGTGATTTTGGAGCCCCAAAAAATAAAAGTCTGACACTGTTTCCACAGTTTCCCCATCTATTTGCCATGAAGTGATGGGACCAGATGCTATGATCTTCGTTTTCTGAATGTTAAGCTTTAAGCCAACTTTTTCACTCTCCTAAATCAAATCCCTTATGATTATACAGTGGAAGTGAGAAATAGATTTAAGGGACTAGATCTGATAGAAAGAGTGCCTGATGAACTATGGATTGAGGTTCGTGACATTGTACAGGAGACAGGGATCAAGACCATCCCCATGGAAAAGAAATGCAAAAAAGCAAAATGGCTGTTTGGGGAGGCCTTACAAATAGCTGTGAAAAGAAGAGAAGCAAAAAGCAAAGGAGAAAAGGAAAGATATAAGCATCTGAATGCAGAGTTCCAAAGAATAGCAAGGAGAGCTAAGAAAGCCTTTCTCAGCAATCAATGCAAAGAAATAGAGGGAAACAACAGAATGGGAAAGACTAGAGATCTCTTCAGAGAAGGCAATGGCAAGCCACTCCAGTACTCTTGCCTAGAAAATCTCATGGACTGAGAAGCTTGGTAGGCTACAGTCCATGGGATTGCTACTAGTCAGACACGATTGAGTGACTTCACTTTCACTTTTCACTTTCTTGCACTGGAGAAGGAAATGGCAACCCACTGCAGTGTTCTTGCCTGGAGAATCCCAGGGACTGGGGAGCCTGGTGGGCTGCCGTCCATGGGGTCGCACAGAGTTGGACACGACTGAAGCAACTTAGCAGAGATCTGTTCAAGAAAATTAGAGATACCAAGGGAACATTTCATGCAAAGATGGGCTCGATAAAGGACAGAAATGGTATGGACCTAACAGAAGCAGAAGATATTAAGAAGAGGTGGCAAGAATACACAGAAGAACTGTATCTTCAAGACTCAGATAATCATGATGGTGTGATCACTCACCTAGAGCCAGACATCCTAGAATGTGAAGTCAAGTGGGCCTTAGAAAGCATCACTATGAACAAAGCTAGTGGAGGTGATGGAATTCCAGTGGAGCTATTTCAAATCCTCAAAGATGATGCTGTGAAAGTGCTGCACTCAGCATGCCAGCAAATTTGGAAAACTCAGCAGTGGCCACAGGACTGGAAAAGACCAGTTTTCCTCCCAATCCCAAAGAAAGGCAATGCCAAAGAATGCTCAAACTACCGCACAATTGCACTCATCTCACATGCTAGTAAAGTAATGCTCAAAATTTTCCAAGTCAGGCTTCAGCAATACATGAACATCTAAAATCAGATGTTCAAGCTGGTTTTAGAAAAGGCACAGGAACCAGAGATCAAATTGCCAACATTCGCTGGATCATGGAAAAAGCAAGAGAGTTCTAGAACCCCTAGGGGCTTCCCCATCTCTGGCAAGTTCCTTTTTCTTTCCAGACTTCAGTTTCTTTAGCCACACAAGATGGAAGTAACAAGCTTTCTAAAATCTGTTAGTTGTAAAATCAGAAGTCCAAAATTTCACCCCTCTGGCAGGCCTCCTATGAGTAAGGTGCCCTGACAGGCACTCCTGAAGGATGTGAGACCAAATGAGAGATAAGTTCTTCAACAAACTTATGGTCTATGAACAATAAAACACAAGGACACAAATAACCGTGATCCCAGGCAGGAAGTGGGTAATGGCCATTCGGGAGGTGCTCATGTGGAATTCTCAGATGTGGGCACAATAAACGTTTTGCAGAGGGG
>SJYQ01000648.1:77818-89303 GCA_006410935.1 Redunca redunca | reverse complement strand
GCGGGAAGAGGGTGGGGAAGGGGTTGGTTTTGTTAAGGGTGTAAGCGATTTTTAAATTTAGTCTTCTCTGGTTTTATGACATCTATGAGGTTATCACAAGTCTAATAAAAGACTGGCAAGTCAATATGAAAAACTAAACCCTGGCTATAATTTAAAGCAAAGGATTTAAAATTAATCATTACAAGTTTTGATTCATAGATAAGTCCTCATTTCAAAGTAAAAATGTTATTTATTAATATTTTCATATACTATTATACTCAGGCATAACTTTTTTAAAAATGTTTATCAATTTGTGAGTTAGTGAGAAGAAATAAAAATGTTAAAGAGAAGTCACATATAAAGAAGAAATGTTTTGAGCAGAACTTTTCCAATTTTTAAAACTTTTCTCCTAAATCCCTGACTTACTTCCAAATGGCTCCACTACTGGGTCATGATAATGACTCTAACAAAATATAGAATAATGAGAAACTTATATTACCTCACATTCATGTGTTTAAAATAATTTAAATCAAAAGACATTTTTAACTTTTCCTTCCTTTCCTCTAACACAACTTCAAGGAATATTTTAAACAATGAATTTAGCGACATGCTCTAACATTCTTCTTTAAGTAATAATTTAAGGAAAAACAAATCCTGAACTGTTTTCAACTCCTACTAAGTCTGCACACATAAGCAGACAAAGAAGGGTAATTCAAGGCAAACTTGAAAAATACTCTTTCAATTACCATGCTATTTCAGGAAAAACAGTAAGGAGAGAATAATGAAATAACTGCTTCAATTCTCCACTTCACTGCACATGTAATAAACACGACCATAAAGACAAATACATTTGAAAGTAAATGAAATGTTATTTTAATTTGTTCCCAATTCCTTAAGTCATAAGTCTGGCAAAGGATCAATTTTCAAAGTTCCAGAACAGGACTTAGGCAATATTAATTCCCAAGAATGTACAATAAATCTTTGAATTCTTTATTCATAAAGAACAAGATAACATTCACCAGTTCTCCCCACCCTCCTCCCACAAACTGCAATAGTTTATCGATTAATACCTGCACTACTGTACTGAACAGATTCTGCTCTGAGCAGAGCTGGTATGTTGGTTATCTTCTTCCGAATACTTCACTATTTCTGCCCTGACAATACGCTGTCAATTCCGCATAACAGAAACAAGATGCAGAAGAAAGGGGGAAAAAAGAAAGAAAGAAAAAAATGCAAAGTGTGTTCAATGACTGAGAATAGATGGGACCGCCAAAACAGAAAAAGAAATACGCACATAAATTTAAACAAGCCACAAAAGACGTAGCAGAATATATGCATATAAAAGGAAAGAAAATGAACAAAGATTCAAGAAACATTACAATTCTATTTAATTATTAAAATAGACATGTCCTCTATTTTTGATATCACAATTACATGTAACACACATAATGTCCAGTATTTCAGAAGACAACAAAGAATTTGGGGGCTTTTCTCTACTAAAGTGCAGCAGAGGTACTCATTCAATTTCCTTTTACAAACATTACTGAGGATCTACCGTGGGCCAGTCGCTCTCACTGGGAACAAATGATGAACTGCACAGGATTTGTTCACAAGTTGCTGTGGGGAGGGAACATGCACACAGCTAACCGTCATACCAGGTAAGACATTTACTAGTGGATTTATAACATGTGTGGGAACAAACAGTGGTTCATTTTCTTTGAAGGTAGGGAGAGGATGCATAAATCAGGGGAAGCTGCATGTCATTTACGGTTTTTACATTTAATCATATTCATTATTGTCAAAGACTTCCTTTTGATGGTCACTTCCCCGGCTCTCACAGCCCTAACCTCCAAGTTTTGAAATTTTATACAGAAATAAGTAAGATCAAAATACATTTTTTATAGTTAAAAAACATACCATATTTTAAGCATGACAGCTGATGTTTTCAAATGAATTCTGCTAAGTAACAAAGCAAAACTAGTTAGATTTTTTGATTACTATAACCCTTAAGATGAGAAGACCACATAAGACAAATATGACAGAGATAACACATTCCCCAAATTTTTTAGACTTGGAACTATACCCACTTTTAATGAGTTCAAATATTTTATTTTGGAAAGATCTTCCTTCATCATAGCATCTATTAATTAGCACATAGAGGAAAACATATTCATCAGGCTGCTGCTTGTGATAATGTTTATAAAGCCTGGATAAACAACTGAGAGTAAATGAACAGGACTCTAAGGTGTATTAGACTTGGACAAGCTCTGCTCCAGTTCTCCAGCAAGCAGTGTTAACTTCTGGACAAGACTCATGATTTACTAGGCACTCAGCCTGATGCTATCACAGGAGCATTGCCAACTGCCACATGACATATGAGGGGGGCGCATCAGTGACCCGCTGAACACCATCATCTGGCCTCCCCAAACCTAACTGCTTCATGCCACACTATGGGTTACAATAAAGAGAAGGGATTTTCATAATCAGCAAGCAACTCATTAATCCTCCAAAATGATGGTTTAAACCCTATCTTATAAACACAACCAGGTCACTGACCTGTGGTCAAGACATTCTGGTCAAAGTACTGACTAACATAAATGACCTGGATTTTCACCACGAATTCTCATCAAATTAATTAAGAACTAACAAGGCAACATCTTTCTTGAGGGCCTTGGTTGTTTGACATAAAGCTCTGTACAAAATTTCTGAACTGGAAGCCAGACTCAAAGTTCTACATATTCAGGACTTTGCTTTCTCTGAGTAAATAAAGCATAATTTCTATGATATAAACTTAATGGTAGGGGACTTCACAGTAGTTGCTTGTTTACAAATCATTCAGTCGTTGATGTTTTCAGAGAAAAGTGTTACCTACAAAACACCAGCTTTATGTTTGGAGCGACAGAGTAAACTCAGTTGTTCTCTGCTATTGGTCAAGTGAACGAAAACAGTGCAGTGACCCTAAGAGAAAGAGAGCCGTGTGGGTGAACACCAGCTTCACCCCTGTTTTGTCAGAGTTGTCAGAGTCAGATACTAGAACTGGAAGTGGTGGCTCTCCATTAGGGTAAGGAAGAAAGCAACTTAGGAGTTGAAGTGGTAAGGCATAAGCAGTAGAGATGGACTCAGGAAAGATAAATCTGGTCAATTCTGCAACTGTGCTCTAATCCAGATAGTAGAAACATATTACAAAAGTCATAGGTGGTCACCCTCAGGATAGAGAGGAAATGTACTCTGACAGCTAAAACACCTGTCACTATCACTCATTCAAAGCAAATCACTATTCCAGGTACTGGAAACATTCCAACAAGCAATCATGATCTCTTTTTTTTTCTTTTTTTCGAGATTCATTAAGAGTCTAGCAAGGAAAACAAATGCATAAATTATTAAAGAATACTATGATTGATACAAATTCAATGTGCAAAAGGTTATAGGTTACCACTTAAAGCACAGATATAGCATTTTTTAAAAGCATGGTACCGTGCACACAGTAAGAGCTTAAAGAAAGCGACTCTCCTTTTCCTTCCATGTAATGGCATACGCATACGCTGCATAATACGCAATCACAGGCTGTCAATAACAGTCACAACTCTGGGCAAGCTACCTCACCTCTTTGGTCTTCACACTCTCCTAATCTATAAAACACAAGGTTTATCTATGTGGGCACTAAGCTCCCATTTGGTTTTGAAACTATATGGAAAAAACATTTTTTTAAGTGAATAGAAAAAGAAAAAAAATGGAATATGATCTGACACAGGGCTTAGCAATATTTTTTTGGAACTTGCTCCTCAGGCAAGGGAACCAACCATCAACAAAATGGGTGATGGTTATGGAACCATCAATGAAAGGCCACATTAAATAATCATTAAATAATGAAAAGGCCACTTCCAGAATGACAGAAGACATTTGCAAATGTTATGATGAAGAGTTAATATACAAAATATATAAAGAACTCATACAACTCAGTATCAAAAACAAAACAACAGAAAAACAGAAAAATGTTCAGAGGACTGAAATAAGCATTTTTCCCATACAAGACACATAGATGGCCAAAAATCACATGAAAAAGATGCTCAATACTTCTAACAGTTAAGAAAATACAAATCAAAACCACAATGAGGTATCATTTCACACCTGTTAGAATAACTCCTGTCAAAAAGATAAGAGATAACATGTGTTGTCAAGAATGTGTAGAGAAGGGAGCCCTCCTATACTGCTGTGGGAATGCAAATTGGCACAGCCACTATACAGAACACTATGGAGGCTCCCCAAAAAACTGAAAATAGAAATACTATATAATCCGGTAATTCCATTCCTGGGTATATATCTGAGGAAAACAAAAACACTAATCTGAAAAGATATATGCACCCCAATGTCCACAGCAGCATTAATTATAATAAACAAGATATGGAAGTCACCTGTGTTCATCAGCCCAAAATGGGTAAGAAAGATGTGATACACACACACACACACAGTGGAATATACTCAGCTATAAAAAGAATGAAATGTTGCCATTTGTAACAACAGGGATGGACTTAGCGGTTATTATGTGTAGGGAAATAAGTCAGATAGAGGAAAAATAAACTGTGTGTCTTCAGTTACATGCAGAATCTAAAAAATAAAACAAACAAACAATTAAATATAACAAAACAGAAATAGCTTCACAGATATGGAGAACAAACTAATGGTTTCCAGTAGGTAGAGAGAAGAGGAAAGGGGAAAGATAGGGGATGGGGATTAAGAGGTACAACCTACTAGGGATAAAAATGAATAAAATACAAGGAAATAATGTAAAGTTACTATTTTTAATAACTTTATATGAAGTATAATCTATAAAAATATAGGATCACTAAAACTAACGCATACCTAGTTCAAAGCAAACAAAGTCATAATTTATTAACTGGCCAGTGAAAATGTCACTAATAGAGAATGATAAAAAACAGATCTAGAGCATACTTGACATATCTGTCTGCCCTCAAGTAATCTGGGAGCTCCCTGAGGATAAGGACTGTGACTTATTCATCTCTGTATCCCCAGATTTTCGTGTTCTGGCATAAAGACCCTCAAAAAACATCTGCTGTCTTAGTAAACTTCATTCCTTCTTTTCTCCTTCTTCTCTTCCTTGAACAGCTTGTAAAGTGTGTTGATAACTCATTTTATATGACTGTCAAATGGGAATAATCTAGGTTGAAACTAAAATAGCAGAATCTCTTTAAATAATTAGTGAATGGAACTAAGACTAAGGCCTTATTATAAATATTTGCCACAAAATTACTACAGCATCAATTTCCATGTGACTGAGTCTACAGTCTAATTTCTTCTGTATAAAATAATACAAACCACTTTATCACTCTGTGACACTGAGTTCCTTCAGAACTCTTTTGAATGACATAAAACCACAGAACGCAGGCGCACAAGCTCTCGCTCTCTCCCTTCCTTTCCACCCTACTCCTCCACTTTCTGTATATAAATTATATATAGAAACAAAGTTCAGATTATCTGAACTTCTTTGCTTTTAAATGAACTTTCAGAGACATCAAATGGCCAACAGGTACATGAAAAGAGGCTCAATATCACTAACCAACAAATTAAAACTACAATGAGAGATCACCTCCCACCTGTTAAAATGGCTGTCCTCAAGAATATAAGTGCTAGAAAGGATGTGGAAAAAAAGGAAACCCTGAATGAGAATGTAAATTGGTGCAGCCCCTGGAAAACAGTATGGAGTCTCCTCAAAAAGTTAAAAACAGAACTACCATACCATCCAGCAATTCCACCTCTGAGTATTTATCTGAAGATATATGCACTCCCATGTTCTTTACAGTGTTATTTACAATAAGCAAAATATGGAAACATCAAAGTGCCTGCTGATAGATGAATAAAGAAAATGTGGAATATAAATATATGTACACACATACACAATGTAATATTATTCAGCCATTAGAAGTAACAGTCTGCCATTTGTAAAAACTTGGATGGACTTTGAGTACATTGTGCAAAATGAGATAAATCAGACAGAAAATGGCAAGAATTATATGATACTACTTACACATGAAATTTTAAAAAGCCAAAATTGCAAAAAAAGAAAAGAATAAAATGGTTGTTCCCGGAGGATGAGGGGATAGGAAAGATGTCCTCTAAAAGGTACAAACTTACCATTATTAGTAAATAAGTCCTAGAAATAATGCACAGTACAGTCAATACAGAAAGCAATATTGCTTTATAATCATCCAACTTGCTAAGGGATTAGCACTTAACTATTCCAACTACTAACAAAGATATTTATGTAACATGATAGAGGTACTAATTACTGCTATAATGGCAAAATCATATTATAATATATAAGATATCAAATTAACATGTTATATACTTTAAATTTACATAATGTTTTGCGCCAAGTATATCTCAATAAAAAATAACACTGTGCTCAAGATAGCTTGCAAGTATGTTCTTAGAAACATCTTTTAAAAATAATGAACTTTCAAAAATGTTTCCTTCCACTGAGAAAACTTAACTGTGAAATACATAATTTAACTGGCAAAGGCACTAAATTCACTGGTCTAAGGAATAGAGAATGAGGTTTCCCTACACAAAGGCTCTGACAGACCCACTGAAGGAGGGCTAAGTAGCTCGAATTCATCTTCAAATGAATGCAGTCAAAGTAAACACCAAGAACCAAACTTCATGGCCTAAGAAGCTGGGGTGCACTTACAAACAAGGTGGGGTGCACAGGGAGGGCAAGGAGCTCTGGCATGAACACAGCTGACACGGGTTTAGTTAAAACGTGCCTAGCTGTTAGGTCGATCTTTAGAAGTCCAAACAGTAACTGTCTCTTGTAACTAACAGGGAGCTAAAAATACAAGTCAAGCGCCCTAGAATTCTGCCTTTTAGCAGTGCCCCCGACGCCCCACCTCTCTGGAGATATCTAGAGCCTGAGCACTGCGGGGGGCTCGGGTGAGTAAAGACCCCTTGTGGGGGGGGGGGGGGTGGCCGTTAGCACCGCACCGGCACACCTTCTCCTCTAGAGGGGCTCATCACTGGGTCTCCCGTTTTTCATTCCTCCAGCTGAGAAACCTCAAGGTGATCTGAGATGACGTCTCCCTTTTATCAGGTCATTCCACAAGTCCTACTGATTCTTCTGTGAAATGTCTCTTACATCCATCCCTCCCCTTCCATCCGATTCCGGTCCTTATCACACGAGGGCAGTAACCCAGTTTCCTTGCTTCAACCTCTCTGGCACCCATCCACACACACAAACAAATTCCATTAGATTAATCCCATCTAAAAACTGCTTTCGCTCATTTCCCTGCTTAAAATTATTGTCCACTGTCAATATGTGAGATTAAAATTTATCAACTTGGCATTCATAAATCTCCATAATCTTTCCTCAAATTTCCTTCACACTCCAACACAAATGGTCATTTATTTTTACCAAACAGCTCTTCTCTTTCCAAAATATAATCTAAACTTTTCAACTTGCTTGTTTGTGCCAGCTTCTTTTTCAACTTCCCACTCCAAACCACCCAGTAAATCTTCCCCCAGTATGGTAGTGTGGAAATGTTAGGGGCACTGCCATCAGACAGACCCGAGTTCAAATCCTGGGTCCACCAATGCCCAGCTGTGGATAAGCAGATCGAGTTACTTAACCTTTCTGCAGTCTCAGTTTTCCAACCATAAAATGATGAAGTGCCACCTGCCCCAGAGTTATTATAAGGATTAAATGATATAACAGAAGCTGGCATGTTTATTAATTGTCTTCACCGCATCTTAAACTCTTAAATCTCCTCTGGATCCAGCAGTAAACCACACTTATATGATCAATTAATCATTTATGATCGTCTGAAAATCACTTATGGACTACCTAGTTAACCAGGCACAAACATCATTTAGAAAGTGAAGTTACAAAGCAGAGGCATCACGTGACTTCTTGGATCTGCCAAGTTCTGTATAGTCAAGCAAATCACTGATTTCTCTTCTTGTATCCATCCTCCTAGGCCAAAATCAAGTAACTACTTTGTGTCTGGGAACAATTTATAAGGCACAAATAGCTAAACACTGTGTCTGGCCACAGTAAGTGTTGAAATGTCTTTTGAATAGTGAGAAGTAAAGGTAGATTTCCAGAGTTCCAAATATTTTAGTGAAGCTCTAGAAACAGCCATATCTGCATAACAGTTTTCAATTGATATTTGCTCAAATTGTCTAAAGACATGCACACATGCACACAGAGAGTGACCATGAAAAGAAGACACAGAATTAACTCAAAGAGAATTAAAGAAAAATTTAAGGATGGAGAAGGATCGTTATACCTTTGTAGCTTCACAAAGCAGGGAAAAAGTAGAGGGGGTTGAGGGAAAATGTAATTTATCAATATATGTTGCTTCTAAGCAAACCACTTTTGAAGTCTAATTTTAAACTACAGGCTCTTGCTCTGATTTTTTTATTCAATCAAACATGTAAAATAGTGTGCTACTATATCTTTAAGCAGCTGACTATCAGTATTCATGTTTATTTCTTAGTCAGTATTCATGTTTATTTCTTAGTCTAAGAGAACTGTCTAGGAATAGTGGAAGAATTCAGAAATCCTCAATAATTAATACCATTATTAAATTAACAATAAAATAACATCAAGAATTAACATTATAATGCAGGATATTTTACAGAAGAACAGAGAGAAACACTGTTTTTTATAGTGTTTCACCAAAGCAAACACAGAAGATGCCAAATTGGGTAAACTCTTACTACTTAAGACTAAAATTTAATAAATAGTTGGGATTTTATATAAAACATAAAAAGGATATTATACAGTAATCATGGAAGAAGAACTTAAATAAAAAAGTACAAAATAATATGGTCAGTTCCTTAGCCATTAATTAACTGCTGATGAAATTATTATTACATTAATCTCATTTTTCCAACAAAAAAAAGACAAAATGAGGTTTCAAGGGTATCATCATTTGGCAAAAAGTTAACATCCTCCATCTTCTGCAATAAGCAATGACTCATACACACAATCTATTTTTAAGGCTGTTAGGAATATGTATATAGAATGCATAAATGTAAAAGGATTCAGAGTGAAAATTAATGTCTTTTAAGAAATAAATTATTTTTTTAAGTATACAGTTCAATATAATCACCTGTGACTGTTCTATTTCTGCTTTGTTTAACTTGATTCCAAGGATTTCAGCAGCAACTTTCTGAAAACACAGGAAGACCTGCATAACAAAAACAGGTTTAAATGATTTAAAACAGGCATGCCTAAGTTACCTTCAAACAAATTAAACTTTCTAAAAAATGATAAACAGCAAGAGCTGCAAAAAATATGATGTACCAGGTTGTTTCAAAAATAGCTCTATTTGTCAAATACAGCAACATTTTAAGTATAATAATTTTTTAAATGATTAAACCATAATTTGAAAATTCATACACTTCACTGAGCTGGTCTAAATTTACACATTTATCCTGAAAAGCTTATACTTTTAAAGAGTTAACATANTTAAATGATTAAACCATAATTTGAAAATTCATACACTTCACTGAGCTGGTCTAAATTTACACATTTATCCTGAAAAACTTACACTTTTAAAGAGTTAACATAATTAATTACAACTAGGACATTAAAAAAAAAACAAAGACTACTAGCCAAATAATAAACTGCTATAAGTCCTGAAGAAAATGAAAGTAGTCTATATTTTACTACCTGGGGAAAGTTTTTCACTGCCAATTTTACATTGATCTTTTGATATGGCATTAGCCTACCTTGAAAGGTCTTACTTTCCACTCTCATAATCTCTAAGGTTCTAATCAATTTTAATAAATTCTCTCTGGAGCAAAAAGCTTAGTAACCTTTATTGTATTTTGTCAAACAGAAAAGTAGCAGTACACGACTTCCCTGATAGCCTGCAATGCAGAAGACCCCGGTTTGATTCCTGGTCAGGAAGATCCACTGGAGAAGGGATAAGCTACCCACTCTAGGCTTCCCTTGTGGCTCAGCTGGTAAAGAACCTGCCTGCAACGCGGGAGACCTGGGTGTGATCCCTCAGTTGGGAAGATCCCCTGGAGAAGGGAGAGGCTACCCACTCCAGTATTCTGGCCTGGAGAACTCCATGGACTGTATAGTCCATGGGGTTGCAGAGTGGGACACCACTGAGTGACTTTCACTCTCACAATCCAGTATCATGAAACAAAAACATGCAAAGACTTCTATAAACATAGATAGCTTATCTGGGATCCACTAGGATTCCTGGAGCTCCAATACAGTCTTTGCTTGTCTGCATATTTTGTCTTTGCTCCCGAAATATCCGAGTTTATTCTGACCCCTACTTACTCATGACTCAGTTCAGTTCAATTGTCACTCAATCGTGTCTGACTCTTTGCGACCCCATGAACCACAGCACACCAGGCCTCCCAGTCCATCACCAACTGCCAGAGCCTACCCAAACCCATGTCCACTGAGTTGGTGATGCCATCCAACCATCTCATCCTCTGTGGTCCCCTTCTCCTCCTGCCCTCAATCTTTCCCAGCATCAGAGTCTTTTCCAATGACTCAACTCTTCACATCAGGTGGCCAAAGTATTACAGTTTCAATATCAGTCCTTCCAATGAAGACCCAGGACCGATCTCCTTTAGGATGGACTGGTTGGATCTCCTTGCAGTCCAAGGGACTCTTCAAGAGTCTTCTCCAACACCACAGTTCAAAAGTATCAATTCTTTGGCACTCAGCTTTCTTTATAGTCCAATTCTCACATTCACACATGACTACTGGAAAAACATAGCCTTGACTAGATGGACTTTTGTTGACAAAGTAATGTCTCTGCTGTCTAGGTTGGTCATAACTTTCCTTCCAAGGAGTAAGCGTCTTTTAATTTCATGGCTGCAGTCACCATCTGCAGTGATCTTGGAGCCCCCCAAAATTAAAGTCTGACATTGTTTCCACTGTTTCCCCATCTATTTCCCATGAAGTGATGGGACCAGGTGCCATTATCTTCATTTTCTGAATGTTGAGCTTTAAGCCAACTTTTCCACTCTCCTCTTTCACTTTCATCAAGAGGCTCTTTAGTTCCTCTACACTTTCTGCCATAAGGGTGGTGTCACCTCCACATCTGAGGTTATTGATATGTCTCCCGGGAATCTTGATTCCAGCCTGTGCTTCTTCCAGCCCAGTGTTTCTCATGATGCACTCTGCATATAAGTTAAAGAAGCAGGGTGTCAACATACAGCCTTGACGTACTCCTTTTCCTATTTGGAACCAGTCTGTTGTTCCACGTCCAGTTCTAACTGTTGCTTCCTGACCTGCATTATAGGTTTCTCAAGAGGCAGATCAGGTGGTCTGGTATTCCCATCTCTCTCAGAATTTTCCATAGTTTATTGTGATCCACGCAGTCAAAAAAGCTTTGGCTTAGTCAACAAAGCAGAAATAGATGTTTTTCTGGAACTCTCTTGCTTTTTCCATGATCCAGCAGATGTTGGCGATTTGATCTCTGGTTCCTCTGCCTTTTCTAAAACCAGCTTGAAC
>SJYQ01000648.1:34584-77685 GCA_006410935.1 Redunca redunca | reverse complement strand
TTGATATGTCTCCCAGGAATCTTGATTTCAGCCTGTGCTTCTTCCAGCCCAGTGTTTCTCATGATGCACTCTGCATATAAGTTAAAGAAGCAGGGTGTCAACATACAGCCTTGACGTACTCCTTTTCCTATTTGGAACCAGTCTGTTGTTCCACGTCCAGTTCTAACTGTTGCTTCCTGACCTGCATTATAGGTTTCTCAAGAGGCAGATCAGGTGGTCTGGTATTCCCATCTCTCTCAGAATTTTCCATAGTTTATTGTGATCCACGCAGTCAAAAAAGCTTTGGCTTAGTCAACAAAGCAGAAATAGATGTTTTTCTGGAACTCTCTTGCTTTTTCCATGATCCAGCAGATGTTGGCGATTTGATCTCTGGTTCCTCTGCCTTTTCTAAAACCAGCTTGAACATCTGGAAGTTCATGGTTCACATATTGCAGAATGAAGCCTGGCTTGGAGAATATTGAGCATTACTTTACTAGCATGTGAGATGAGTGCAATTGTGCGGTAGTTTGAGCAATCTTTGGCATTGCCTTTCTTTGGGATTGGGAGGAAAACTGACCTTTTCCAGTCCTGTGGCCACTGCTGAGTTTTCCAAATTTGCTGGCATATTGAGTGCAGCACATTCACAGCATCATCTTTTAGGATTTGAAAAAGCTCAACTGGAATTCCATCACCTCCACTAGCTTTGTTCATAGTGATGCTTCCTAAGGCCCACTGGACTTCACATTCCAAGATGTCTAGCTCTAGGTAATTGTGAGTGATCACACCATTGTGATTATCTGGGTCATGAAGAACTTTTTGTACTCATGACTACTTACTGAATATTTATCACAACTTCAATAAGGCTACCCACTCCAATATTCTGGCCTGGAGAATTCCACAGACTGTACAGTCCATGGAGTTGCAAAGAGTCGGACAGGACTGAACAACTTTCACTTTCAAAAACAATTTTAACTTCTAATCAAAAGAGATGATGTCCCCGAAAGGCTTATGTCATTTGTACCCCAAAGAGCATTACATATTATAGTTCACTGATGGTCAAAGTTCAAGGAGAAACAGGAAAGCTAGTGTGGAGAAATGGAGAGAAAAAGAAGGACTGTAAAAGAAAAACAGCAGAGTGACCAAGAGTATCAGGTAAGCCTAACAAATCAGGTAAGATCTGTTGGGCTATTATGGGGAGGAGTTTGGCTTTCATTCACTCTGAGTGAAATGGAGGGTGGCTTGATGTGACTTCTGTTTTAACAAGGTCAATCTGGTTGTTGTACTGAATATTCACTATAGAAGATCAAGGGTAAAAAAGAGAAATTGGCAAGAACACTAATGTAAGAGATGATGGAGGCCTGAAACAGCTAGTGGCAGCTGTGGCAATGGCAAGAAAAGTCACCAGATTATGGGCACATTTTGAAAACAGAACCAACACGACTTGGTGAGAGTTGTGGTATGTGGAGTCAAGGATGACCGCAAAATTTTCCTGGTCTTAGCAAGATAGGAGATCTACCATTTATTGAAGTGGGGAAGACTGGAAAAGATCTGAGGAAAAAATATCAAGAGCTCAGTTCTGGACCTGAATCCTATATTAAACTGGGACTGACTCTTAAGACACTTAAGCAGGAGTGCTGGGGTATATGAGTCTGGAGTTCAGGGAAGGGGTCTGGCCAAAGCCATGAGACTAGATGAGGTCACAAGGGGAATAAGTTTAAAAAGGACTGTGCCTAGGGCAACTCAATGAAGGAATCGGCAAAGGCGATAAGAGATAGTAGCAAGGTAGGAGGGAAACCAGAAGATGTAGTATTCTGGAAACTAAGTGAACAAAGTATTTCAAAGAGGAACGAGTGATCAACTATTTTATATGCTGCAACTAAATCAAGTAAGATGAAGACTAAGAACTGGCCACTGAATTGAGCAAAAAGGAGGTCACTGATGACCTTAATAAGAGCATTTTGGGGTGAAATATTAGGGGCAAAAGTCTGACTGGAACTGTTCAAGACAAACCGGAAGGAGAGAACTGGAGACAGCTCTTTGAAAACATTCTACTGGTAAGTAGCAAAGAGTAAGAAACAGCTACCGATGCGGGTGATCAAGCATTTTCTTATATTTAAGGTAAGAGAAGTCATAACATTTCGTGTGCTGATAGAATAATCCAGTAGACGGGGAAAAAACGATGCAGGAGTGAGAATTTTAAGCCATGCTTGTTACTAGGCAAAGAGACGTGGGACTAATGCACAAGGGAGGAGTTGAGCCTCGCTACGAGCAGAGCCAGCCCAACCCACAGGAACCTCAGGGGAGACAGAGGTGGGAATGGACAGTGGGTGGGAAGGAGAGCTGGGGGAGACGGGGTGGCAAGAGTATGTGAAAGCTGTCTTCCCTTTGTTTCAATATTTTTTTAATAAAATAAGAAACAAGGGAATCAGCGAAGAGAATGGATGACAAAGGTCTGAAGATTGAGAAGAGAAGCTTTGAAACACTCGTCTAGGTGAGGGAGAGAGACAATGGCCTAAAGACTCCACTTGAGGTGAGCTGACTGTAGACTGTAGTGAAACCTCCAACATGCCTCTAAGCTTTTTTCTCTCGTCATGTTCAAATACATGAGTGCAACCATGTAAAGGGGCGTGGTCAAGGTTTAGTCAAATATGTCAGGTAAAGTGACTGACAGGGAGTATTGCATGGTAATGACTTTGACTGACCATGAGTAAGGAAGAAAGGAAAATGAGGACATGAAAGGTCAGGGGCAAGTGTTAGGATCAATGTCATGTAGGCCCTGCTGGGGCTCCAGACTGACTGGACTAGGGCATTCAAGCTGGTCAGTGATTTGCATGCCTGATACTGAGATAGGAGATAACAGAAGGGCTACAGTAGCATGGGGGTGCATGAGTGAGGTGGGGTGGTGAACAAAAATACTGACACCACTAAGAATTATGACAAAGGTAGGATCAGAGAAAGTACAGTAAGACCGGAGATCAACTTCTCAAGCAATGAAGGGAAGTAATCTGTGATTGGAGATGACATAAAGTGATTTCACAAGAACAAACCATTTCAAAGTTGCATTTAAAAAGAAAACAATGAGGATTTTTAAAAGTCGTTCAACATAAGTACACAAAAAATACTAAGTGGTTAAACACAAGCTGAAATACTGGAAGTTAAAATAATTCTAAAATTGCAAGAGACCCCCAGGAAGATAAGTGAGGGTAAAAGCCCTATCCATGGATGGGTTTATCAAGGAACATTGATACTATATACACTTTTAAAGTAGGTAGGTGTCCCACATTAGCACTGTCCTGGGTAAAGGGTTCTAACATATCATATTTTTAAATGAGTTTGATCCCTCAAAAGAATAAATACCTTTTATATTATTTAATATTTATCCTAAGCATAAAAACCATCAGTGGAATCATACAGGAAAAACATCAAGAAGATTAAACCACAGAAAAATTCAAAAGTCCTCTGGTTGAAAATGTCAATAAAATTAACAATCAAACACAAATCTGGGCAATGGACAGAGAATATTTGCAAAAATCATGACAAATGGCTGTTACATTATCCCTAACACAAAAATGGTCATAGAAAATTTTAAAAAGCAACAAAAATACAATAAACAGGTAATAAGCAGAAAATCAACAATAAATAAATTTATAATAAATATATAATATTATAAACAGATATAAGCAGAAAGTAGGTAATAAAATTTTAAAAATTTCAACCTCAATAGCAGTCAAAGAAATTTAAATAGTAAAATACCTTTTAATCCCTTGTCTACCAAACTGACAGTTTTAAAAATAAATTCTGAATGTTAAAAAAGATTACAGTGATATGGCATTCATACCATGCTGATGGTAGTATAAATTAACTTAGGCTTTCTGGTGGTAATTTGGCAAAAGGTTTCAATTCCCTTCCAAGGAATAATCAAAACTTACAGACAAAATTTTACATTAGAAATCTTGCAAAATTTTACAATGTCTTGAACTTGGAAACAATCTATATATCCAACAATAGGGACCTGGTTGAATAAATCTGAACATTTATTTAATGGATTATTAAATCTAATGGGTTTTTAATCTATTTAGTAATATTAAGTGACACGAGAAAATTTTGTATGAATAAACATATTAAACAAAAAAATACAAAATTATTTCTATATTATGATCTCAATTTTTTAAAAAGTAAACATTTAGCATAGTTTATATGGTAAACCCTGGAAGGTCAATCCTTAGGTTTACAAATCCTATCTCCACCACTTATTCTGTATACCCTGAACCCCCACAACATAACCTCTCTAAAACTACTCTATAAAACAGAGATAATTACTTATGATTGCTGGAAAATAAATCTGACTTATATGTGAAGATATTTTAGACTAATTCAAAAATATTTTAACATCATTCTAAACTTATTTAAATGGTTATGGTGATTTACAGAATAAGCATCCAATCAAATGCTTAATTAACAACTAAATAGAGATAATCAAAGTAGTACATGCCCATCACAAAGTAGGCACTCAGTAAACACAGTCTACTAGCCAAGGTAGCAGCAGCACCAGAAAATGAGACAATCATATGAGGTTATGAATGATCATCTCTGGGGGCTTAGATTATGAGGGATTTATACCCTTTTTAACTTTCGTATTTTTAGTTCCCTAAAAGAATAATGAAATTATGTTAAATAAATTATAAGAGGAGTATCAACAGAATAAGCATGCTGTATATAACCTAAGGTATTTTATGTCTTCAATAGGAATTAAATCTAAAAGTTAAGTAATGGAAGTATACTTCCTATGAATATTAGTAAATAAAAGTAAAACATTACTTATAATATTCAGCATTCATTATCTTACTTACAGAGTCTCCTGTCTTTGCTGAGACAAAGTGGCTACTAAAACCATTTTCCTGGCAAAATCTTAAGTGTTTTTCAGGTTTTACTGTTCGCATATGCTCCAAATCAACTAGAAAGGTGAACAAAAACAGAGAAAAAAATTCAATAATAAAGTTAATCAATAAATATTTAACAAGTTTAAATGTGACTTCTTTTCCAATATTATACCCAAGTTTAGACACTAGCAGTATAATTTGGGGCAATTCTTTTAGTCTCTTTATGCTTCAGTCTCAAAATCTNTTAGACACTAGCAGTATAATTTGGGGCAATTCTTTTAGTCTCTTTATGCTTCAGTCTCTAAATCTAAAAGCTGGGAAAAACAAATGGACCTATCATATACAAAGTTCTTTGAGAATTAATCCATGTTTAGTGCACAATGAGGCGTCCCTGGTGGCTCAGCTGGCAAAGAATCTGCCTGCAATGCAGGAGACCTGGGTTCAATCCCTGGCTTGGGAAGATTCCCCTGGAAAAAGGAAAGGCTACCCATTCCAGTATTCTGGCCTGGATAATTACACGGACTGTATAGTCAAGGGGGTCGCAAAGAGTTAGACACAACTGAGCGACTTTCACTTTCATGCACAATGACCAGCACATGTTAAGTGCCCAGAAAACTAAAAGATCATTCCTATTATCTCTATAGTTTGAGGCACATTTGACGATACACAAAAATATGCATTAGTATAATGCATTTAAACATAGTGATTAACTGTAACATATACTTACCACAGCATATTTAGTTTGAAAATTTAATTACCTTAATACATTAATTACAATAGTTCTATAATCTCTATAAACTTTAATGTTAACACAAGCACATTATTAATTTTCTGCCAAAAGATATCAATATTTCATTGTCTAGTTACTTTATTTACAGTTACGGCTTAATTTCACAAAGACATAGCTCATTTGCTTTCCAGTTCTAAAAGTGTCCTTTTGGAAAGCAGTAATGGGCCAGAATATATTTTCTTGAATAGTGGTAGGTGCTTTAAAGCAAAGCATAGTACTCATAGTACTGGTTTTATCCAACACAGTCTAATTTTTTTCAAACGTGATCTTTTATTGAACAGTTTCTCTTTTTACAACACTACAAACCCTATAAGGGTGTTGATTCAATGCCGTCAAATTATAAGGCAAATATATTCACAGGATTTAAGGACAACTAGGCTCTTTGAGTCAATATAGGAAAAAAAAACTTAAACTGATTTCCTGAGGAAGGGACCCAACTGACTTGTAAAAACTTGTAAATTTGCAAATCTAGTAAGCTTACATAATAGTGGCAATTGATTATCAACTAAAAAATGCTCTCCTACTAAGTAAAAGGCTTTATTTGAAATTACATTGAAGGTCTTTAGTTTGTAAGCTCAAGAGATCTTTCTCTAGGAGATTTTTGATCTCCTAGGGGATTCCTGAGCCCCATTTATACTGCTTAACTAGGATAATATGCACCTTTTTTTCTTTTCTGGCCACAACTTGCTGTTCCTTAAACATCACTGAGACTTTATTTACAAGAAGAGGCCAAAATATGTCCAGATACCACAGGCATCAATTTGTTGACGACTAAAATACTAAGCTATTAGCACTGACATTTGTACATCTAGTTTACCATAATATTGAAGTTAGAATACTTTCCTAATTCAACAAGAGTAAGAACAAATCATGTCACTAGGAAAATTCCCCAGTGAAATCACTGTCCAATTAAAATTAAACAGAGTCTGTCACTCAACACGTATGTGCGTTTGTCTTTTCTAATGGAATAGTCTGCCATGGTCTTTTCTTCCTTTCTTTCTTCTCTCCATTCTCCACTTGCCCTACCAGATAACTCCTCAAATACTTATGCAGATAAACTACTATAAATTTATCTATATAGCACTGGGGGATTTACTAGCCAAAAGTTTTTTTCCTAACAAAGATAATCATTAGAGACTAATAATTATCACTAATCAATTGATAAAAAATTATTCAGTAAATATTTATTATATATCAAGCACTATGGCAGGCAGTGAGAACCGAAAGAGGAAAAAGATACAATCCAGGTCCTAAAAAAAATTACCACCAGTATTAGGAATATAAAAGACAGTTAAGAAACATAAAAGTTACCTGAAATAACCGAGATTTTGAGAATGACACAGCAAATATAGAAAAGGCCCTTGCAGAATTTGACTGACCATTGTTTTCCTCTGTTGTGTTAGAATTTAGTGAGCAAAATTTAAAAGGCCTTAGTTACTAGAGTCCGTTGTTGTTCAGTCACTAAGCTGTATCCGACTCTTGTGCAACCCCAAGGACTATAGCCACCAGGCTCCTCTGTCCATGGGATTACCCAGGCAACTATACTGGAGTGGGTTGCCATTTCCTTCTCCAGGGGATCTTCCCGACCCAGGGACCAAACTCATGTCTCCTGCATTGGCAGGAGGATTCTTTATTGCTAAGCCACCAGGAAAGCCCTAGTTAGTAGAGTACTTCATTCTAAATAATCCAGAAATAAATAAATTCTGACAATGAAACTACAGTGAGATACTGGTAAATTCTTTCATTTCTTCGATTTCTGAAAGCATCCTTAAAATTATTATCCAGTATTCATCTAGCATACATGTGGTAACAATCTTACTGATATGATTTAATTTCCCTTATATCCTTCAGTGCAATGGTCCCCAACCTTTTTGGCACTAGGGACCAGTTTTTTGGAAGACAATTTTTTCCATGACCAATTCAAGAGCAGCAGGGTTCTTACTCCTATGAAAATGTGTGTCGCTCATCTGACAGGAGGCAACACAAGCAACGGGGAATGGCTGTAAAGACAGATGAAGCTTTGCTTGCTTACTGGCTCGCTGCTCATCTCCTGCTGTACGGCCCGGTTGCTAACAGGCCAAAGAGTGGTACCAGTCCATGGCCCAGGGGCTGGAGACCCTGCTTCAGTGAACCAGTATTTTATTTTTTTTAATAAAATACTTACTCTTATTATTTTCTTATTTTAATACAGCTAGTTCCCATATTTTATTTTTAAAAAGGGAATTAAAACCTCCCAACAGCATTAATGGGAATTAGATGGAGAAACAGTGGAAACAGTGTCAGACTTTATTTTTGGGGGCTCCAAAATCACTGCAGATGGTGCTTGCAGCCATGAAATTAAAAGACGTTTACTCCTTGGAAGAAAAGTTATGACTAACCTAGATAGCATATTCAAAGGCAGAGACATTACTTTGCCGACTAAGCTCCGTCTAGTCAAGGCTATGGTTTTTCCAGTAGTCGTGTATGGATGTGAGAGTTGGACTGTGAAGAAGGCTGAGCGCCGAAGAATTGATGCTTTTGAAGTGTGGTGTTGGAGAAGACTCTTGAGAGTCCCTTGGACTGCAAGGAGATCCAACCAGTCCTTTCTGAAGGAGATCAACCCTGGGATTTCTTTGGAAGGAATGATGCTAAAGCTGAAACTCCAGTACTTTGGCCACTTCATGCGAAGAGTTCACTCACTGGAAAAGACTCCGATGCTGGGAGGGATTGGGGGCAGGAGGAGAAGGGGACGACAGAGGATGAGATGGCTGGATGGCATCACTGACTCGATGGACGTGAGTCTGAGTGAACTCCGGGAGTTGGTGGATGGTCAGGGAGGCCTGGCGTGCTGCGATTCATGGGGTCACAAAGAGTCGGACACGACCAAGCGACTGAATTGAACTGAACTGAACTGAACAGCATTAATACATAAACATTTCCCAAATATTCAGAAAAACAATTTTCAAAAGGATATAAAAAAAGTCACTAACTAGAGACAACTACTGTTAACATTTTAGTGTATATCCTTCCAGTATCTAAACAACTGAAGGTCCTGGGCATTAACATTGCAATACGCAACTTTCTTTCAGCTCTACTATACTAAAAAAGTAAAGTGAAATGAAGTCGCTCAGTCGTGTCCGACTCTTTGCAACCCCATCGACCAGGCTCCTCAGTCCATGAGATTTTCCAGGCAAGAATACTGGATCGGGTTGCCATTTCCTTCTCCAGGGGATCTTCCTGACCCAGGGATTGAACCCAGGTCTCCCACATTGCAGGCAGATGCTTTACCGTCTAAGCTAACAGGGAAGCCCTGCTTAAAGTATGCTTAACAATTTCAATGGGTAACCAGTTTACTGATCACTCACTCTACTCATTCAGCAAATATTTGAGTGCCTACTATGGCTAGGCACAGAGAAGGAAACGGCAACCCACTCCAGTATTCTTGCTTGGAGAATTCCATGGACAGAAGAGCCTGGCGGGCTACAGTCTATGGGGTTGCAAAGAATAGGACACAACTAAGCAACTAACACGGTCCTAAGAGCTGCATATGTAACAATGACCTTACACTTTAATTCAGAGAAACAGACCAACAAGTAAATTACAGAGTATTGCAAATGTTGATATATCTTATTGAAAAAAAAAATATATATATATATATATACATGAGATGAATTACTCTTTCANAGAAACAGACCAACAAGTAAATTACAGAGTATTGCAAATGTTGATATATCTTATTGAAAAAAAAAATATATATATATATATACATGAGATGAATTACTCTTTCAAACACGTAGGTCAAAGACCCTTAAGGTGAAGACCACACTTACCACACTCAAAGAAAAGCCAGGAGGCCAGAGTGGCTGATGAGTTAGCAAGAGAGGGAAACAGCAGGAAATGAAGTTTTAAAAGCCAGCAACTATATAGGTCACTGAAAGAGAGATGCAAAGCTAGTGGGAGGTTTGTAAGGAAAAAAAAAATTTAAGCTGTAATCTTACAGTTTAAAAGATTGGGGCTGCTGAATAAACCACTGTTTGTTGTTTTAGTCACCAAGTCCTGTCCGATTCTTTCGTGAGCCCATGGACTGCCCATCAGGCTTCTCTGTCCGTGGGATTTCCCAGGCTAGAATATGGAGTGGGTTGCCATTTCCTTCTCCAGGGGATCTTCTCAACTTGCATCTCCTGCATTACAAGGTGGATTCTTTACTGCTGAGCTACTGGGAAATAAACTGTAATTAAATGTAAAGCAGAGAAGACACTGAGTTAGATTACAGTAAAACTCTAGGAAAGAGAAGACCATAGTTTGGACAAGAGTAGGAGCAAGAGAGATGATAAAAAATAGGGTAGATTCTCAATATATTTTGGGAATAAAAAGTGAGTAAGAAATACTAATGGATTTGACATGGATGTAGAAGATAAAGAGAATCACTTGAAGATAGCTTAACCTGGATTTTAAATGAAACAGTGTAGGTAGGTGCTGAGCAGATAAAGATTTATAGTTAAACAGTGCTGGAGTTTTCCCAATCATGTACAATTACAGAAAAGAAGGGCAGGTAATTGAAGATAAAAAATGTTAAGGAGTAGATTATATTGAAAAGAGCATGGAATTTAAGTTAGATAAGAAAGGGGATCCGGAAAATGAAAAATTGGTAAGATTAAGCGATGTTAAAGTCTTAAGTAGGTTTAAAAATTACTGGAATTGGGTTACCAAAGATGAGAGATAACAGATAAACTGGGACACATGAAAGTGATAATTGATATTATGGAGACAGTAAGTCTTCAGAATAACTATGTATACCTATAGCTGATTCATATTGAGATGTGACAGAAAACAACAAAATTTGGTAAAGCAATTAATTATCCTTCAACAAAAAAATAAATTAAAAAAAAAAACTGTTAGTGTTGATAGGTGGCAACATTATAGCAGATGATGAATTCAAGGAACTGAGAGACCAAAGTATTAAAAGGATAATCTGTATGCAACTAAAATTGCTAATCAAGATAGTAATAGTAATGCAGTGACTGACCCAGGAACCAAAATCTTTTAAGAAATTCAAGGTAGTGAGTGATTCAGGGGTTGGCTGATGTATAATACAGCTTGACAGTCAAATCTAAGGGTTTTTAGGCAAAATGAAGAATGATCTGGAAACAGCAATAACAATAAGGTCACTACCCACCCTCCAGTAATAGTGATAAGGCAAATACAGGAGGGGATGTCAATATTTGAAGGAGTTTCAGGAGACGGCAGCGCTGTCCTTACAGGAGAGCTAAGTAACAGAAGTAGTTGCTTTCTTCTGTAGCTGACATAAATGGAGATTAAAAAAACGTGAGATGAGAAAATTCTAAGATGGTGTTGGACAGACAAGAAAACCCAAATTTTTCACTGTCAAAACCAACTGTGCCCAGCTCCTCCCCAAATCCCTCAGCTCACTCACCTTAACCTGGAAATTAAAATGGAACAAAAGAAAATAAGTTATCAAGATACTAAATCTATCTGCCATATTCTTAAAAATCACATGGTACATGAGATGGAAGTCTTAGAAGCCAATTAACTTTGGCTAACAAGAATAATTTGGATAAGAAGTTGGAAAGCTATTTGAAAAATAAATATGTACAATTTTCACTATAATTCATGGAAAACAGATAGGGAAACAATGGAAACAGTGAGAGACTTTATTTCTGGGGGGCTCCAAAATCACTGCAGATGGTGACTGCAGCCATGAAATTAAAAGACGCTTACTCCTTGGAAGGAAAGTTATGACCAACCTAGACAGCATATTAAAAAGCAGAGACATTACTTTGCCAACAAGGCTGTCTAGTCAAGGCTACAGTTTTTCCAGTAGTCATAGATGTATGTGAGAGTTGGACTATAAAGAAAGCTGAGCACTGAAGAATTGATGCCTTTGAGCTGTGGTGTTGGAGAAAACTTGAAGAGTCCCTTGGACAGCAAGGAGATCCAACCAGTCCATCCTAAAGGAGATCAGTCCTGGGTGTTCACTGGAAGGACTGATGTTGAAGCTGAAACTCCAATACTTTGGCCACCTGATGCGAAGAGCTGACTCCTTAGAAAAGATCCTGATGCTGGAAAAGATTGAGGGCAGGAGGAGAAGGGGACAATGGAGGATGAGATGGTTGTATGGCATCACCAACTCAATGGACATGAGTCTGGGTGGGCTCCGGGAGTTGGTGATGGACAGGGAAGCCTGGCGTGCTGCAGTCCATGGGGTCGCAAAGAGTCGAACATGACTGAGTGACTGAACTGAACTGAACTGATCACTACTAGGCTTGACCCCTAGTTTGACAGTCCTTACTTCCCCTTTCACAGTAACCTATGAAGCCATCTGTTAAAAATGGCAGTTCCAGAAAAATGGAAGGAGTCTGGGTTTCTGAAAGGGAGATGAGCCACTGATAAGCAGTACCAGGGTTTGGTCTTTATGTAAGTAAGAAATAAATTGTTATTGTGTTAAGATATTGAAACTTCAGGGACTGTCTGTTTATAGCATTTAGCATTACCTTAACTAATACAGATTGTTGGTGGTGGTATTTAGTTGCTGAGTCATATCCAACTCTTTTGTGACCCCATGGACTGTAGCCCTCCAGGCTCGTCTGTCCATGGAATTTCCCAGGCAAGGATACTGGAGTGGGTTGCCATTTCCTTCTCCAGGGGTCTTCCCGACTCAGGGATTGAACAGATTCTTTACCACTAATTACCTAAACTAATATAAAATATAGATTTTCATCACTCTTGTTAAAAATAAACCTCTTCCTGAGACTATATTGGGTCTTGAGTTATTAACTAATGAAAACTTGAAGTTGTAATTAGTGAGATCATATAATCCAGCATTACAATCATCTCTTAGATTCTGGTTATGTCATATTCAACTAAACAGTTTAAAAATTACATCAAACTTAATTATAAATTGAAAGGCAATTATATTTTTAGTTACCAGGGAAACAAATACAAACCAAATATAAACCACTGGAGAAATGTCGTTTCTTCTGCCATTAAACAGTTCAAGTAATATGTACATGGAAAACAGTATGAAAATAAAAGTGCATTCTCCTTTTGTTAATACATTTTGCTGGAAGATAAAAAATATCTGAAAAATTATCAAGTCATGACAAATCTTGTTTCATCCATATCCACATTCTTATTTTAAAGCAAATCAAAGCCATATCCTTTCAACCATAAATACTTTATGATATATTCTTAAGATGTTTTCTTTTGGTTTTAATGAAGAACAAAGCTTTGATTTAGAAGCAACACATGAGAACTTTGAATCTAAAGCTGTCACTTTCATCCTTCATTTGGTCCTGCTGATTCCAATGAGACACTAGTCCCCTAAACTAATGTGATGGTTCAAAATTTACTTATTTTGATAACTTTCAGGATAAAGTCGCCTTTATATCAGGATACAGAAACAGATTTTGATGAGTAACAGAAAGTGAATGGTGTTTAATAAACAATACACAATCTTGATAAAAATGACATTATGTCAAATATCATCATAAAGTAAGCGTCATTACAACAATATTTTTCATATTCCAATAGATGATCTTTGTTACTATTTTACTCTCTGGAGTGGTAGATTATATATAAACACTAGTCTCAATAAAAGAAATAACTTTTCTGAACTTCTCAAATGTTTGCATTATGGCAAAAATAGAAGAAACTATGGTTCTTCAATCATTCACAATTTATTTGAAAAGGATGTAGGAGATGTAGTAAAGAATACAGTCTGCACAGCCACGCTGCCTGGGCTCGATGCCCTGTGATTTCTGTTTGCGGAACCTTGAACAACCAACCTCTCTCAGTTTGCTCATGCAATGGGAACAACAATAGTACCTACCACATAATATTGATATGTAATAGATAAAAGGACTAAATACATATAAAGCACATAGAACAATGGCCGATACATAGCAAGGTACACAGTATGTGACTGGCATATAATAAGTATTACTGTCATTAATCTATTTATTCATGAACTATTTATCCAGGGCCTTCTAAGTGCTAACTGCTAAGAAGACTGAGAGGAACACATGTGGAAAGATATTATACAATGACATTCTAAGACCAAGAGAACAACAGTGGTCTGTATAAGATAAGATACAACAGGAGCAATACAGAAAACTTCTAAGACTGCACATGGGGACAAGAAAGATCTCATAAGAGAAGCTGATGCTTCAGCTAACTTCTGAAGGATGAGGAAAAACTACCCAGACAGCCTTGGAAACAGAGGAGACACACATTCTTTACCAAGGAATGTGTGCAAAAGCATCTGAAGAACCTGGCTTCCGAGAGATGGTAAAATCAGCAGGGCTGGTACATAAGGGTCTTTATAGGATACTAAGAGGTTCATATACGTGTAGATAACAAAAACACCACTACACTTTCATTTATCTTACCTCATATATTCCAGTCAACCTGAGCCAAAATATAAGCACTGAAAGGAAATCCTACAGGTGATGATATACACTGGAAAACCTTCAACTTTCCCTTGTTGGACTCAAAATATTTCTATTAATTACACAGTGACTAATTTTGTTTCTAATTTCAGAGACTATTCAAAAGAAAACTGTAAACAATAAATGTTACACTCCTGCAGATTTCAGGAATATGACATGTTTTTTTCTGTTCAGGCATCTTGTATACATAAATAGTTGCCACTGTCATGTTATAACTTTAAAAATAGAAGATGGCAAGGTTTATACTTATACACAAAGTCGTTGGTCATTAAACTGCATATTAATTAACCTAAGATGATTCAGATTAACTATGCAGTTGCAAAAATCACAGGCTACCAAGAAAATAGTTCATGTACTTCTTTAAAAGAAAACACCACCTTAAAATTATTTATTAAATAAACACCTATTATGTCAAGTATTATGCTAAGTGTAAGCAATAAATTAGAGAACAAAATAGACACTATCCTTATTCTCATATTCAGGAGGGAGAAAGACTGAAACAAGTAAACAAATACATAAACAAGTCAATGTAACAATTATAATCAAAAATTGTGTGTGGGGGGTTTGTTGAGCAGATAGAGAGTAACACAGTGACAAGAACCAAGATAGCAACTATGACAATATTTTTTTTAATTTATTTATGTATTTTACTTTACAATATTGTATTGGTTTTGCCATACATTGACTTGAATCTGCCATGGCAACTATGACAATTTTATAAGGTGACCATGAAAGACCTCTTTGGTCTGAGATCTGAAAGATGAGAATAAGCCAACCAGGTTAGGAGGAAGTTGGAAGAGAAAAAAGTTTCTGTCACTAGGACACAATGTAAAAGAGGAAAATGACTGGGTACAGCTGAGGAAAACAAAGAAGCATACTGAGCGTGTGTGGGGATGTGTGGTATAACACAAAAGATTTCACTCAAACACGGCAAAGCAAAGTCCCTGGAGGGCTGTACGCAAGAACACAATGTGATCTTTGCATTTCAGAAAAATTTACTCTGGCTACTAAGAGGAGAAGGGAGCCGGAAGGGCAAAACAGATGCAGAGAAACCATTTCAGGAGACTTCTGAAGAACCTCAAATCCATTTCAAAATTTACAGAATGTTTAAGGGCCCCATAACAATCTTGACAGGTAAAGCATTAACTAACTTCACACACAACACACTGAGGTTCAGAGTGACTGAACCAAAGTCCCATTGCTAGTCATCTGTAGCACGAGAGAGAACCAAACCATCCTGTTCCAAATCCAGCCAGTGTCTCACAAAGAAGAAGGAACCTCAGTTTTGGGGATGATCACATA
This sequence comes from Redunca redunca, assembly GCA_006410935.1. NCBI lineage: Eukaryota > Metazoa > Chordata > Mammalia > Artiodactyla > Bovidae > Redunca > Redunca redunca. Next base: position 62,287 of record SJYQ01000648.1, on the reverse strand, counting down.
ACAGTCTTTTATTCAGAGTTTTAATTAAAAGAATAAAGACATCAACCTTTAAATGCTTATTACCATACAAACATGAACTATTATATACCCAGTTATTGCTTACTAGTACTTTAAAAGTATTCACTAATAACAGTAAATCATAAAACTGATCCCATCAGCATTACAAAATAAGACACTCTGCCTTAGCACTTGATTATATAAAGTCCTTTACAAAGTACTTGCAGCTGTACATACAAATTGTGAAATTACATAATGTTTAAAAATGATCCATCATGATTAGCCCACACATGACAAGTAAAATACCCTTAATAATTTATTAAATTTGATTTACATGTGCTTAAAATTATGTATATATTTTGACTTCTAATATACACACACTAATGCTAATAAGCCAAGTATATGACAACTTCTCTTTCTTAGTCCTGTTTGTTTACTGGCATCCGGGCATCCATGTTCAGGATCTCCACTGCAGCCACTTACAGGATCGCTGATGCAATGAACAGAACAGCCTCCCAAGATACAGTCCCAAATGTAATAAGTAGCCTAAAAACTATACATCGAATGTACAATAATCAGAGCTACTAGTCAAACTAAATAATATAAAACTTTACGCAAAATTTTTAAATCACAATAGTTTCTATATTGCTTTATATTGGCCTAAGATATTTCTATTTTCCTAAATATTCACTTTTTGACATGATGTAAGAACATATTCTATAATGAATATGACTTTTTCATTCAGACCAGAATGAATTACTTCATGTTTTTTAAAAAAGCGAAAGTACTGTATGATGGTAACTTATTACATTATTGTCTGTTCCCTGTTAATAGAAAGAAAGCATTAAAAGTATAAACTATTTACACTTCTTAGTCCACATATAATGGCAAAAACAATATTCTCTGTGAAGTGATTGCAAAATAGGTCGCTGCCTAACTTAAAGAAGCAAAATACAGATACAGCACTTGTATGGATTTTCACAGTAATTTTTAGGTTATCAAGGAAACATCTAGAGTGTTGATCTGGTTATACTCAATTCAAACAAACTACTTGTCACATTAACTACCTCCAGGAAGTTACTCCAAACACAAAATAAACTGTTTATGCCCCTACTCAGATAGATAACATGACAGATTGTTATTAGTTGAAGACAGATGAAATACATTAATTTGATTGTGAGCATATGTTTAATTTTACCCTGCCATGCACACTCTCTAATGCTGTCTTTCTGTGATGACATAGTAAATCATACTGTATTAGAAGAATTGCTAACACAAGAAAATAAAAAATTACCAGAATTTGACTTTGGAGATTCTCAAACCAAACTTCTTAAAAAATGTAACTGATTGAAACTGTGTTCCACAAATACATAAAGAAAAAAGGTGTCATCAAAGAAACTAATTTCTACTATAAATCTTTAAAAAAGACCTCAATGCAGCTTAACATTTTTCATATGTACTACTTTTTATAATTTCTTTGTGAAATGCCTCTTCCCTCCTTTCCCCATTTCTACTGTTTTTAATGTTTATCCTATTAATGTGTGTGTTTTCTATAAGAAAGACATCTGCTATATTTTTTCCAGTGATCATTTCCCTCAAGTTAGGATTTTCCTTTTCACAATGCATTAGATGCACAGAAAATTTTATGAAATCAAATACACTGAGAAAATAAGCTCATTATTACTTAAGCTACCTTTCCTGGTTCTTTTATAAGCAGCTAAAAACAAAAACAAATTTTTTAAGAAAGCACAAAACTCAATAGCCACTCAAAAATATTTGTTGAATAAAGATAAATATTTTGGGGGCTCCCCTTGTGGCTCCGTGGTAAAGAATCTGCCTGCTAAGGCAGGAGACACAAATCCCATCCCCGATCCAGGAAGATCCTGCATGCAACTAAGCCCATGCACCACAGCTACGGAGCCTGTGTGCCGCAGAGTCCGTGCTCCACAAGAGAAGCCACAATGAGAAGCTTGTGCACCGAACCAGGGAGTAGCCCCCGTTTGCCACAACTAGAGAAAAGTCCGCATAGCAAAAAGACCCAGCACAACGAAAAATAAACAAATGTTTAAAAAAAAAAAAAGAAAAACATTTTTAGGCTCATAAAACAAGTACAAAATATCAAAGGTGTCTAAACTAATACGTATTCTTTCATTTTACAGGAATACTATACAGGACTGAAAAACTGAGATAGAGTCTCACACCACAGTTAAGAATGAGCATCACAAATGCGTTGAGCAAAACAGAAAGACATTAAGAAATACATGTAAATGACAACATTCATGTGAAATTTTAAAATGATAAAATTAGCTATCAGTGAAGAATACACAGACGATGAAACTAAGAAGAACATCAAGGAAAACGTTAGGACAAAGGATAGTAGTTAACTCTAAAGGAAGAGAAAGGACTGATAAAGGCACCTGGTTGGCATCTGGGGTGTTTGGCAATGCTCTACTTCATGACCCAGGAACAGCTATTCTTTAAACTACACATATACTTTTCTGTATATCATTATATTAAAAAGTCTAATAAAATTACACTAATATGACAATCTTCTCTTCAAACTGAATTTTTTATATTATCATAAAGAAGGTCACTGCTGCAAAAATATTCATGGTTTTCACAATTTTCCCAAGGACTTCTCTAGTCCCTTAATTATCAAATCATACTCTTTCAACCTCTCTATATACATCATGAATCTTGTGGATTTTCTCTTCAATTATTTATTACCTGACTCCTCCAGCAGATCCTTGAGTTTTTAATTACTTTTCATTATAGTAATTCTCTAATATTTTTATACATTCTCTATATTGCTATAAGATTTGCCTACTTACTTTACATTGTATTTCTATTGTATAGTCACATACATATCTACAACCAGACCAAAAGGATTCTTACGGGATAATTATAAATACCATTTACTCTGTAGAGTCACCAGAATAACACTAACAGCAGGCAGAATCGAGAGGGCAGGAAGGAGAGTATGTAAAAATGCATATTATTTCAACTTATTTAGTACCATTAACTGAATTATCTAAATTCTCTCTGGTGGTGGGTAATGGATAACCACCTCTCCTCTAACTTCATGTTAAAATGTAATAATAGGTCTAAATGACGGAGAAGGCAATGGCATCCCACTCCAGTACTCTTGCCTGGAAAATCCCATAGACGGAGGAATCTGGTAGGCTGCAGCCCATGGGGTCGCTGAGAGTTGGACACCACTCAGTGACTTCCCTTTCACTTTTCACTTTCACGCACTGGAGAAGGAAATGGCAACCCACTGCAGTGTTCTTGCCTGGAGAATCCCAGGGACGGCGGAGCCTGGTGGGCTGCCGTCTATGGGGTCGAACAGAGTCAGACGCGACTGAAGTGACTTAGCAGCAGCAGAAGCAGGTCTAAATGAGGACATAATACTATGGAGTAAGCAACTCTTTCTGTATTTGTGACGGTTTATAACTTTTATTGCATATTGACTCTTATTTTGAGTCATGTTTCAGGCAGTCTCCATACGAATTCTTACTGGAGAATCTCATACTGGCCAGTATTACATAGGTTTATTTGCAAAGATCGGCATGATAGCTACATAGCATAACAAGGTCCCAGTTCACTTATGTCTTTCATTTAAAAAAAAAAAAAAGCACTTTTTTTGCATGAAAAAAAAGAAGTGTATTTGTCTTTCCTAGATACCAGTATAGACTGGGATCTTGCAAGGATCAGAGGCAACAGTTAAGAACCGCTTCAACCAGCAATTATACTATGGTTGTTTAATTATTTCTTATATTTTCCTCTCTTTTCTAATTGCCCTCAATGACCATATATTAGATCCACTGGGAGAGGGGAATGATATAACATGATTTAAAATCACAACAAAAAGTAAACAGTAAAGACAAAACTGCCCAATAGCAACAGAATCCAGAGTAATAAGAATAGTTAACATTTATATAGCACCAAAGTGTTCCAACCAGTCCATTCTAAAGGAGATCAGCCTGGATGTTCTTTGGAAGGAATGATGCTAAAGCTGAAACTCCAGTACTTTGGCCACCTCATGTGAAGAGTTGACTCACTGGAAAAGACTCTGATGCTGGGAGGGATTGGGGGCAGGAGGAGAAGGGGACGACAGAGGATGAGATGCCTGGATGGCATCACCGACTCGATGGACGTGAGTCTGAGTGAACTCTGGGAGATGGTGATGGACAGGGAAGCCTGGCATGCTGCGATTCATGGGGTCACAAAGAGTCGGACACGACTGAGCGACTGAACTGAACTGAAAGTGTTTTACAGGCACATTGCACATATTATTTAATCCTCACAATAACCACTATCTGACAGATGAGAAAATAAATCATACAGAGGATAAATGACTTATATAAGAACACATTTCTAGTAAGGAGAGGAGCCAGAACTCAAGGCCCTCACAGTTCATCTCCAGAGTCTGCATTCTTAGCTCTCACTCAGCTTTCTCCTCAGGCAGTATAATCTTCTACAACTGTCGTTTTCCCCATGATGCTGTTTCATTCATGTTATCCCAAGTGGAATACTTCATTCACTTTCATTGCCATATAACACATCTTTGTATGAACATACCACAATTTATATATCCTTTCTCCAAGTGGACACTCAAATTGCTTCCATTGTTAGCTATTATCAACAATGAAGCAGCATGACTACTCTTAGTACAGGTCGCCTGATACATATGTATAGCAGTCTATTTAAAATATAAAACTGTTGAATCCTAGGGTCTATGAATGTTCAACTTTACAGAATAATGGAAAATTATTTTTAAAGTCATTGTATCAATTTACAATCCACCCAGCAAGGAACATGAATTCCTATAGATTCATATTATATCTCTGTTACTTCTTAGGCTTTTTGATGTGTACATTATTACTTACAGGGCTTCCCTGGTGGGACAAAAGGTAAAAAATATTAAAAAAAAAAAATCTTTTGGCTGCAATGCAGGAAACCTAGGTTCAATCCCTGGGTCAGGAAGACTCCCTGGAAAAGAGAATGACAACCCACTCCAGTATTCTTGTCTAGAGAATCCCATGGACAGAGGAGCCTGGCAGGCTACAGTCCATGGGGTCGCAAAGAGTTGGACATGACTTAGCGACTGAACAATAACAATCCTTTCAGAAGATCTTCAATATTACTTCCATTATAACACCAAAGTTCCCTTTATATGAGGGTTTGTTTCTAGCATTTCCACTCTATTTTCTTTAGTGAATTCCTCAATGTAATTACTACAAGCTGTTTATAAAAATTTTTATCTAGCATAGCAAATGGTCCTCACCTTGTAATTCAGGACCATATTAACTATCCTTGGCCCTTTTTTCCATCCATATACATATTAGAGTCAGTTAGTTTAAATACCACACATAAATAACATTGGGTTTAAAAATTATGCTGAATCAGTAAACCAATTTGAGATGAAATGTTAGTTTTATAATATTGAGTCTTTGTATCCTTGAACATGGGAGTTATCTTTTATTTGAGTCTTATATTTACACCTTATATTAAACTGTATACTTTTCTCAACACAGGGATTTCTGAAGTAGTTATTCACATCATCTGAGAATTTGCAGTTTTATTTCTTCCTTTTTAATCTGTATGTCATATATCTTTTTTCTTACTATTTTACAATAGCTAGGACTTCAAGAATGATGTTGAATATGGTGAACAGTGAAAGTGAACATCTTTGCCTTGTACCTGGTCTTAGTAGGAAAGCATTCTCACTCATTTGCTATCAGCTATGATGTTAACTCGGAGAAGGCAATGGCACCCCACTCCAGTACTCTTACCTGGAAAATCCCATGGATGGAGGAGCCTGGTGGGCTGCAGTCCAAGGGGTCGGTAAGAGTTGGGCACGACTGAGCGACTTCACTTTCACTTTTCATTTTCATACATTGGAGAAGGAAATGGCAACCCACTCCAGTATTCTTGGCCTGGAGAATCCCAGGGTCGGGGAGCCTGATGGGCTGCCGTCTATGGGGACGCACAGAGTCGGACACAGCTGAAGCGACTTAGCAGCAGCAGCAGCAGCAGCATGATGTTAACTGTAGGTTTTTCATAGATGCCATTTATCAGGTTGAACAAGTCAATCCTCATGCCTAGTTTGTTCACTTCTTTTTTTAATACCATGAATGGATGTTAAATTTTTATCAAATGCTTTTTATGCATTTATTGAGATCATCATATGCCTTTTCTTCTGAAGCCTATTGATATAGTAAATTATACTAATTGATTCTGAATGCTAAAACAGCCTTGCATTTCTATAATAAGCACCACTCAGTCATGATGTAGTGTCCTTTTTATATACTGCTAAATTCAATTCATTAATATGTTATTAAGAATTTTTTGTGTCTATGTTCATGAGGGATATCAGTCTGTAGTCACTTTGTCTTTTCCTGGGCTTAGTATCAAATTAACACTGCTGTCACAACAAAATGAGTTCAGAAGCGTCCTATCCTCTTTGGTATTCTGAAAGGATTTACATACAATTGGTATTATTTCTTCCATGTGTGTCTGGCAGAATTCACCAGTAAAACCATCTGGGCCTGTAGTTTTCTTTGTAGGAACATTTTAAATTAGGGATTCAGTTTTGTTTTGTTTTTCATAAACATCACAGTATGCAGGTTATTTATTCCTTCTTGAGTAAACTCTGGTAGTTTGTATCTTTAAAAGGATTTGCTCATTTAATTTAAATTGTCTTTTATAGAAATAAAACTTCTCAGTATAGTCCCCATTCTCCTTTTAATAGCCACAGGATTTATGCCAAATTCTCCTCTTTCATTCCTGATACTGTAATTTCTATCTTCTCTCCTTTTTTATGGTCAGTTTGACTAGAGGTTTATCCAATTTTATCAATCTTTGCAGAGGATCAGCTTTTGACTTCATTAATTTCTCTACTGTCTTTTATTTCTGATTTTAGCTTTACATTTTCTTTTCTTCTGTTTGCTTTAGATTTAACTTGCCCTTCATTTTCTGTTTTCTTGAGATGAAAGCTTGGGTTACGGACTTTGAGGATTTTCCTTTTTTTCAAATGTAAAAATTTAGTAATGCTAAACATTTCTCTCTAAACAACTACTTTAGCTGCATCCCACAAATTTTTATATGCAGTGCTTTCATTTTTATTCAGTTCAAAATATTTAATTTTCTCCTGATTCTTAGATTATTTAGAAGTGAGTTGTTTAATTTCCAAATAACTGGAAATACTACAAATATTTTTATGTGATTGGTTCCTAATTTAATTCCATTACTGTCAGAGAATATATTCAATTCTTTTCAATTTGTTTTTATAGGTCAGAATACAGCCTTGTTTCATATACACCTGAAAGCAATGTGTATTCTGCTGCTGTCAGAGTAAATGTACTGTAAACGTCAGTTAGACATGGCTGGTTGATATTGTTCACATCTCTACATCCTTAACCAACTGTTTTCTACTTGCCCTATCAGTAGTGAGAGGAGTGTTGAAGCCTCAACTGCAATGGTAGATCTGTCTATTATTCTTCTCTGCTCTATCAGTGGCTTTATATATGTTTAGGATTGTGATAGCTTTTTACTGAATTGACGCTTTGATCATTATTTTAAGAGCCTTCTTTATCCCTGTTAAGATTCTTGTTTCTGGTATTAACAAAACTACTTCAACTTTCTTTTGATTAGGGTTTATAGAACTTATCTTTTCTCATCCTTTTACTTTTATCCTATCTGAATCTTCATATTTAAAGTGGGTTTCTTACACACAGGATATGGTTGGGTCTTGCTTTTCTACCCATTTTGACTATCTCTATAATTTAATTGGTGTATTTAGAGCAGGTGTTGGCAAACATTCTCTGTAAAGGGCCAGACAGTAAATATTTCAGGCTTTGCAGGTCATATGTTCTTTACAGCAGCTACTCAACTCTGCCGTTGTAGTGAAAAAGCAGGCATAGACAAGATGTAAACAGATGAGTGTGGCTCTGTTCCAATAAAACTATTTATGGACACTAAAATTTGATTTTCATATAATTTTCAGGTGTCAGAAAATATTATCCTTCTTTTGATTTTCTTCCAACCATTTAAAGATGTAAAAACCATTCTCAGGTAGTTGGCCATACAAAAAAGCGGCATAAGCTTCAATTGCCTGACCCTTGCTCTACACCACTGCTCAAATCATTCTTCTGCTTAAAATCCCTGAGGGACTTTCTATAGCTTTTAGGAGAAAATCAAACTCCTTAAAATATAGTCTCTGTTTCTCAACTCTTCCTGCCTTACACTCTATACTACAGCTACAACAAAATGTTGTAAATTTCCCTTAATATTTCAGGCTATATCCTAGCTTCTGAGGCTTTATTCATTCTTTGACTTGTTCCTGTACTGTTGTTTCTTGTCCTTCTCTGTGTAGCACACTCCTGAGTATCTCTGAAGAGTTTGCTTCTGCACCTGTACATCAAGTCCTCCTGTACACCAAGTACACTGTGCTAGGACAGCACCATCACACCAACTGCAGGACCACTGTACTTAGAATGTCAAAGGCACTCATTAATGAATGAATGACCGAATGAATACTTTAAAATATTGTCAGAGGAAACTGAATTGCTCACAATAGTAAGAACAAAGTCCAATTCAAACAGGTAGTTATGTTTTCTTGATCATCAAAACATATTTTAACCAAACTGATTATAGAAAAAAATTCTTAAATTCTCACAAAAACTGAAAGCATTTTCTTAATTATAAAATATCTCTTAGACTTTAGTATTAAACTGTAATGTAACAAACTCTCAGAAGATGGTGCTAGCCTGATACGTCAATAAGCCAAGAAATAATAAATAGTAAGACAACGGATTTTTAAAAAATGCTTCCTCTCAAAAAAAAGGGAACTATTTAAGAAAAATTGCAAGTACAGATAATTCCTAACAAAAAAACATTTCAAAAGAGGAAAACATCATTCCTGACCAAAGGACTACACATAAAACTTCATCAATTTTCACCACTTATTAAAATATAGAATAGCTGTCAGTAATCTTCAAAGGTTAAAAAAAAAGATCTGAAGGAATGAGTGAGCTTGAGTGCAAGCCAGAAAACATTCATCTCCACTGATTAAGAATTCAGTTCACAGTTTCTATGTATTAGCATATCCAATTATAACTCTCTATATAAATGGCAGGGTAGGGAAGAAGTAGGAATAAAGAAGAAACTAAAACTGTACAACTATTTTTGGTATTCAATTTTAAGCCAATGTCTTACAGTATACAAGTTCAGTTCAGTTCAGTTGCTCAGTCGTGTCCGACTCTTTGCGACCCCATGAATCGCAGCACGCCAGGCCTCCCTGTCCATCACCATCTCCCGGAGTTCACTCGGACTCACGTCCATCGTGTCTGTGATGCCATCCAGCCATCTCATCCTGGGTCGTCCCCTTCTCCTCCTGCCCCCAATCCCTCCCAGCATCAGTCTTTTCCAATGAATCAACTCTTCGCATGAGGTGGCCAAAGTACTGGAGTTTCAGCTTCAAACAGTATACAAGTAATAAATTTTAAATAATTCAGTATGCTAATACTTGAATATGAGATATAAATACATGGAAATAAGTGTTTTTTTAAAAAACCGTATCAAGGATAATCTTGTATTTTACAAAATTATTTCACCAATATTTAGTAATATGTTTCTAAAAATGTAATAATATTTTTGAATGTCTCCATTTGGCATAATTTATTCAACAATTATTTATTTCATAGTCCTTTATATATGTCTCAGAAAAAAATAAAGCATTATAATAAAATCTCATTTGGGGCCAAAGTGGCATCAATTAACCTGAATGGTTAAATAATTCTGTCTCCCTGGTGGCTCAGATGGTAAACTGTCTGTCTGCAATGCAGGAGAATGGGGTTCAATCCCTGGGTTGGGAAGATCCCCTGGAGAAGGAAACGGCAGTCCACTCCAGTACTCTTGCCTGGAAAACCCCATGGACAGAGGAGCCTGGTGGGCTACAGTCCACGGGGTCGCAAAGAGTAGGACATGACTGAGTGACTTCACTTCACTGCCAACAAGAGAGTCAACCTCAGAAATAAAAAATATACTGATAATAAACAAACATGTTGAAAACTAATGATACACAAATCAACTCCAATGGAGAATCACGTCACTGAAATAGGTGATCAAACTTTAAAGTTGCCAAAAAGAAAAGTGTAAGATCTTACTTCATAATCGATCACATAATATTACATGTCTAGAGCATAATGTGAAAATAGGTCTCAAGGTTGGCTGTCAAACACCTCTCACTGTGCCTCTGACATAGTGCTCATTTAAACTGACACTGCGTCTCACTCTAGGCCATTTATATGCAAAAACTTCTTTGGGTTTTTGGTATACTCCCAGCTCACCGTTTTAAGTGGGTCTTTACGCAGATGACACCACCCTTATGGCAGAAAGTGAAGAGGAACTCAAAAGCCTCTTGATGAAAGTAAAAGAGGAGAGTGAAAAAGTTGGCTTAAAGCTCAACATTCAGAAAATGAAGATCATGGCATCCAGTCCTATCACTTAATGGGAAATAGATGGGGAAACAGTGGAAACAGTGTCAGACTTTATTTTTGGGGGCTCCAAAATCACTGCAGGTGATGACTGCAGCCATGAAATTAAAAGATGCTTATTCCTTGGAAGAAAAGTTATGAGCAACCTAGATAGCATATTCAAAAGACATTACTCTGCCAACTAAGGTCCGTCTAGCCAAGGCTATGGTTTTTCCAGTGATCATGTATGGATGTGAGAGTTGGACTGTGAAGAAGGCTGAGTGCTGAAGAATTGATGCATTTGAACTGTGGTGTTGGAGAAGACTCTTGAGAGTCCCTTGGACTGCAAGGAGATCCAACCAGTCCATTCTAAAGGAGATCAACCCTGGGATTTCTTTGGAAGGAATGATGCTAAAGCTGAAACTCTAGTACTTTGGCCATCTCATGCAAAGAGTTGACTCATTGGGAAAGACTTTGATGCTGGGAGGGATTGGGGGCGGGAGGAGAAGGGGACGACAGAGGATGAGATGGCTGGATGGCATCACTGACTCGATGGACGCGAGTCTGAGTGAACTCTGGGAGTTGGTGATGGACAAGGAATCCTGGCGTGCTGCAGTTCATGAGGTCACAAAGAGTCGGACACGACTGAGCGACTGAACTGAAGTGAACTTACGGTAAAAAGACTTCAGCTGTTTTTAAAAGACTGTTAACAGTTTGCTGCTGCTGTTGCTAAGTCGCTTCAGTCGTGTTCAACTCTGTGCGACCCCATAGACGGCAGCCCACGAGGCTCCCCCGTCCCTGGGGTTCTCCAGGCAAAAACACTGGAGTGGGTTGCCATTTCCTTCTCCAATGCATGAAAGTGAAAAGTGAAAGTGGAGTCGCTCAGTCATGTCCGACTCTTAGCGACCCCATGGGCTGCAGCCTACAAGGCTCCTCCGTCCATGGGATTTTCCAGAAAAGAGTACTGGAGTAGGGTGCCACTGCCTTTTCCGGTACAGTTCAGTTCAGTTGCTCAGTCGTGTCTGACTCTTTGCGACCCCATGAATCGCAGCATGCCGGGGGTCCCTGTCCATCACCAACTCCGGGAGTTCATTCAAACTCATGTCCATCAAGTAGGTGATGCCACCCAGCTATCTCATCCTGTTGTCCCCTTCTTCTCCTGCCCCCAATCCCTCCCAGCATCAGGGTCTTTTCCAGTGAGTCAACTCTTCACATGAGGTGGCCACAAGTATTGGAGTTTCAGCTTCAGCATCAGTGCTTCCAATGAATACCCCGGACTGATCTCCTTCAGAATGGACTGGTTGGATCTCCTTGCAGTCCAAGGGACTCTCAAGAGTCTTCTCCAACACCACAGTTCAAAAGCATCAATTCTTCAGCACTCAGCTTTCTTCACAGTCCAACCCTCACATCTATACATGACCAGTGGAAAAACCATCACCTTGACTAGACAGACCTTTGTTGGCAAAGTAATATCTCTGCTTTTCAATATACTATCTAGGTTGGTCATAACTTTCCTTCCAAGGAGTAAGCGTCTTTTAATTTCATGGCTTCTCCAGTTACAACTGTTTAAATGTTTTTTAATACTTAAGCACAATAAGGATTTTTAAATTTAAACTATTAAAGGTTTGAAATTCCACTGATATGCTGAAGAAGTATTATAAATGAGAATACACAGTAGCACTGGAAACAATAAATAAAGAAAAGGTGCCAAGAATAGAAGAGAAATGGAAAAATTTCTGGAAGATAAAATAAACTGGTAGAAATAACTCTCCAAATATGGGATCTAATATTATAAATTTGTGAACCTTAGAATATCCAAGGTGTACCAATTAGGGTTCAATCAATGAGGCAGAACAGCATAGATGATAAGAAGAAAGATTTATTACAGTGGTCAGACTGCAACATTGTGGGAGCTGCTGAGCAACAGGTACAGGCTGTTGCCCCTGCAGCTGGTCTTGAGCATGAAGTCACGCTGTAGGTCAGCCAGACCAGCAGTCAGGAAGGGAACCGGATAAAGAGCAAGGACCAACTGGAACATGTCAGGATAAGCTGGAACTGATAAGGAGAAATGAAGTCTGCAAGAACTAACTGGAACCTGTAAGGAAGACAGTAATGACAAACTGAATTTGCATCTGTCTCTCACCAACCCAAGCCTGATGCCAAGGGGGACCAAAGGAGAAACGCACACCCTTCTCTAGGGAGCTGCACACGCAGGGCAAGCACTCAGAGATGCTCAAGGGGGAAATCTGACAGGTGCTAAAGGAACTGCAGGTCCACCTGCCATCCCACACCTACAAGGTGAGCTAGCAAATGAGCACTACAGTGTGAGAGCTGCCACAGCGCCTGGAACACAGCACCGACCCTCAGACAGCCACAAAGCATGCTTGCCACTTCTCTACTACAGCTTTTCCACAAAATGTCCTTTGTAACCAGTGCTAACTGACCAGTACAGGAAAGGAAATTTTGGAAACATGATTTCCAGTTTAGCCAAGCTGACCTAGTACAATGCCACCAAAGAGCAGTATACCCACTTATCCTTAAACTGCCATAAGGTATAAAAAGAGAAAGGAAGAACAGTTGTATACAGTGGTAAACTCCTCTAAGTCAGTGCAAAATAATTCCTTTCTAACAACTACAATGGACAGGGGTCTCCGATATTGCCTGTCTATACATCCATGTTAGAAGCCTGATTGTCAATATACTACCAATACTCTAACGTCAGGGTGAAATATATTGCAAACCCTGAAGGCTGTCCTCACCTTCAAAGTAAGAATTACTAAGAAAATCCAATAATGACCTTCACCATAAATTTTAAAACCTAGATCAGCTACTGTGTGTGTGCTTAGTTGCTCAGTCATGTCCAATTCTTTGCAACCCCAAGGACTGTAGCCCGCCAGGCTCCTCTGTCCATGGGATTCTCCAGACAAGACTGGAGTGGGCTGCCATTTCCTCCTCCAGGGGATCTTCCCAACTCTAAGATTGAACCCAGGTCTCCCACACTACAGGCAGATTCTTTACCATCTGAGCCACCAGGAAAGCCCAGATCAGGTACTAAATTTTTACTACTCAATTTTTACATTCATATTTAAATAGGAACAAGCAAGAGTCAACAGATCTTAAGAAATCAAGAGCGTGAATGGGAGGAATAGAGCTGTTAACCCTCAAGAAAACAGCCAATATTGAACACGAAGGACAATGAAAATAAATGTAAGTATCCCATTCTTGTCATCACCAATCTCCTCCCACTCTGGCAGTGGAGGGCACAGCAGTGGCAACAGCTGCTGCTGAGTCCAATACTTCAGCTTTGTGCTCGTAGCAATGGCAACAGCAGCATCTGGAGGGCAGGGAGGAAGGCTGGGGCTCATCTGGGATGATAATGTTCAATATTTTTATAAGAATAAAGGTTATGCAGGGGCATGACCTGACAAAGTCAACACATGCTACACTTAAGACTTTTTTCATTTCACTGTAAGAAAATTTTACCACACTCCCCCCAAACTTGACCTCTAAGTAATGATATGTATAATGAAAGTGTTTAGATATAAAAGGTACTGCTGCTGCTGCTAAGTCACATCAGTTGTGTCTGACTCTGTGCAACCCCACAGATGGCAGCCCACCAGGCTCCCCCGTCCCTGGGATTCTCTAAGCAAGGACACTGGAGTGGGTTGCCATTTCCTTTTCCAATGCAGGAAAGTGAAAAGTGAAAGGGAAGTCGTTCAGTTGTGCCCGACTCTTAGCGACCCCATGGACTGCAGCCTACCAGGCTCCTCCGTCCATAGGATTTTCCAGGCAAGAGTACTGGAGTGGGATGCCATTGCCTTCTCCATAAAAGGTACTATCTACAACTAATTTTGAATGCATCAAAATACAGATGAACTGCTAGACTGATAGAAGGATGGATAGATGGATAGATATGTGATCAAGCAAACAAAACAATATTCATTGCAAACCCCAGATCGGGGTCAATAAACCACATATGGCCTGTGGGTTAAAACTGGTCTGCCACCTGTTCTTAGGGCCCATGAGCTAAGAACAGTATTTTGAATAAAGTTGAAAATAAATGAAAAGAATAATTTCTGACATAAGAAATACAAAATTCAAATTTTAATGTCTATGAATAAAGCACAGTTACATTCATTCATTCGTAAATTGTTCATGGCTAGAAAAGCAACACAATGGGACAGTTCAACAGTTTGTGAAAGATGCTGTATGTCTTGCCAAGCTTAAAATATTTACTATCTGGCTCTTTTCAGAAAAATTCTGCCGAACTTCTCCTCTAGACAGTGAGTGTATAGGTGTTTACTGTAAAGTTCAACCTCCCTCTATGTTAAAAATTTTTATAAGAATGTTAAAAAAAAAAAGAAATAATCATAAACTGATTCAACAGAGGCCCATTGGGAGGAGAAGGGTCAATCAGTTCTGAGTGTGGCAATCAGCTTTTCTAAATCCTACCTACAAGAAGTCACATCCTTGGAACTGCAAAAAGGTAAAAAAAACTACCACCAAGACTGTAGCCTTGAAGACATGCTCTGTCTATTAAAAACTGGCCTAGTAACATTCTAGGCACCAGCCAGTGATGTCGAGGAAGTTTGATATCATAGAAAGTCTTAGGTCAAAAAAATAAAAGTTTTTGAAAAAAATCCATGAGAAATCAAAACACCAAGCCTTCCTCTATTCTCACTTGCAGTTGAAGACTGGTATCAGTTTCCAAGGACTGCTGGAACCAAACAACCACAAAATAGGTGGCTTAAGATAATAGAAATGTATTCTCTTGGAGTTTGGAGGCAAGAAGTCATAAATCACAGTACTGGCAGGACCAAGCTCCCTCTGAAGGCTCTTGGGAAGAATCCTTTCTTGCCCCTCCTTAGCCTCTTATGGATACTAGGAAATGTTGGCAAAGCTTGTAGCTCCCTGACTCCAATCTGACTCTATCTTCACATGACTTTCCTCCCCAAGTGTCTCTGTCTCTGTCTGAATTTCTCTGTCCTTGTAAGGATACCAGTCACTGGATTTACAAATAATCCTAAACAAGTACAACTCATCTTAACTTGCTTACATCTGCAAAGACCATATTTTCAAATAAAGTCATACTCACAGATTCTGGAGGTCAAGACTTCAATGTATTTTGTTAGGGGAAAAGAATTTAAACCACCAGGACTGTGCTTCCCATTTCACTGAGAAACTAGAAATAGTCAAGAGATGTTCTACATGTCACCAGATCTACACATAAATACAGTACAGGCAGATGTCTATATTCCTGTTGTTGAGTTGCTCAGTCATGCCCAACTCTTTCTGACCCCATGAACTGCAGCATTCCAGACTTTCTTGTCCTTCACTACTTCTTGGAGTTTGCTCAAACTCATGTCCATTGAGTCGGTGATGCCATCCAAGCATCTCAGCCTCCTTCACCTCCTTCTTCTGCCCTCCATCTTTCCCAGCATCAGGGTCTTTTCCACTGAGTAAGCTCTTTGCATCACGTGGCTAAAGTATTGGAGCTTTAGCATCAGTCCTTCCAATGAATATTCAAGACTGATTCCCTTTAGGATTGACTGGTTTGATCTCTTTGCTAACCAAGGGACTCTCAAGCGTCTAGTGCAGCAGCACAATTCAAAAGCATCAGTTCTTCAGTGCTCAGCCTTCTTTATGGTCCAACTCTCACAACCATACATGACTACTGGAAAAAACATAGCTTTGACTATAAGGACTTTTGTCAACAGAGTGATGTCTCTGCTTTTTAAGGTGCTCTCTAGGTTTGTCATAGCTTTTCTCCAAGGAGCAACTGTCTTTCATTTCATAGCTGCAGTCACCATCCACAGTGATTTTGGAAGCCAAGAAAATAAAGTCTGTCACAGATTCCACCTTTCCCCTCTATTTGCCATGAAGTGATGGGACCAGATGCTATGATCTCACTTCCTTTCAATGTTGAGTTTTAGGCCAGCTTTTTCACTCTCCTTATTCACCCTCATCAAGAGGCTCTTTAGTTCCTCTTACCTTTCTGCCATTAGAGTGATATCATCCGCACATCTGAAGTTGTTGATATTTCTCCTGGCAATCTTGATTCCAGCTTGTGTGTCATCCAGCTTGGCATTTCACATGGGTGGCTCAGAGGTTAAAGCATCTGCCTCCAATGTGGGAAACCCGGGTTCGATCCCTGCTGGGTCAGGAAGATCCCCTGGAGAAGGAAATGGCAACCCACTCCAGTATTCTTGCCTGGAGAATCCCATGGACAGAGGAGCTTGGTAGGCTACAGTCCATGGGGTCACAAAGAGTCAGACACGACTGAGTGACTTCACTTTCACTTTTTCACTCTACATATAAGTGAAATAAACAGGGTAACAATATATATCCTTGATGTACTCCTTTCCCAACCTGGAACAAGTCTGTTGTTCCCAAGTCCAGTTCTAACTGCTCCTTCTTATCCTACATACAGGTTTCTCAGGAGACAGGTAAGGTTGTCTGGTATGCCCATCTCTTTAAGAATTTTCCACAGTTCGTTATGATCCACACAGTCAAAGGCACTGACCCCAAAGTAGTTAATGAAATAGATGGTTTTTTTGGAATTTGGTTTTTCTATGATCCACTGGATGTTGGCAATTTGATCTTTTGTTCCTCTGCCTTTTCTAAATCCAGTTCATTTTCCACTGTCATATCTTTTTGTCTTTTCATACTGTGTATGCAATTCTTCAAGCAACTGCTGCACTCAATATGCCAGCAAATTTGGAAAACTCAGCAGTGGCCACAGGAGTGGAAAAGGTCAGTTTTCACTCCAATCCCAAAGAAAGGCAATGCCAAAGAATGTTTAAACTACTGCACAACTGTACTCATCTCACACATTAGCAAAATAACACTCAAAATTCTATATTAAGGCTTCAACAGAATGTGAACCAAGAACTTTCAGATGTTCAAGCTGGATTTAGAAAAGGCAGAGGAACCACAGATCAAATTGCCAACATCCACTGGGGCACAGATAAGCAAGAGAATTCCAGGAAAACATCTACTCCTGTTTCACTGACTACACTAAAGCCGTTGACTGTGTGGATCACAACAAACTGTGGAAAATTCTTAAAGAGATGGGAATACCAGACCACCTTATCTGCCTCCTGAGAAATCTGTATGCCAATCAAGAAGCAACAGTTAGAATCAGACATGGAACAGGACTGGTCCCAAATTGGGAAAGGAGTACGACAAGGATATATATTGTCACCCTGATTGTTTAACTTATATGCAGAGTATATCATGCAAAATGCCAGACTGGATGACTCAAAGCTGGAATCAAGATTGTAGGGAGAAATATCAATAACCTTAGATATGCAGATGACACCACCCTTATGGCAGAAAGTGAAGAAAAACTAGAGTCTCTTGTGAAAGTGAAAGGAAGAGTGAAAAAGCTGCCTTAAAACACAACATTAAGATCACGGCATCCGGTCCCATCACTTCATGGCAAATAGATGGGGAGACAGTGCAAACAGTGACAGACTTTATTTTCTTGGGCTCCAAAATCACTGCAGATGGTGACTGCAGCCATGAAATCAAAAGAAGCTTGCTCCTTGGAAGAAAAACAATGACAAATCTAGACAGCATATTAAAAAGGAGAGACCTTACATTAGCAACAGAGGTCCATGTAGTCCAAGCTATGGTTTTGCCAGTGGTCATGTATGGATGTGAGAGCTGGACCATAAAGAAAGTTGAGCACCAAAGAACTGATACTTTTGAACTGTGGTGCTGGAGAAGACTTGACTGCAAGGAGATTCAATTAGTCCATCCTAAAGGAAATCAGTTCTGAATATTCACTGGAAGGACTGATGCTGAAGCTGAAGTGCCAACACTTTGGCCACCTGACTCGAAGAGCTGACTCCTTAGAAAAGACCCTGACTGGTAAAGATTGATGGCAGGAGGAAAAGGGGACAACAGAAGATGAGATGGTTGGAGGGCATCACCGACTCGATGGACACGAGTTTGAGGAAGCTCTGGGAGTTGTTGATGGACAGGGAAGCCTGGCGTGCTGCAGTCCATGGGGTCACACAGAGTCGGACACAGCTGAGTGACTGAACTGAACTGAATGAACTTGCCATTCCGTTCTCCAGTGGACCATGTTTTGTCAGAACTCTCCAACATGACTGGTCCATCCTGGGTAGCCCTGCATGGCAAGGCTCATAGCTTCAATGAGTTACATAAGGCTATGACCCATATGATCACTTCGGTTAGCTTTCTGTGATTGTCGTTTTCATTCTGCCATTTATATTAATACCCCCAAATAAAACATCCTGGTATAAATCTAACAAATCATGTATATGATCTGTATCTTACAAAGGAATTGTACATGTAGAGAAAAACTACAAAACTCTGATAAAATCAAAGAAAAACTAAATAAATGATTATACACTCCATGCTCATGGATTCAGAAGAGTCACTATTTTTAAGATGTGAGTTCTATCCAACTTGATCTACAGATTCAATGCAATCCCAATCAAAATTCTAACAAGTTACTTTGTGGATACTGACAAATTCATTCTAAAGTTTACATGGAGTGGCGTGAGGCCCAGAGTAGCCAAAACTATACTGAAAGAGAAAAACGGAGTACTGACACTACCCAACCGTTATCCTTACTATGAAGCTTCAGTGATCAAGACCATGTGGAACTGCAAAAGAAAGACAAATGTATTAATGGAACAGAGTTGAGAGACCAAAAATAGACCACATAAACACAGTCAGTGGATTTCTGACAAAGAAGTAAAGGTAATACAGTGGAGGTAACAAGTAATAAGGTAATAACTCTTTTCAACCACTGGTTCTAGAAAAACTGGATAGCCATATGCAAACAAAAAAAGAAAAATCTAGACACAGACCTTACACCGTCCACAGAAATTAACCCCAAAAGGATCATAGAACTATTTGTAAAATTCCAAACTATAACTCTAGAAGATAACAGAAAAAAACCTAGATGACCTTGGGTATGGTGATACCTTTTTATATACAACACCAAAGACACAATTCATGAGGGAAAAAGTCGATAAAGCTTTGTTAAAATTAAGAACTACTCTGGGAAAGATGTCGTCTAAAGAATGAGAAGACAAGCCAGACCTCACCAAAGAAGACACACAAATGGCAAATGGCGTATGAAAAGATGTTCCACATCACAGTATCACTCAGGGAAATGGAAAAGAAAAACAACAATGCAATGACATGACCTACTGTAATGGAATACCGACAGTACCAAACTTTAGCAAGGATGCAGAGTGCTGAGAACTCTCAGACAGTGCTGGTAAAAATGCAAACTGGTACGGCACTTTTGGAAGACAGCATGACAGTATCTCACACAAGTAAATATATTCTTACTATATGATCCAGCAATTGCACTTCTTGATCATAAATGACTTGAAAATATGTCCACACAAAACTCTGCACACCAGTGTTTACAGCAGTTTTATTTATAACTGCCAAAACTTAGAAGCAACCAAGATGTCCTTTAGTAGGTGAATGAATAAATAAACTGCACTAAAAAGAAATGAGCTATTGGGCCATGAAAAAGCCATGAAGGACCTACAAATACATATACTAAGTGAAAGAAGACAATCTGAAAAAGCTACACACTACATGATTCAAACTATTAATATATAATAATATGGAAAAGGACCACATGATTCAAACTACCAATATATAATATTACAGAAAAGGCAAACTATGGAGACAGTAAAAAGACCAGTGCCTGCCAGGAGTCACGGGGAGGGGACAGACAGGTGGGGAGCACAGAGGATTTCTAGGACAGTAAAAATACTCGGTATGCTATCATAATGATGGATATGCATGGCATCATATACTTGTTCGAACCTTCAGAATGTGTAACAAGAGTGAATCACAATGTAAACTGTGAACACTGGATGATTATGATGTACCATTACATGTTCATCAACTGTAACAAAAGAACCACTTCCAGGGGCTTATTAATTAGGCAGGGCTATGCACGTATGGGAGTAGGAGGAATATGAGAAATCTCTGTACCTTCTCCTCAACTTTGTTGTGAACCTTCAGTTCAGTTCAGTCGCTCCGTCGTGTCTGACTCTTTGTGACCCCATGAATTGCAGCACACCAGGCCTCCCTGTCCATCACCATCTCCCGCAGTTCACTCAGACTCACATCCATCAAGTCAGTGATGCCATCCAGCCATCTCATCCTCTGTCGTCCCCTTCTCCTCCCAACCCCAATCCCTCCCAGCATTAGAGTCTTTCCCAATGAGTCAACTCTTCACATGAGGTGGCCAAAGTACTGGAGTTTCAGCTTTAGCATCATTCCTTCCAAAGAAATCCCAGGGCTGATCTCCTTCAGAATGGACTGGTTAGATCTCCTTGCAGTCCAAGGGACTCTCAAGAGTCTTCAACACCACAGTTCAAAAGCATCAATTCTTCGGTGCTCAGCTTTCTTCACAGACCAACTCTCACATCCATACATGACTACTGGAAAAACCATAGCCTTGACTAGACGGACCTTAGTCGGCAGAGTAATGTCTCTGCTTTTGAATATGCTATCTAGGTTGGTCATAACTTTTCTTCCAAGGAATAAGCGTCTTTTAATTTCATGGCTGCAATCACCATCTGCAGTGATTTTGGAGCCCCCCAAAGTCTGACACTGTTTCCATGCTACCTCAAAAAAATAAAAGTTCTAATAATTTTTTTTTAATTTTTAAATATCAGCAAGAAATTAAGCTCCCTTGGCTACTACTAAAATTAAGGACTGAACCTCATATAAAACTATGTCAACAAATCTGTTTTCCTCAAATACTTTAATCCTTCATGGTAATTTAATGCAGATTTTTCTATCTCATAAACCTCAGCACTAGCAAAGTCAATCTCCAGCATCATGAAAAGCACTCAAGATTCTACTTGCGAGTGCTCTGCGTGTATGTGTGTGTACACGTACCTGTGTGCATGTATGGAAAAGACCAGGAGGAATTCTGAGAAAAAGCCAAATTTGGTCCATATATATTGTTTCAAAATCTTAATAAATTCAGCATTAGTGGAGAATTAATAGAAACTTTTAACCTCTGACAAAGCTCTTGGCTTTTACAGGTTCTAGCAATTTCAGGAATTCTGTTCAACTGTTCTTTTTTTTTTTTTTTTTTTTAACACATGCACACGGAGTTCTGTGGCAAGAAAGACAGTAGAGTAGTTATACTATGGAGCGCCATCAGTTCTAAACAACACACAAGTGATTATCCTCATAGGATTATCACTTTGAGGTACTATTCCCCTTCCATTCCCTTTCAACACTTGCTTGTATTAATACTATAGCAGTGAAATAACAAAGAAAAATAAATTAAAGCTTAGGTTAAACTTAATATTTGATTTAAAATGTCACATTGACAATTTTAAATTTTATGACTATCATATTAGCAATTTATTATCTCTGGGGATTATCTTGAGATAATGTTCAACCTGAACAGTTCAAACAGTGCACCTGATTGTTTAGTTTCAGTCTAGAGAACCCCTCTTGACATTTCTATATTTATTAAACTTGAAAACCATTAGCTCAAAAAGAGGTAAAACAGCCAATCTTTTGGAATTAAGCCAAATATATTGTTTTTGTTTTTTTTAACTGAATTCACTTGAATGTTAGATACAGGCATACCTCATTTCACTGCATTTCACTTTACTGTGCTTTGAGGTACTGCATTTTCTAAAAATTGAAAGTTGAGGGAAAATTGCATTGAACAAGTCTATTGGTACCATTCATCCAACAGTATTTGCTCACTTTGGGTTTTGTGTCACATTTTGGCAATTCTCACAATATTTTAAACTTTTTCATTTTTCTTATGTTAGTGAAAAGTGAAAGTTGCTCAGTTGTGTCCGACTCTTTGCGACCTTGTGGACTATGCAGTCCATGGAATTTTCCGGGCCAGAATACTGCAGTGGGTAGCCTTTCCCTTCTTAAGGGGATCTTCCCAACCCAGTTACTGAACTGGGGTCTCCTGCATTGCAGGCAGATTTTTTTTTTTTTTTTTTTTTACCAACTGAGCTATCAGGGAAGCTCATTATGATGACCCATAATCAGCAATCTTTGATGTCACTGTTGTAATTGTTTTGGAGCACCACTGGTGGTTCAGATGATAAAGAATCTGCCTCAATGCATGAGACCCAGATCTAATCCCTGGGTTGGGAAGATCCCCTGGAGAAGAGAACGGCAACCAATCCAGTACTCTTGCCTGCAGAATCCCATGGACAGAAGAGCCTGGCAGGCTACCATCCACGGGATGGCAGAGACAGACACAACTGAACAACTAACAGTATCAGTATCACAAATTCAGCCCATATAAGATTACACAAATGATAAAAAACCAAAGCAGCCTCACTGCTAATATGAAGAAAGATTTTTTTTTAATTTCGTTAAAGTATAATTGATTTACAATGTTGTGTTGAATTTCTACTGCACAACAAAGTAACTCAGTTATATACATATATTCTTTTTCATATTGTTTCGCATTATGGTCTATCACAGGATATTAAATATAGTTCTCTGTGCTATACAATACAGTAGAACTTTGTTGTTTATCCATCCTATAAATAATAGTTTGCATCTGTTAACCCGAAATTACCCATTCTTTCCTCCCGTGGCAACCATAAGTCTGTTCTCCATATCTGTAAGTCTATTTTTATTTTGTAGATATGTTCACTTGTGCCATATTTTAGATTCCATATGTAAGAGATAACATATACAATATGCCTTTCTGATTTATTTGAGTTAGCATGATAATCTCTAGGTCCATCCATGCTGTTGCAAATGGCATTATTCCATTCTTTTTAATGGCTGAGTAATATTCTATTGTGTGTGTAGAATATACACATATATACACACATGCATACCACATCCTCCTTATCCATTCATCTGTCAATGGACATTTAGCTTATGTTCATGTCACAGTTCAGTTCACTCACTCAGTCATGTCTGACTCTTTGTGGTCCCATAGCTGCAGGACACCAGGCTTCCCTGTCCATCAGCAACTCCTGAAACTTGCTCAAACTCACGTCCATTGAGTCGGTGATACCATCCAACCATCTAATCCTCTGTCGTCCCCTTTTCCTCCTGCCTTCAATCTTTCTCAGCCTCAGAGTCTTTTCCAATGAGTCAGTTCTTCACATCAGGTAACCAAAGTATCGGAGGTTCAGCTTCAACATTCAGGGCTGATTTCCTTTAGGTTTGACTGGTTTGATCTCCTTGCAGTCCAAGGGACTCTCAAGAGTCTTCTCCAACACCACAGTTCAAAAGCATCAATTCTTCAGTGCTCAGCTTTCTTTATGGTCCAACTCTCACATCCATACATGACTACTGGAAAAACCACAGCTTGGACTATATGGACCTCTGTCGGAAAAGTAAGGTCTCTACGTTTTAATATTCTATCTAAGTTGATCACTGTTTTTCTTCCAAGGAGCAAGCTTCTTTTTATTTCATAGCTGCAGTCACCATCTGCAGTGATTTTGGAGCTCAAGAAAATAAAGTCTGCCGCTGTTTCCATTGTTTCCCCATCTATTTGCCATGAAGTGATGGGAATAGATGCCATGATCTTAGTTTTCTGAATATTGAGATTTAAGCCAGCTTTTCCACTCTGTTCTTTTACTTTCATCAAGAGGCTCTTTAGTTCCTCTTCACTTTCTGCCATAAGGGTGGTGTCATCCGCATATCTGAGGTTATTGATATTTCTCCTGGCAATCTTGATTCCAGTTTGTGCTTCATCTAGACTGGCATTTTGCATGATGTACTCTGCATATAAGTTAAAAAGCAGGGTGACAATATGCACTTTTGTCATACTCCTTTCCCAATTTGGAACTAGTCCTTTGTTCCATGTCTGGTTCTAACTGTTGCTTACATTAGATTAGATTATATAACAACAATTAAAAGACGCTTACTCCTTGGAAGAAAAGTTATGACCAACCTAGATAGCATATTGAAAAGCAGAGACATTACTTTGCCAACAAAGGTCCATCTAGTCAAGTCTAAGGTTTTTTCAGTGGTCATGTATGGATGTGAGAGTAGGATTGTGAAGAAAGCGGAACGCCAAAGAATTGATGCTTTTGAACTGTGATGTTGGAGAAGACTCTTGAGAGTCCCTTGGACCGCAAGGAGATCCAACCAGTCCATTCTGAAGATCAGCCCTGGGAATCTTTGGAGGGAATGATGCTGAAGCTGAAACTCCAGTACTTTGACCACCTCATGCGAAGAGTTGACTCACTGGAAAAGACTCTGATGCTGAGAGGGATTAGGGGCAGGAGAAGGGGATGACAGAGGATGAGACGGCTGGATGGCACCACTGACTGAATGGACGTGAGTCTGAGTGAACTCCGGGAGTTGGTGATGGACAGGGAGGCCTGGCATGCTGCGATTCATAGGGTTGCAAAGAGTTAGACACAACTAAGCAACTGAATTGAACAACAATGTATCCTGATTGAGGACAGTTTCTCCTTCCTGAAAACCTTCTGGCTAATCCTTTTGTATTAAAATATAAATTCTGGCAGCGGGTCTAGTAAGATCTTTACAACCTTGAGACAGTCATTTGATATACTGAGGCCAGGGGTGGCGACCTGGAGGAGCAACCCCACATCCAAGGAGCTGTGGCTGCATGGGCGCAGGAGGGCCTAGGGAGCTATTCCACGTTCAAGGTCAGGAGTGGGGGCAGTGAGATAATCCTCCTCCAAGGTAAGGAGCAGCAGCTGCGCTTTGCTGGAGCAGCCGTGAAGAGATACCCCACGTCCAACATGAGAGAAACCCAAGTAAGAAGGCAGGTATTGCAAGAGGGCATCAGAGGGCAGACACACTGAAACCATAATCACAGAAAACTAGTCAATCTAATCACACTAGGACCACAGCCTTGTCTAACTCAATGAAACTAAGCCATGCCCCTGAGGCCACCCAAGATGGGTGGGTCATGGTGGAGAGGTCTGACAGAATGTGGTTCACTGGAGAAGGGAATGGCAAACCACTTCAGTATTCTTGCCTTGAGAACTCCAAGGCAAAATAATAGGATACTGAGAGAGCAACTCCCCAGGTCAGTAGGTGCCCAATATGCTACTGGACATCAGTGGAGAAATAACTCCAGAAAGAATGAAAGGATGGAGCGAAAGGAAAAACAATGCCCAGCTGTGGATGTGACTGGTGATAGAAGCAAGGTCCAATGCTGTAAAGAGCAATATTGCATAAGAACCTGGAATGTCAGGTCCATGAATCAAGGCAAATTGGAAGTGGTCAAACAAGAGATGGCAAGAGGGAACGTCGACATTCTAGGAATCAGCAAACTAAAATGGACTGGAATGGGTGAATTTAACTCAGATGACCATTATATCTACTACTGCGGGCAGGAATCCCTCAGAAGAAATGGAGTAGCCATCATGGTCAACAGAAGAAATGGAGTAGCCATCATGGTCAACAGAAGAGTCTGAAATGCAGTACTTGGATGCAATCTCAAAAACAAGAGAATGATCTCTGTTCATTTTCAAGGCAAACCACTCAATATTACAGTAATCCAAGTCTATGCCCCAACCAGTAACACTGAAGAAGCTAAAGCTGATGGTTCTATGAAGACCTACAAAACCTTTTAAAACAAACACCCAAAAAAGATGTCCTTTTCATTATAGGGAACTGGAATGTAAAAGTAGGAAGTCAAGAAACACGTGGAGTAACAGGCAAATTTGGCCTTGGAATGCGGAATGAAGCAGGACAAAGACTAATAAGAGTTTTGCCAAGAAAATGCACTGGTCATAGCATACACCCTCTTCCAACAACACAAGAGAAGACTCTACACATGGACATCACTAGATGGTCGACACCAAAATCAGATTGATTATATTCTTTGCAGCCAAAGACAGAGAAGCTCTATACAGTCAACAAAAACAAGACCGGGAGCTGACTGTGGCTCAGATCATGAACTCCTTATTGCCAAATTCAGACTTAAATTGAAGAAAGTAGGGAAAACCACTAGACCAAGCAGTTATGACCCAAATCAAATCCCTTATAATTATACAGTGGAAGTGAGAAATAGATTTAAGGGCCTAGATCTGATGAATAGTGCCTGATGGAACTATGGAATGAAGTTCGTGACATTGTACAGGAGACAGGGATCAAGACCATCCCCATGGAAAAGTAAAAAAGCAAAAAGGCTTTCTGGGGAGGCCTTACATATAGCTATGAAAAGAAGAGAAGTGAAAAGCAAAGGAGAAAAGGAAAGATATAAGCATCTGAATGCAGAGTTCCAAAGAATAACAAGAAGAGATAAGAAAGCCTTCCTCAGCGATCAATGCAAAGAAATAGAGGCAAACAACAGAATGGGAAAGACTAGAGATCTCTTCAAGAAAATTAGAGATACGAAGAGATGGGCTTTCCCATTGTATTGTTTTCCTCTATTTCTTTGCACTGATCATGTCTGGGCTACTGTAAATAGTGCTGATATGAGCACAGTTGTACATGTATCCTTTCAAACTATAATTCTGAGTATATGCCTAGGAGTGGGACTGATGGATCATATGGTAACACTGTTATTAGTTTTCTGAGGAACCTCCATACTGTATTCTATGGTGGCTGCACCAATTTACATTCCCACCAACAGTGTAAGAGGGTTCCTTTTTCTCCACACCCTCTCCAGCATTTATTATTTGTAGACCTTTTAGTAATGATCATTCTGATAGACATAGTACCTCATGATAGCTTTTTAAAATCTTCTACTACTTTAAAAAATTTTTATTTTATATACCTTTTTACAATGTTATTGTTAGTTTCCGGTGTACAACAAACTGATTCTGTCATACCTAAACCTATAAATTTTTTTAGATTCTCTTCCCATTTAGGCTATTACAGAATATAGAGTAGAACTTCCTGTGTTATAGAGTATGTCTTTTTTGTGTATATCTATTTTGTGTGTGTATATATATGCTAAGTCTAAACACAAACATATATGCTAAGTCTAAACTCCTAATTTATCTGCCCCCACCCCGTTTTTCCCCTTTCATAACCATAAGTTTGTTTTCTAAGTTGAGTCTGTTTGTTTTCTAAGTAAGTTCATTTGTGTCATTTTTTTAGAGTCCACATGTAAGTGACATTATATGATATTTGTCTCTCTCTGTTTGACATACTTCACTCAGTATAATCATCTCTAGGCCCACCAGTGTTGCTGCATTATTTCATTCCTTTTTATGAATGGCAATATTTCATTCTTTTTTATGGCTGAGTAGTATTCCACCATACATCTGTAC
>SJYQ01000648.1:4951-34509 GCA_006410935.1 Redunca redunca | reverse complement strand
ATGCCTACACATCTCTAAGTCCTCTTTGTTAAAATGTCTATTTAGGTCTTCTGTCTATTTCTCAATTGGGTTATTTTGTTGTTGTTGTTATTGAATTGTAGGAGTTGCTTGTATATTTTGGAAATTAAGCCCTTGTCAGTCACATCATTTGCAAACATTTTCCTGATGCAGAGAAAATTTTAGAGGTCAATATAAAAAATGATCCAGCCCTAACATTCCTGTAAATCAAAGCAAAATCCAAAGCAAGGCACTGTCTTCAACTAACGAAGGCTGAGAGAGGTGAGGAACCTCCAGAAGAAACGTTTGGAGCTAACAAAAGTTGATGAATAAGGTCCAGGGAAAGAAGCCATCTCCATGGAGATGGAGCCATGCTCCATCAACATGAAAGCACAAGGTGAACCAGAAAGTGCTCGTAGAGAAGTTGTGGGAAGTTGCGAGAAGATGATGGAGCTACCTTAACTGGTGAAGGTGGCTACACTAAACAATCCAATTTGACTGGTGACCTTATAAGAGGAGACTCGACTACAGACATGGACAAAGGAAAGACCATGTGAAGACAAAGCCATTTACACACCACCCCTACAGACCCCTTGATCTCAGACTGACAGCCTCTAGAACTGAGAAAATTAATTTCTGTTGTTTAAACCACCCAGCTTGAACTACTTTGTTATGGCAGCCCTGGCAAGCTAATACAGGCTCTAATATTGTTCAGTAATTTAGATCCTCCTAGCATGGGAACCGGAGAAGGCAATGGCACCCCACTCCAGTAATCTTGCCTGGAAAATCCCATGGATGGAGGAGCCTGATGGGCTGCAGTCCATGGCGTCGCCAGGAGTCAGACACGACTGAGTGACTTCACTTTCACTTTTCACTTTCATGCACTGGAGAAGGAAATGGCAACCCACTCCAGTATTCTTGCCTGGAAAATCCCAGGGACGGGGGAGCCTGATGGGCTGCCGTCTATGGGGTCACACAGAGTCAGGCACGACTGAAGTGATTTAGCAGCAGCAGCAGGGGAACAAGCACCAAATATGGACATGGAACTCATACTGCAAGAAACTCGAAAATGAGTTCATAGGAGATTTTTTTTTTAAAGCCAACATTTAGATCTTATGTCCATTTTCTGAATGGGTTGTTTTTTCCTTTTACATTGAGATGCATGAGCTCTCTGTATTTTTAGAGATTAATCCTCTGTCAGTCGCTTCATTTGCAGGTATTTTCTCCCATTCTGTGGGTTGTCATTTTGTTTTGTTGATGGTTTTGTTTGCCATGCAAAAACTTGTAAGTTTAATTAGGCCCTATCTGTTTATTTTTGTTTTTATTTCCATTAGTCCAGGAGGTCTCCAAAAAAGACATGCAGATGGCCAAAAAGCTCAAGATGCTCAACATCACTAATTATTAGAGAAATGCAAATCAAAACTACAATGAGATATCACCTCACACTGGTCAGAATGGCCACCATCAAAAAATCTACAAACAATAAATGCTGGAGAGGGTGTGGAGAAAGGGAACTCTCCTAAACTGTAAGTGGGAATGTAAATTGATACAGCCACTATGGAGAACAGTATGGAGGTTTCTTAAAAACTAAAAATAGAACTATGATATGATCCAGCAATCCCAATACTGGGCATATATCCAGAGAAAATATTAATTCAAAAAGATACATACCACAACATTCACTGCACCATTATTTACAATAGCCAAAACATGAAGCAATCTAAATGTCCATCAACAGAGCAGTGGATAAAGATATAGTACATACAACAGTATAAAAAATGGAGTATTACTCAGCAATAAAAAAGAGGGAAATAATGCCATTTGCAGCAACACAAATGGACCTGGAAATTGACATACTGAGTGAATTAAATCAAACAAAGACAAATATCTTATGATACTGCTTATATATGGAATCTTAAAAAAAATGGAACTTATTTATAAAACAGAAAATAGAGTCACAGATGTAGAAAACAAACCTATGGTCACCAGGGGAGAAACAGGGACTAGGGATAAATTGGGAGACTAGGACTGACATATATACACTACTACATATAAAACAGATAACTAATAAGAACCTACTGTATAGCTCAGGAAACTCTACTCAACACTGCCATGACCTATATGGAAAAGAATCTTTAAAAATAGTGTGTGTACATATACATATACATATATATATATATATATATAAAACTGATTCATTTGCTATATACCCAAAAATAACACAACATTATAAATCAACTATATTTCAATAAAAATAAATAAATTTAAAAAAATTTAAGCCAACACTAAATTCCAAATGGAGAGATACCCTTGAATTGGCTCAAGACTTAACCATAACAAGATGTATCCAAACCTAACAGTTTTGCAAAGATTCAGTTTGAGTTCCACATTCCTCTTAATCCTTTCCCGCCCACTGATCAAGTAGAGCTAAGTAATATGTTGTTTTTCTTTTGTACTTTTTGCCCATTATGTTAATCTTACTTCCACAACAAGACAAGTTTCCTGAAGGCTGGATTCATGATACATGTACCCTGGAAGCAGCCATGTGCTCACAAAAAGAACTTGTTACTTTACAGACTGACTGTACTAAACAGTTAAATTAAGTTTGCTATTATCTTTCTACGCTGCTTAATTTCAAGGTATTTCAAATTAGAAAGAACTCAGAACATGTCTTTAACACATATATAGAATCACACAGATTTTAAAGCATCTTACAAGGATTACTTTGTTGTTGTTATTTAGTTGCTAAATCATGTCCAATTCTTTTCTGACCCCATACACTGCAGTCCTCTCTCTGTTCCTCTATCCATGGGATTTCCCAGACAAGAATACTGGAGTGGGCTGCCATTTCCTTCTCCAGGGGATCTTCCTGACCCAGGGATCAAACTCATTTTCTGCATTGGCAGGTAGATTCTTTACCATTGAGCCACCAAGGAAGCCCCATAAGAATTACTTAATTTAGCCTAATT
The DNA here is from genome assembly GCA_006410935.1 of Redunca redunca. Lineage (NCBI taxonomy): Eukaryota > Metazoa > Chordata > Mammalia > Artiodactyla > Bovidae > Redunca > Redunca redunca. Next base: position 31,543 of record SJYQ01000648.1, on the reverse strand, counting down.
AACCATCTAATTAATCATTTAAAGTAACTATTAGAGACATACAGACCACAATATTTATTCTTATTTTTTCCCACTGTTAGCAAAATACATCTTTTACAGTATACAGTGGCTAATCTTAACCATTCCCTGAATGATAATGAGAATGTATTTTCACAGTAGCAATTGGTGACATTTCAATAAATCAATGTGCTGCAGTGATACCTAAATAAAAGCTTATTTCACTATAATGATGCTTCCAGGCTTCCCTCAAGTCAGGTGGTTACTTGCAGTTAATGATCTGTGACATGCCACACAAGTAGTCCTAAAAAGACTTATTATCCACCTCATGTGCAACAATATTTGCTTTATGGATGGCTAAATGAATGAAGACATTCAATGCAACTGTAAAAGTAAAATCAAAAGAAAACTTACAAGTAACATGTTTTCTTTAAGTAAAAGGGCTGTGACCATTTTCCATTAATACTTAACCTTTTGCTGGAGCAGTGCAACCCCATATAATACTCAGATCCATGAAGTCCAAGAGCTGTTCTGGGTTAATGCTAATTAACTGCCCCCAATCAAAAGAGCAGTAACTTTCCAAAATTGTGAGATCATCAGCCTTTATTGCTGACGTCAAAGTCACAAAGCTAAAAGGAGACAAATATGCTTTATACATAAATTAAGAGTATGTCTTTCAACTGAATTTACATACACCTACACAACACAAACATTCCAAGAAAAGATCTGTTATGCTGCACAAAAATTTGCTAATCTCAAACAATACACTATCTTTTATAGCTACCAGACTTTGTAAGCATTCAAATGTTTACCATTTATAATTTTATTTCATTTACTAGACTCGGCTTTTGTCCACCATATGTCCACTGTGGATTAACTATTCCCTTAGGCACAATTAAGGCCTTTCCATTTGTTGTAAGAAGAGCTAAGTGTGAAGGACACAGCCAGAAATAACATTTATACCTCAGCCAAAAACAGAAGAACATTCAAACTCAAACGATGGTTTATGTAGCATCTTTTTTTTATTAGACACATGTCTACAAATCAAAATAAACTTGAGATAAAAAATCATGGCAACTGTACACCAGCTTTCACCATTCAGATTGAATACCAAAATTATAACATCTCCATCAACTGAATTTAAATATTTTTGCAGAAAAAAATGTACTTCTAAACTACAAGTGAAGGGTGGCTTCCAAACAATAATTATAATCAAAACTTTAATAATCATTTGAAATATATTCAAAGACATTTCACAAAAATTTTGATGTTTTTGATTTTTAGATCCTTAAGTTAAAAATCTACATGGACTGAGAGCAGTATCTCTTCCCATTACCCATAACTAGAAGACAGCATTCTGAGAGACAGTGGGAAATAAAACAACAACTAATACATATAGCACCTATTAAATACAAAGCATGATTTCAGGCGTTTTGTATGTATTTAATTCTTTTAAATACCTCCTTATAAGGTAGGTGGTATTGTCATTTCTGTTTTACAGATGACAAAACTGAGGTACAAGAGGGTGATTACCTCCCCATGGTCACAGGTTTAAATAAGTGAGTCCATATCTGACCTAAGTGATCTTACTCAGAAGTCTTTGTCCTGACCACCACTCATACTGCCTTTATAATAAAGCTATTAAAGTGCTAGAACACACTACAAAACAAATATCAATAAGGGGAAATAAATACAACTTCTCATCTTTTAAAATTAACATTTTGAATGTAAATTAAGCGATTAGGGCTTAAGAGTTTAGTTTTCAAAACAACTATATGTGTAATATAAAAGAATTTTTGCATGATCTTGTGTTACAGTAAGTCATAAGCACCAAGTAAAGCTGTTACTAAATGCCTCTTCCAAATGAAAAACCTAGCCTAGAGTTTTACAAAAGCTAGGGGGGGAAAAAAGTATTTTTTTTTCTCTTTATCATCTCAAAAGTTTCATAATTCCATCTTTTACTGAGATTGAGAATTAATAATTTTGTAGTCATTCACAACAAGTACTAGCATTTATTGAGCACTTCCTGTGGCCAGGGATTGAACTGGATCCTAGAGAGACAGCGGTGAACCAGTCTCTGCCTTCATGGAGCTTTAGTCACAGAACGCCTGCATGATTCCAAAGGGAAAAACTAAACAAACTTCGCTCTAAAAAAAGGTGATACTTTTCCAGGAAAATGGCACAGTTTAAAAAGCATAAAACAGCTAATAAGTATTGAAATCAAGGGAGAAACTATCTAGTATTCTGTCCTACCTAGTCCTTTTCTATTTATTTCCCTCAATACTCTATATAGAGAATTGGGAAAGTTCTCACACACACCCTTCATTCATGTTCTACCTTTTCACTTAATGAGAATCAATACAACAAACTGAAGAGTAAAGAAAGATGACATTTAAAACTGTATCTAAAATCAGAACAAGTTTAAAAGAAATTGAAACATTCATTTAACACCATCAGGTGTTTGCACAACTCCCTCCCCTCCACCTCTGTCTCTCTCGTTTCCAAGGAACACAAAGCATACGGCACTACTGTCCCTCCTTTAAGGTGGGCCCTCACTCACATCCCCTCCCACTGCTCCCCCACTCATCGACTCCCTCACTCAATGGCATTACATATACATGTTGCCTCCATTCACTGCCTACAATTCATTTCCTTCCCTTCTCTCTGGAACTCACTCTACTCAGCTTTCAGTCCCACAACTCCAGTGAACCTGCTTGCCAAGGTCACCACCAACTGCCTCGGCACTGCTTAATCTAACCATCCTCAGACCTGCTCTGTTGATCACTCCTTTCTCCTTAAAAATCCTGTACATTGGGCTCCCAGGACACTTCACTCTCCTGATTTTCCTCCTACTTTTACTGGCCACACTTTAATTCCCTTGCTAATCTCTCTTCCCTTTCCCAACTTTAAAATATGACTTAACTTAAGGACTAATCTTTTGACCTCTTTTCTTTTTATACTCATTCTATGTAAAGTTCATCCAGTCTCAAGGATTTACGAACAAAGCTAGTGGAGGCGATGGAATTCCAGTTGAGCTATTTCAAATCCTCAAAGATGATGCTGTGAAAGTGCTGCACTCAATATGCCAGCAAATTTGGAAAACTCAGCAGTGGTCACAGGACTGGAAAAGGTCAGTTTTCATTCCAGTCCCAAAGAAAGGCAATGCCAAAGAATGCTCAAACTACCGCACAATTGCACTCATCTCACATGCTAGTAAAGTAACGCTCAAAATTCTCCAAGCCAGGCTTCAGCAATACATGAACTGTGAACTTCCAGATGTTCAAGCTGGTTTTAGAAAAGACAGAGGAACCAGAGATCAAATTGCCAACATCCGTTGGATCATGGAAAAAGCAAGCGAGTTCCAGAAAAAACATCTATTTCTGCTTTATTGACTATGCCAAAGCCTTTGACTGTGTGGATCACAATAAATTGTGGAAAATTCTGAAAGAGATGAGAATACCAGACCATCTGACGTGTCTCTTGAGAAACCTGAAGCAACAGTTAGAACTGGACATGGAACAACAGACTGGTTCCAAATAGGAAAAGGAGTACGTCAAGGCTGTATATTGTCACCCTGCTTATTTAACTTATATGCAGAGTACATCATGAGAAACACTGGGTTGGAAGAAGCACAGGCTGGAATCAAGATTGCCAGGAGAAATATCAATAATCTCAGATATGTAGACACCACCACCCTTATGGAAGAAAGTGAAGAGGAATTAAAAAGCCTCTTGATAAAGTAAAGGAGGAGAGTGAAAAAGTTGCCTCAACATTCAGAAAACTAAGATCATGGCATCCGGTCCCATCACTTCATGGCAAATAGATGTGGAAACAGTGGAAACAGTGTCAGAGTTTGTTTTGGGGGGCTCCAAAATCACTGCAGATGGTGATTGCAGTCATGAAATTAAAAGATGCTTACTTCTTGGAAGGAAAGTTATGACCAACCTAGATAGCATATTCAAAAGCAGAGACATTACTCTGCCAACAAAGGTCTATCTAGTCAAGGCTATGGTTTTTCCAGTAAGTCATGTATGGATATGAAGAAAGCTGGGTGCCAAAGAATTGATGCTTTTGAACTGTGGTGTTGGAGAAGATTCTTGAGAGTCCCTTGGACTGCAAGAAGATCCAACCAGTCCATCCTAAAGGAGATCAGCCCTGGGTGTTCATTGGAAGGACTGATGTTGAAGCTGAAACTCCAATACTTTGGCCACCTTATGCGAAGAGTTGACTCATTGGAAAAGACCCTAATGCTGGGAAGGACTGGGGGCAGGAGGCAAAGGGGACAACAAAGGATGAGATGGCTGGATGGCATCACCAACTCAATGGACATGGGTTTGGGTAGACTCCAGGAATTGGTGATGGACAGGGAGGCCTAGTGTGCTGCGATTCATGGGGTTGCGAAGAGTCGGACATGACTGTGCGACTGAACTGAACTGACTGAATATGGTGCTGACTCCCAAACTTTTATCTCTAGTTTTCATCTTGTCACTGAATGATAGACTCATATATCCAACTACTAGACATCTCTACATAAAGGTTTAATAAGTACATCTAACATGTCCAAAACCAATCTTATCCAAATCTGCTCCTCCAACACTCTTCCTCATCTCAGTAAACTGAACTTTAACCTTCCCAGATACAAAGACCAAAAATCTTGGCATTATATGGCCTCTTCTCCCCTCTACTCCATAACCAATCTACGAAAATATCCATCAATACCTTCCAAATATATCCAGAAGCCAACCACTTCTCATGGATGTTAAAGTCACTTTCAGTTCAGTTATATACATATAATCCTTTCAAGTTAAATCATTTCATTCTCCTCAAACCCCTCAGTGGCTTTTCATCTCATGCAAATAAAAGTCAGAGTCCTTACAATGGCCAACAGTCTTTCCTGACCTGTCCTCCCCTTCCCTATCATCACGCTTCAATCCTACGCTAGTCTTTCAGTTACCGTTCCCCATACGGAGCTATACACACAGCTACCAACTCTCCCCCTCTCCTGTCTCCTTCTCTCTCTCCTTCATGTACACACAGACACATGTGTGCCTCTTCAGTTTCTAAGAGAAGAAACAACAACCAAATACTTCAGGGAGGCCTTTGCACCTACTCTTTCCCTTTACCTGGATAACTCTTCTGCCAGGTATCTATGTGGCACTCTCTCTCATCTCCTTTATGCCTCTGCTCAAATGTAATCTTCTCAGACTCTCCCTTACTACCATATTTAAAATCTTAACGCTCTCTTCTAAGAATTCCTTTTTCTCCTTTCCTGCTCAATCTATCTACACAACACAACGCCATTTAATACATTATGCATTATACTTATTTATTTATTGTCTACCTTCCTCTACTGGAACACCTAGACAGGTATGGGTTCAATGACAATTTGCTGAATGAATGAAATAAATGAATAAGAAAAGATGTAAGAAAGAAAATAACTGCTGAATTGCTTTACTTACTGAAGAAACTAGACATTCATATGAAGTTTTAGAAAATGTCACAGAAAATGAAAACTAACTAAATTCTAAACTCAAGAACAAACTTCAGTTAAAAAGAAATGCTTTTTAAGATCAAGCTCCCTGGCTTCAGATTACACTACAAAGCTACAGATCATAATCCTTAATCAAAACAGCATGGTACTGGCATAAGAAGAGACACATAGATCAGTGGAACAAAAGAGACAGCTAAGAATTCAATACTAAGATTTATCATTACTGTTGTTTTAGGTATATACATCTATTCATGTATATGGAAAATGGATACTTAGTAACTGAATGATAAAATGAGCCTAAAAAATCATCTCTGCAAGGATAAGACAGGATTTCAATTACATGTAAAGTTAAACTCTCTTAAAATTGTACAGCAACAAATATGCTCAATTAACCAGACATACATCTAAATACAGTTAGGGTCATCATATTTTAGAAATAGAAGGTGCTTATGATTGTCTGATACAATCCCCTCATCTTATACATGAGGATCATCTTAAGTGAATAAACTGCCAAGGAAATGAAGTTAGAAAAAAATGACAGCAGCAGTAAAAAGTTTTCTGATCCCCACTCTAGTATTCTTTTAATGCATATTGGATTTATTATATAATCACTGAAAATATAAAGCAAACTATTAAACGGGCTTAAATTACATTGATGAAAATCTCAAATCTCCTTTTCACACACAAAAAATCTGTTTTTATAGCTGCATTCTTTTATTTAATACTTAATATTAATTTCATTTTTAGTCATTAAATTTTCTTCTAAAAATTAAATTCAAAGAAATTCATCATAAAAGAAAGAAAAGATGGATTATGCCTTAACATTTAATAAACTTTCTATATCATGACAAGAAAAGATAGACAGAAATTATATAAACAGATTGCTATGCCCAAAATCCTTACACAGCTCCTCCCAAACAAAACAAAACCACATAAGACAGAGGCCAACCCTATAGTATAAAGCAATTAGCCTCCAATTAAAAAAAAAGAAAAAACAACCACAAAGTCCTTAAACTTCCCAAGCTATGTAAACCATAATACTGCCAAAATGGTTTAAAGCAGGCCATCTTAAAAAAAAAAAAAGTTAACTATGAAATGACATAATAACTATAACGACTGTCAAGTGAAAAATGTTTCTTGATGAGTATTATGAAAAAGCACTCATATGACATTTTCTCCCCCCCAACATACCAGTCACAATACCAGTCTGAATTCAAGCTTATGCATTTATTTGAGGAAACTACTCAATCAATTAAACTTGAAATATTATCAAAACGTTCTTTTTTTTTAAATTTTTTTTATTTTTTTTATAATTTTTATTTTTACTTTGGTTTACTTTACATTACTGTATTGGTTTTGCCAAATATTGACATTAATTCACCACGAGTGTACATGCGTTCCCAAACACGAATCTTCTTAAAAGTACAGTAGTAGGGTGAAGTATCACACAAAGGAACAGCTATAAGTATATTAAAATACTCTCACTCAATATACAGAATACTGATGCTACCAGTGTCAGAATAAGACGCTATCATCATCCTCCAGTAAGTACATAATCATAGCTCTATTTTAAAAATTTACATGTAAACAGAGGAGAAAGCAATATACATATAAAGCCACAGAAACAGAAATGTCAGATCCATCTGAAAAAGACACTTGGATCTGATACCTTGGGATTACTATTACTGGAACAAAAAGAACCAAAGTATTAAAATAAATGGATAAGGAGCAGACTTTTAATTTAAAGTGTATAAACAGAATGAACTTTTCCAATCCTCAAAAAAGCTTTTGTTTATGCTTTATAAATTGTAAACTCTTATGCAAATTTGTTATAATGACTCATTTGTTCACTTTGTCATAATATTATAGATGACAATTTTTATAGAAGTTGATATTAATCCTTCAAAACAGGAATCAAAGTAAATATTACTTACTTCATAGTTTCACATTTCCACTCTCCAGATAAAATAAGAATTTCTGAAGACTCAAAAAAGTCACAGTATATGCAAGTATTTTCATGTAAATTCCCCTGAAGTTCTTAAAGCTGGACTTATAACCTTCTCTTACACTCCTCTATTACTAAGAATAAAGAATAGTCTCTAAAAGCCTTGTGATAATTTTATTGAGAAGATCAGTAAAATTTTTAACTTAAAATTTACTTGTTTTACTAATACATTTCCATGGAGTTCAGGGAACACAACTTACAGGGTACATTAAAATGTAACCTTTGAACCTCACAGTGTAAAACATCACTTCCTGGGCAGAGATAGTACTCCAAGAACAATCAATCACTGTTAAGAAGAATATACACTCAACATTGTTAATTAGTGTGGATGCACTCTTCTCTATGCCCTCATCTGTCATGAAGATTGTTTAAAAATCTGAGTTATTAGTCTTTATTTGGGAAAGGATCTGTTTAATATCTTTAAGAGTAGAAATCATTCATCCATTCACTCTATACTGGAGCGTGATAATTCCTACTCCCAATACAAGTTACTGATAGCCACCACCCCTCCACTAACTAAGAAGCTATAAATCAGGAAGGGGGCAGCTCCTATGCAACCCTGTTAATTTCTGTTTACAATCTATCCAACTGAGAATGTTAGCTAGTCAGGGGAGAAACTAGGTGATGGATCAGATAGTAGGAAAACATAACAGCTTAAAGATAGAAAATAACAAAATGACAAATTAAAATGTCATGTGGTTATAAAACATGGATTGAATATAAAATTAATCTTAAAAAATTAATATTCCTGATGTTCATTTCATTTTAATTTGAACCTTCCCTGAAACACTAAAACAAAAACTAAAATTGCATTTGAGTGCAGATTATGATTTTTAAATTAAACACACAAATTTTTAATCTGTAAATTAAAAGTTAAAAGTGTACAGTTCTACCAATATGTAAAAGTTTAAAAAATGAAGCAAAATCTGAATTTTTTAACATTTATTTAATCTAAAATCATGACAGAAAATCTATAACATCTTATCTCAAACATGATACAGCATAATATAATCCCGATGTGTTTCCTAAGAAACTCTGACATTATTTACCAGAGTGGAATTCACTAGGGCAGTTGGGTCTGAAGGCCATCTAACAGATTCCCTGTATCTACATATGTATTTTTCCTCATTAAGAAACCATTTCCCTGAATAACATATCCCGAGCTATAAACACTTCTAATTTCAACAGTCTTCATGAAAAGGCTTTTATTCATTCATTCAGTATTCATTCATTCAGGCAAGTAAGTGATGAGATCCTCAGCTTTCACAGAGTTTAAACAGATAAGAAACAAACAAGAAATGATACCAGATGACAAGGAGACAACGCAGAGATAACTGAAACAGAACATCCTGACAGACTTTAGATTCCTTTAGATTTCATTGGTTGAGGAAGGCAACTCTGAGGTGATGACATTTAAGATGAGTTAAAAATGACAAAATGGAGCCAGCCAAGCAGAGGCCAGAAGGAAAAGTCTATCAAGCAGAAGAAACCCTAAAGTACAAATTAACTTGGAATGTTACAGGAACAGAAAAAAGACAAATGTGCCTTACACACACAGTGGACAAGGGAGTATTTAGTAGAAAATGAGTCTGAGAGGTAAGTAGGAGCCACATTACCTTGTGCTTGAGAAACTGGATAAGGAGTTTGGATTTCATTCTAAGTGTGATGAGAAGGCACTAGAGGGTTTTAAGCAGAAAAGTCATATAACACGATTTGCTGTTTGGGAGCTGAATTGTAGGAGAACAAAGCTAGGAGCAGGAAGAACAGTTAGGAAGCTAGTCCCATAGTTCACATGACAGACGGTCAGGTCCACTTGTAACAAGCCTGTAGTAAGTGGAGATAAACTGAAAATCCCTAGGCTCTGCAGTACAGGCTCTGGTTAACTGAGAGTGCCCTGATGTTGGGACAGCAAGACCTTCAAGGCCAGGAAACCAGGGTCTAGGCCTGGTGCATTTGGTTCCCCAAATTGTAGAAGCTATCCTAGATGGTAATGTAATTGCTTCCAGGTGCTGATGTGGCTATAGTCACTGTAGCCTATGAGACATCTCACTGCACTTTCAGCTGCAAACATCATCAAACTTGAACTGAACTTCCATAAAACACACAGAGTAAGTAGATGGCTTACCCTCTTTCCCATTCTGAACGTTACTACTTCCAAACAAATTTTTTTAAATCTCACTAGGGAAAAGTAAGGCCTTCCATGGAAATTTGAACATAACTATTTATTAATCCCAACAGCCAAACAAAGCTAAAGAAGGTCAAATTTCTAGAAAACTTGAAGATGGTATAGAAAAAGAATATAATTAAGACCCAGGTTAGCAGGTCCCAAACATTGCTTAAGCATTCTCTTGGATTCTACTTTTGTGCAAAATAATAATGGCTACCTGAATACACATAGCTGGCCCTCGAGAATGTCTGCTAAATGAACTGCCCTACCCAACACACAGTATGAGAACTATCACAGTAAAAACCAAGAAAAGATGGTGATGAAAGAATTCTTTAAGAACCATTTCCTTCAGGCTACTTTTGTAAAATTTCTATTTCAGCTCTAGTAATCTGTAATTTATGGTTTTTGGAGTTGAAGTTATAGTCCATGCTTTTAAAAGGTTGTATGATTAATAATAATAATTAATAGTTATCAAGAACTTATGTATATAGGAAAAGTGTTTTTATGTAATACCCCATTTAATCATTAAATTGACTTTATCATACAGAAACCATTATCCTTATTTCCAGATGAAGAAATTAAAGAAATAAAGTAACTTGTATGATATTACACTGCTAGTAGAGGAAAAAACAGGACTTGTAAGGAAAGTCTGTCTCAATTTAAAACTCTCTGATCTTAACCACGACTCAATACTTCATTTTCCATCTTAAACAGTACAAAGAAAGAACATTAACTAGTATTTCATAGCCTTTTAGAATTGAATATAAAATAAAATATTTTATTTTATGTATAGTTAACCATTGATCAACACTGGTTTGAACTGTGCAGACCCACTAACATACAGATTTTTTTCTCAGCAGTAAATACTACAGAACCTCATGCTCCGAGATTGGTTCAATCCATGGATGCAGAACCACAGATACAGAGCAACCATGTTTACAGAGGGCTGGCTAAAAGTGTAACGTGAATTTTTGACTACAGGAAGCAACTATGTCTATAACCCCTGTGATGTTCAAGGGTCAAATGTATTACATACTTTTTAGTATGTACTGAAATAATTAACTTACTAATTAACACTCTATTTCATTAAAGCAAGTCCCTTCCTCTGCTGCTTATATCATTAACCTTCTCTAGTTACTCTCTGTATTTAACCATAATTAAACACAATTTTTACAAAAATAATAGCAAATGAAGCAACTGACAAACAACTAATCTCAAAAATAGACAAGCAACTCCTGCAGCTCAATTCCAGAAAAATAAACGACCCAATCAAAAAATGGGCCAAAGAATGAAATAGACATTTCTCCAAAGAAGACATACAGATGGCTAGCAAACACATAAAGATGCTCAACATCACTCATTATCAGAGAAATGCAAATCAAAGCCACAATGAGGTACCATTTCACATCAGTCAGAATGGCTGTGATCCAAAAGTCTACAAGCAATAAATGCTGGAGAGGGTGTGGAGAAAAGGGAACCCTCTTACACTGTTGGTGGGAATGCAAACTAGTATAGTCACTATGGAGAACAGTGTGGAGATTCCTTAAAAAACTGGAAATAACTGCCTTATGACCCAGCAATCCCACTGCTGGGCATACACACCAAGGAAATCATAATTGAAAGAGACATGTGTACCCCAATGTTCATCACAGCACTGTTTATAATAGCCAGGACATGGAAGCAACCTAGATGTCCATCAGCAGATGAACGGATAAGAAAGCTGTGGTACATATACACAATGGAGTATTACTCAACCATTAAAAAGAATACATTTGAATCAGTTCTAATCAGGTGGATGAAACTGGAGCCTACTATACAGAGTGAAGTAAGCCAGAAAGAAAAACACCAATACAGTATACTAACGCATATATATGGAATTTAGAAAGACAGTAATGATAACCCTGTATGTGAGAGAACAAAAGAGACACAGATGTACAGAACAGTCTTCTGGACTCTGTGGGAGAGGGAGAGGGTGGGATGATTTGGGAGAATGGCATTGAAACATGTATAATATCATATAGAAAACGAATCACCAGTCCAGGTTCGATACAGGATATAGGATGCTTGGGGCTAGTACACTGGGATGACCCAGAGGGATGGCACGGGGAGGGAGGAGGGAGGGGGTTCAGGACTGGGAAGACGTGTACACCTGTGGCAGATTCATGTTGATGTATGGCAAAACCAATACAATACTGTAAAGTAATTAGCCTCCAATTAAAATAAATAAATTTAAATTAAAAAAAATAATCCTGTAATTCAACTTTACCTAAGACTATCCTCAATCCTCAGCCCAAATTTCTGAGAATTTACCATTTTTTTAATAAAAAGCAAATGACTTTATAACTTAGTAATATCAGTTCTTCAGTTCAGTTCAGTTCAGTCGCTCAGTCATGTCTGAGTCTTTGCGACCCCATGAATCGCAGCACTCCAGGCCTCCCTGTCCATCACCAACTCCCGGAGTTCACTCCGACTCACATCCATCGTGTCAGTGATGCCATCCAGCCATCTCATCCTCGGTCGTCCCCTTCGCCTCCTGCCCCCAATCCTTCCCAGCATCAGAGTCTTTTCCAATGAGTCAACTCTTCGCATGAGGTGGCCAAACTACTGGAGTTTCAGCTTTAGCATCATTCCTTCCAAAGAAATCCCAGAGCTGATCACACACACTCTGTGCATGGAAATTTTCTCTGTATCTTATCTTTTTGCTAAACTTTGGCTAAAAGTTGGCTACTGCTGTCAATATTTCCTAGTCTACACATGCTTCCTTTTCAACATATGCTTTCCATTCAAGCTGCACAGAATAGGACACAATGATGAATTTTTAAAAGCACAGTTAGGCAGACAATGACTGTATATAGATAATAATCATCATAATTCAGCTTCAAATGCCTTCCTAAATTCATTGCCAATAGATCTACTCTAAAAGAAATGTTAAAGGAAGTTCTTCAAAGAGAAAGAATCTACTATCAGACTCTTAGATGTATACAGATAAATAAAAGTGTTGGCAATGTAATAAATAAAGGTAAAATAAAATGTGTGTGTGTGCCATGTGTGCTAAGCTGCTTCAGTTGTGTCTCACTCTGTGCAACCCTATAGACTGTGGCCCACCAGGCTTCTCTGTCCATGGGATTCTCTAAGCAAGAATACTGTGGTGGGTTGCATTGCCCTCCCCCAGGGGATCTCCCTACCCAGGGATGGAATCTGTATCTGTTTTCATCTTTTGCATTGCCAGGCGGGTTCCTTACCACTAGCACCGCCTGGGATGCCAAAATAAAGTGCACCTTTTTCTTATTTGTAATTGTTTTGAAAGCTAAGTGACTATTTAAAGCAAAAGTTGTTTACAGAATATTTAAAAATATGTCTGACAATAATAAGACAAAGGATTGAGGGGGTGTTAAACAACACTACACATGAAAAGGGATACTATTATTTGAAGGTAGAGTAATTAAAGATGTATATTGAAAATTCTGGGCTTCCCTGATAGCTCAGTTGGTAAAGAATCCACCTGCAGTGCAGGAGACCACAGTTTGATTCCTGGGTCAGGAAGATCTGCTGGAGAAGGGATAGGCCACCCACTCCAAAATTCTAAAGAAACAACTAAAAGTATAATACATGAATATATAATATGTATAATAAGTCAATAAGTGAGATAAAATGGAATAATAAACAATCAATTAACCATGGAAGAAAGAGGAGAAAAGAGAAGCAACAGCCTGAGTGTCAAATATGACATTCATGTGATGAATGAAAAAGGTGGGACAGAATAACTGTGAGCATCTTTTCATCTGGAACATTCTCTGAATCTGAGAACTGCTTCCTTGACTTGGAAAACTTTCCAATGTTCATGAGGCCCTTGACATAGAAACTCTTAATAAAATCTCTTTAACTAGCTCAGTGTCGATCAAAAAAAAAAAATCTTTGCTTTTAATATAATTATACCTCCTCAAAAAGAAAATACTACTATAATGTAATGGCTCATCTAAAACTGTAAGATCATTCACTACATGAACATATTGATCTTATGAAACTGGGCCAGTGACAGATAATAGTAAACAGTATCCAGATAAATGTTCATCTTACATGTGTGATCACATACTCTATTACATGAGCTCATTCTGAAACAGAGTATTAGTAATATAAATACAAGAAAAGGATTACTCCAAAAGTAAAAAAATTCTTTCAATTTTCATGCTATTAAATCTCAAACAGAACACTGTAACAATTTTTTGCATAAGTTCATATAACTTATGTAAATGTTTGTTTTTAAAACTCCAAATGGCATCACCAGCACAGTCCAATAGCCCATCTAGTCTGACATCCTGACAGTGACCAATGATGGAGGCCTCACAGGATAGCATAAACACATAACATAATGTATGTAATTGTGCACCACCACACCATTACTCCAGATGTAGTTAGATTATATCCTGAAAGAAACAAAAACAAATCCCAACTCCCATCACTTCCTTACTCTGTAATTTCCCAAAAGGTGATGGGAAACCTCTAATAAAGCACAAATTTAACTATAATATATGCCAATGCTTTGGTGACATGACAAATGACTAACAAATGATCTTCTAAAATGAAAAGCTGTACTCAGAAATAGAACCTAAGCTCATCAAAACTTATGATTTGTAAAATGAGTTTTCAATGAGTTGAAAAGCATCTGATTCACTTAGTTAGATCTATAAAATAGATGAGCAAAACTTAATTAAAGCTTAATAAAAACTGTTTTCATCCATTTTGTGATACGTTATACTGTTTTCTAGAAAGTAGTATAAAATTTACATTTTTCACTCTTCAGAGAAATTATATTCACACCTGTTTTGTAATGGTTTTAAAGCAAGGCTTGGATTTATTAAATGTTCATCTAAGTGTGCAAAACTACATAATGAAGAAACCATGGTTTGGTCCTTCAGGAAGTACTATTTCCTAACCAATTATAAACCCCCAAAAAAATGCACTATATGTTTCAAGACTTCTGGAGGAGATAATTCTCTTGGTAGTAAACTTGGGTACTGATTTAACAACGCTTATAGTCAGGAAACAGTTTCTGACCTGAATCCTCCATGGTATAATTTAAATTAATTTCTCTTTCTCTGACCTCAAATAAGTTGTAAAAGTTTCGGTCATATCATATCTATTTGAAAACTCTTATTAAGGTCCTCTTTTCCAGGGTAAATGCATTGCAGGACTAAGAACCAAGTAACAATCCTGTACTGAAATCAGCCTTATAATTCTTACATGCTGTGTATCATAGCCCAAGAGACAGATTTCAAAAATTATACATCATTTCTACCAAACACCACACCTTCCCCACAATAATATACTTTCTCAAGAAAAAAAAAATTATAATGTAAAAGCAAACCTCAAAAATTTAGAAATAGAAAGTCTATGAGCGATGAGAGCAAGGAATAATACACACAGAATTCCACGCAGACACTGCTTCCTTCCCCGGAACAGGGTACCATTTAATGAAATGTATCTCCCAAAATCTCTGGGGCAGAGCTAAAGCTGCAGTGCAATATCATAAAAATCTGCAGCTGTGCTGCCGTTCTCAACAGTCCACGCTGCATCCTTAGACCACAGGAAGCCAAAACACACACACTGTCAGAACACAACTTACCTTAACAAGGAACCAGCCAAAGCAGAGCAGTTACGACAGGTCAAGCATCAAAACTGTTACTGAAAAGACTGTACACATCTTTATGAATTTTCTCAACTTGCTCACTCCACAAAAGCTGTTTTTCCAAAAAAGCTACTTATGTCTCCAAACATCATTTCTTTTAGGGATAAAAACTATAAGATAGGCAAATAAATTTACTACATATAAATAAACATTTATAACTTACTTTTATTGCCCACCAAGGCAACCAGCGGCTGAGTTTCTGACTCCTCACTCACTTTCTTCACCACGGAATACCAATCTTCTAAATTCTCAAAGCTTTGATAATTTGTAACATCATATACCAAGAGGACTCCCTGTCACAAAAGAGTTACACAACATTTGTAATATACTGCTTTAAAAAATATTAATACTAAATACTCATAAGTAATAGATATGTTGAGTATAAAAAATACAAGCAAGGACTGTTTGTATCTGACTTTAATTCTGTTATTAGCAGACAGATAATACTGAATGTTTTCATTCAAGATGTTAAGATACAAAGCAAGATAAAGAATGATTATATCAAATTGTGAGTGAGTTCCCAATAAGATATCTGGGATACGCTTGATAAGTTTCAATAAATATAAGAAAATCTTATTACAGAGGTAGAAAAAGCTGCAAGGTCTACAATTCTGCCTGTCACTTTCATGAGGTCAAACATTTAAACCTTTTAATAAATAACCATCTGCTGCTGCTCTTTTAAAATATTTTCAAAAATGGAGATCCCATAGCGCATCCCTTGATAGTCAATTTCAGCGTTTAACACAATTTTCTTTAAATGAAATAAGCCGATTTCCTCTTTCAGTCCTCTGTGCATTAGGAGAACAACATGAGAGTATCCTCCTTATAATAACCCTTCATGTACTTGAAGATAGTTAAGTAACTCTTTCACCATCTCCTTTCCAGAATAAACAAACTCAATTCCTTAAACTTGCCTCAAAGGACTTATTTTCTAACCTTTTAATCATAGTTGTTGGTTCTTCCCAAGGCATGCTACATATAGTTTTTTGACATCCTCTTTAAAATGAGCAATGTAAAACTGGATATGATACTGTAATAAGAGTCTGAACAAAGCCAAATATAACAGAGGGATTGCTTCCTGTCTCTTATATATCATATTCCTTTTAATACATCCCATTATTTTGTGTGGGAAGGAGATGTACACACACAAAATAACACTGCTACATTCTTGATTCTCATCCAATTTGTGCTCAAACACTTAATACAAAGCTCTGCATATATAAGTCTGGACCCTAATGGCATTTATGTCTCCTTCTTCTTAAGTTATAATCACAAATGTTGACAACTTCTTATACCTATTATGTTCCAGAGAGATATCTGGATCTTTTCATTCCTCCTCACAAAAAACCATGCAAGACTGGTATTATCCTCATTTTCACTAATAAACACAAAGTCACAGGGAGCCAGAATTTGAATCAAGGACTGAATATAAAGTCCACTCATTTACTCTATAAACATTTGTCAGTCAGCTATATGCCAGGCACTGTGCTGGGTACTAGGGACATAAATTCCAGCTTCAAGGAACTCACAGCCCTGCAACAAAGCCAGGCACACAAACAGACAAGTATATAACACAAAACTCATCAGCAACAGTATGCTGGTAAATATTAATTAACCAGCTTAAGGCA
Organism: Redunca redunca; assembly: GCA_006410935.1. NCBI lineage: Eukaryota > Metazoa > Chordata > Mammalia > Artiodactyla > Bovidae > Redunca > Redunca redunca. The sequence continues at coordinate 14,569 of SJYQ01000648.1, read as the reverse complement.
TGGTAAGGAGAGGAAAGGATGAGAGAGGGTTATTTGTAGCATTTGCCAATTTCTGTAATGTAAATACTCTCCTATGATCATTTAAAAGCTACCAATGTCACTTCACCAAACAGAGCTGGGTAGGACATCACCACATGGCATTTCCACTGTACAGATACACTTGATACACTAGATACAAAGAACCTTAAGGGCACAAACAACAGAAATATACAGTAAAATAATCAGTAAGTGATACATTTTGATCATATAAATCTTTGTTTTGAGTTTATATATATTGTAATCATGAATGTATTCAACAATTGGCTCAAAAAAATTCCTAAAAATTTAACAATTGACTCTCCCTATCCAGATCTAGCTCACTACTGTTATGACCTTTCAGTGCTATGCTCTTTTTTCCCCCAGTTTTATCACGAAATAGTTGACACACATCACTGTACAAGTTTAAGGCGTACAGCATGAAGGCTTAATTTACATATATTGCACAGTCATTCGTTAAACTACATTGGCTCCCCCAAGTTACTTAGCTTCTCTGGGTCTCAGGTTATTTGCCTAAGCACTCTCTGTGATCCCTTCCAGTTTAATGACTCTATAATCTTTATGCAAATCATGTGTCTGATTTATTTTAGCAACTTATAAACCTATTTCTATAGTCCTAAATGCTTTGAAATAATGCTCAGCACAGAATTATTTGAAATAATAAGCATAATCCCACTTTTCTTACTAAAAATAACATCCCAGAAACAGCCTCTGAACAAAGCTACTACTCAATCCATTGAGTCCACCTTCAGTTGACATGAGTGATATAATGCATTATGCTTAAAGAGCTCTGCCCTGGAAGTCAGATCAGCTTTGGATTACAGTCCTGGCCCTACCATCTACTTATCTTGGGGACTGTTTCATGGTCCACCTTTATAATACCTGTCATGATTAAGTGAAGTAATAAAAACAGACATTTTAAAAATAAGATATGACACAATCACTGGGAACTTGATTATTATTATTATTCTGAATGAATATGAATCATTTTCAAGGTATCTTTGAGCTAGCTTTCACTCTCATAAATTGAGCTTTGACCTATTTGTTGTACAGTCACTAAGTCCAACTCTCTGTGACCCCATGAAGTGAAGCATACCAGGCTTCCCTGCCCTTCACTATCTCCTAGAGTTTTCTCAAATTCATTTCTACTGAGTAGGTGATGCTATCTAACCATCTCATACTCTGTGGCCCCCTTCTCCTCTTCTCCTCAACCTCTCCCAGCGTCAGGGTCTTTTCCAATGAAATGTTCTTTTCCTTAGGTGGCCAAATTTGGGAGCTTCAGCTTCAGCTGAAGGAAAGGTTGATTTCCTTTACAATTGACTGGTTATACTTGCAGTCCAAGGGACTCTCAAGAGTCTTCTCCTACACCACAATTTGAAAGCATCAATTCTTTGGCACTCAGCCTTCTTTATGGTCCAACTCTCACATCTGTATGTGACTACTGGAAAAACCATAGCTTTGACTGTATGGACCTTTGTTAGCAAAGTGATGTCTCTGCTTTTTAACACACTGTCTATGTTCGTCAGCTTTCCTTCCGAGGAGCAAGCATCTTTTAATTTCATGGCTGCAGTCACCATCTGCAGTAATTCTGACCTATGGTGCCACTTAAACCTGAAAATTTTTAGAACTCTTCGAAGTAATATATTAAAATAGTCATCACAACATGGATCAATATCTGAACATAATAGAATATATGCAAATAAAACATGGCCAGCATCTTTTGATAATCAGTACTAGACCAGAGCCAAAGAATAAAAACTATAACTGATCTAGACTAGGAATTGGTAAACTATGGTCCCAAGGTCAGATTCAGCTCATAGCCTATATTTGCAAATAAAGTTTTATTGAAGCCTAGTCACATTCACTTGTTTATCAGTGGCTGCTTTCGCACTATGAGGGCAGAGTTGTACAGCCACAACAAAGAGAGTCTGACCTGTAAAACCTAAAATATTTTCTATCTAGTTAAGGAAGTTTGCCAATTTCTCATCTAAACTGATGCATCCTAATATTCTCCAATCAGCAATACCTATGAATTGGTCCAGGACTCATAAGAAAGATAGAAGGATAAACACCTTTCCATTAATCTAGCAACCCAAATATCTATCAGTTCATATACTCCTTTTTCAATATCATTTAATGAAAAATTATGATTTTTATCTTTGCTCCTAAAATGATAACTTTGCACCAGTTTTGAACTACATCAATGTGGTGAAAAACTGAGAAAGGAAAATGAGAAAGCCAAAGACATTAAAGCAAAAGAAGTTCTAGGACTTTCGGTTTCAGCTCAGACCTGTAAAGAGTTTGGAAGTCATCACATTTGTCCTTACATTAAGAAAAAAGCTGGACAAATGGAAAATCAAAGACTTTTTTTTAGACAAAACAGAAAGCTGAGTTTGTAGGGCAAATTGACATCCTGAAATCTGGAGAAAGAGGAGTGAATCCAGAAAGTCACCATCAAAATCCTGCTTACCTGGAACAAAAGTCACTAGAACCAGTAAATAGTAGACATATTTAAATGGTAATTTTGACAAACTGCTGAAGTCTGAGCATGGTCTAGCCTGAGGATCAAAAACTCCTGGGAGACATACTTTTTGGGATAACTTCATACTTTCATGGGTTTGACCTACGGTGAAGAATCAAGAAAAATACCCTCATAGCTCTGGTAGGAGGAAAGAAAAAGCAACCACTGTAAAATATGCCCAGAGCATTGTCCAAAAGGAAAAAACCTTAATCAGAGTCTTCTATCACATGCATTTTCCAATTTCAGCCCCTTCTAGCCCACCTATATCACATAAATGAGAAAAGCTAAAAGATACCTATGAAAGTCATAGCCCAAGGACACAAATCCTGAAGTCACACAAGGCTGTGACTTAATCCTAAGAGTACAGAATGTTTCCCTCCCTCCATACTTCACCATACATCAATAGGGCTCCAGGATAAGAGAGGAAGATTACATTTGAAAGAGCTGCAAGACACACACTCCAACTAAGGAAGAGTTCAAGACGCACAAAAAGACAGGAGAGGGAAAAAAACAAGGACACTAAAAGAATTTCATGTCTCTGGCATTTAAAGCTTCAGTAAGCATTAAGCACAGAACAACTCCTGGCCAAATTAAGATACAACCTCAAGTTAATTAAAAGCTATTTATTTGAGCTCTTATCCTAAAGAAAGGCAATGCCAAATAATTTTCAAACTACCACACAATTGTACTCATCTCACATGCTAGCAAAGAAATGCTCAAAATTCTCCAAGATCAGCTTCAACAATATGTGAACTGACAACTTCCAGATGTTCAAGCTGGATTTAGAAAAGGCAGAGGAACCAGAAATCAAATTGCCAACATCTGTCAGATCACAAAAAAACCAAGAGAAGTCCAGCAAAACACCTACTTCTGCTTTATTGACTATGCCAAAGCCTTTGACTGTATGAATCACAATAAACTACGGAAAATTCTTAAAGAGATGGGAATATCAGACCACCTTTACCTGCCTCCTGAAAAATCTGTATACAGGTCAAGAAGCAACAGTTAGAACTGGACATGGAACAACAGACTGGTTCCAAATGGGGAAAGGAGTACATCAAAGCTATATATTATCACCTTGCTTATTTAACTTCTAGGCAGAGTACATCATGCGAAATCTTGGGCTGAATGAAGCACAAGCTGGACTCAAGATTCCCAGGTCAAGTATCAACAACCTCAGATATGCAGATGATACCACCCTTATGGCAGAAAATGAAGAGGAACTAAAGAGCCTCTTGATGAAAGTGAAAGAGAGTGAAAAAGCTGGCTTAAAACTCAACGTTCAAAAAAAACTAAGATCATGGCATCTGGTCCCATCACTTCATGGAAAAAAGATGGCGAGACAATGAAAACAGTGACACACTTTATTTTGGGGGGCTCCAAAACACTGCAGATGGTGACTGCATGAAATTAAAAGACGCTTGCTCCTTGGAAGAAAAGGTTTAACAAAGCTAGACAGCATATTAAAAAGCAGAGACATTACTATATCAACAGAAGTCTGTCTAGTCAAAGCTATGGTTTTTCCAGTAGTCATGTATGGATGTGAGTGTTAGACCATAAAGAAAGCTGAGTGCCAAAGAACTGATGCTTTTGAACTGTGGTGTTGGAGAATACTCTTGAGAGTCCCTTAGACTGCAAGGAGATCCAACCAGTCCATCCTAAAGGAGATCAGTCCTGAATATTCATTGGAAGGACTGATGCTGAAGCTGAAACTATAATACTTTGGCCACTGGATACAAAGAACTGACTCATTGGAAAAGCCCCTGATGCTGGGAAAGATTGAAGGCAGGAGGAGAAGGGGATGACAGAGGATGAGATGGTTGGATGGCATCACTGACTCAATGGACATGAGTTTGAGCAAGCTCCAGGAGTTGGTGATGCACAGGGAGGCTTGGCGTGCTGCAGTCCATGGGTTCACAAAGAACAGGACACGACTGATTGAAACTGAACTCAATAGTCCATACATCTTGTCTAGTTTTCAACAAAAAATTAGAAGGCATACTAAAAGGCAGTTTGAAGAGAAAATCAAGCATTAGAACCAGAGTCAAACATGAGACAGATTTGGGGATGATCAGACCAGGAATTTAAAATAATTGTAGTAAGTAAAGAAAAAAATAAAATTAGAAAAAAAATATAACAAAAATAAAATAAAATAATTGTGAATAATATTTTAAAGACTCTAATGGAAAAGATAGAAAACTGAAAGAACAGGTGAGTAAAGTACACAAAGAGATGAAAATCTAAAGAACAATTAAAAGAAAATGCCAGATATCAAAGATACTATAACAGAAATAAGACCACTGATGGGCTCATCAGTAGACTAGACACAAACTAGGAAAGAATCAGCAAATTTGAACATAACAGAAACTTATAAAACTGAAATGAAAAGAGAAAAAAGAATGAATAAAATAGAATATCAAAGAACTGTGGGACAACTCTGAACGTGTACATACATGGGACTAGAATATCAGAAAGAGAAGATGGAACTTAAGAAATACGTGAAGTAATAATAGTCAAGAAATTGCCAAAATTAATTAGACACAAAACCACAGATCCAAGAATCTCAGAAAACACCAAGTTGGATAAATACAAAAAGATCTACAGCTAGGCACATCATATACTTAGACTCCACAAAACAAAAAACAAAGGGAAAATCTTAAGAAAAGGTAGAAGGCGGAAGCTGAGGGGAGCGAGGGAATACCCTATCTGTAGAAGAACAAGGATAAGAATTATACAGAATTTCTCATTTGAAACCACACAAGTAAGGGAAGAATGACACGAAATACTGAAAGCACGCAAATGAAGAAAAGGACCAATCTAAAATTTCAAATGTAAGATTATCTTTCATAAGTAAGGAAGAAAAAAGACTTACTCAGACAAAAATTGAGAAAATTCACAGCCAAACGACTTGCCTAGGAAGAAATGTTAAAAGAGGTTCTTCAGGAAGAAGGAAATGATACACGTCAGAAACTCAGTTCCATATAAAGAAAGGAAGCATATCAGAGAAGCAACAAGAAAAGGTAAATAAAATCATTTATTTGTCTTATTCTTAATTAATCTAAAATATAACTAATAACAGTAATAATGTATTGAGTGATTATATTATAGCATATGAAATGAAAGACACTGGTGTCATCAGGGACAGCAGAGATGAACTGAGAATATTCTTTTATGAAAAATTTATGAACTGCACAGGAAGCAATGTAATATTGTATGAAAGTGGACTTAGATTAGTTTAAAATGTATATTGTGAACGCCAGAGCAATTACTTAAAAAAGAATGCTTAAGTGTAATTGGCAGGCTAAGAGAAGAGATAAAATGCTCAACTAAAATGAGAAAAGACAGAAAGGAGGGGAGAGAAACGATTACAAGGTCAGAAAAAAACATGAAAGCTATGAACCCAGCTATGTCAATCAACACTTTAACTGTGAACAGTCTAAATCTACCAATTAAAAGACATTTTCAAGGACACAATGCTTAAGTCACACAAGGCTGTGACTTAATCATAAGGGTACAGAATGTTTCCCTTCCTCCATACTTCACCACACACCAAAAGGCCTCCAGTATGAGTAGAAGACTATATTTGAAAGAGCTGCAAGACACAAACTCCAAAAAACCAAGACTCAACTGTATGTTGCCTATAGGAAACACACTTTAAATACAAAGATACAGGTTAAAAGTTAAGGGATAAAGAAATATCGTGTAACACAAGCAAAAAGAAAGCTGCAGTAGCTATATAAATTTTAGACAAAGCAGACCAGAATAAGGGAAATCATGAGGTTTTATAAAGATCAGCATAATGATAAAGGGGTTAATTCTCCAAGAAAACATAATAATCCTTTGTGTATATACACTTAACAACAGAATATCAAAATATGGAGGCCAAAACTGACAGAACTGTATGGAATTCAAAACCCACAGATCCATTAGTACAGCTGGAGATATCAATACCTCTTTTTCATTAATTGATACACCAAGCAAACAGAAAGTCAGAAAGTTGACCTGAACAACACTAACAATCAGCTTTATCTAATCTCGTCATTTATAAAACAGTCCATCCAACAGCATTAAAATGTACACTCTTCTCAAGTTTATATGAAACATTCATCAAACATTCGCATTCTGGGCCATAAAACATACTTAACAAAATTTATAAGAATAGAAATCATACCAAGCATGTTCTTAGATTACAATGGAATTAAACTAGAAATCAATAACAGAAAGATAGCTGAGAAAACTCAAAATATTTGGAAATTAAACATACTTCTAAATAACACATGGGTCAAAAAAAAAAGAAGTCCCAGGAGACACTTAAAATATCTTACATAAAATACAATCTATCAAACTTGAAGATACAGCAAAAACAGTGCTTAGAAGAAAATATAGACCACTGAATGTAATACATACATCTTGTGACAGATATATCTCTTGTGATACATATATCACAAGAAGAAACATCAAAAATCTAAGCTTCCACTTTAGGAAACTAAGGGAAAAGAGGAATTTAAACTTAGTGCAAACAAAAGAAAAAATAAGAAAAATTAGAGCAGAGATCAATGAAACTGAAAAGATGTAAACAACAGAGAAAATTAACAAAAGCAAAAGCTGATAACTTCTAGCCAGGCTAACCAAAGAGAGAGAGAGACTGAGAAAGAGACACAAATTAATGAGGGATCATTACTGATTCCCATAGACATTAAAAGAATAATGAAGGAATAATATGAACAACTTCATGGCCAAAAATTTGAAAACACAGATGAAATGAACCAATTCTTTGAAACACACAAACTGCCAAAACTCATACAAGCTGCCACAGACTCCCAGAGCTTCTACCCACCAGCTTCAGCACACCAAAGCCAGACCTCTAAGTACTCACCTCTTTGGGAGCCTATAATACAAGCACCTCAAAGCCCTGAGTCTCTCACCACATCAATCAATCCAGCCCTCTTCCAGAAAACTATCAGAAAGTACAACTCCCTCAGAAATGCAATACATTTCAGCAACAACTGAAGTCTGAGAAGAATCTGCAGGGAACTGCTGGAAATAACCATCTCTTGGCAACCTTGCAGCCATCTAAACCCGCCACCATGTCTCATGTCCCTGATACCCTCTTCCTTCAATCATCTATCCACCATTTATCCTTCTGCTATGTATGTCTTCATCCCTACCCTGCCCTGTGCTTCCTCTTCCTAACTGACCCTCCAAATGCTCCTCTTCTTTCCAAATCTTTCTGCCATGACTTTTGGAAATCACACTCTTAAGTTTAACTAATCCTTCTACATCTTAATAAACTCTTCATAAAAATTTCTCTATTTTCCATCTTAACTTCACCATTGTCAAAAAAAAAAACTCTTCTCTTTGTAAACCTTAAGACTTTTAGTAGATAACTACATATTAGATAGCATTTTGTTTTCATCTGCTTCACTTATCACTATACCAAATAAGTATGATGAGTCGGTAAATCAAATGGACACCATTTTCAAAGGAATAACGAATAACAACCTTGAAACAACAAACACTGTGGCAGCACTTAACAATATTATAAGGTATTTCAAAACTTAGTTGTAAAATTTAACAGATACAATATATACAACTTAATGAAAGGCTCCTCACTCCCAAAATGCAGGTATTTTTTCTTGCTTATTTGTACAACAAATAATCTACTTTAGATTTTAATTAAATATAGAAATGAATTAAATTATATAGATTATACAATAATTATAACATATATTTTACTGTGTAAGTACAACCTGTAAGAAGCAACACTAATGCAAGAGAGGACTGTAAATACAATCAGTTACAAGTTGGCAAATATCCAACTAAAAAAACATTCAAAGTAAAAGACAGCAGAGTCTCAGGGAGTCCGAGTTCAGGATCTGCTGTCTCCCCAGCACCATATTCTTTTGTTGGTGGTTAACAAGATGGCTCATCTGCGTGGGGCCCTGGCACACAATAGTAGTTATGTTCTTCTACCTCACAAATGACTACACTTCATTGAGTTTATACTCAGTAGAGCAGTGTTTGCAAACCACTTAGATTCCAGGGCGGAAAGAGCTACAAAAACGAAACATCCAGTCCTTCTCTGAGGTTTGCTATTAGCCTCTGTTAGCCACAGGTTACACGGCACTAAACACTATGTGCTGTGTGTTTGCTTGCAACCACTATGAAAAATAGCCTATAACATCTTTCTGAAGACTCCTAGAAAATTTTAAGTTAATTTAAAATCAGAGAATTTAACTGGGACATACTTCAATTCTTAGAACTAGTTTTTGACAAAATACTTCACAAGTTCTTTCTTGGATGTCAATTCGATTTTGTTTTAACCAACACTATTCAATACACTATCACTAAAATTCAATGCTACTGGTTGAGAAAAAGTAAAGACAGTAGAAAGTGAAGAAGGTAAAACAATCAGTTTGATTTGAATCTAAGTTAATTCTTAGACGACAAATAAACTTCTTCCTGGATGATAAAAAATGCTTTAAAAAAAAACAGATTCATAGCTTAATAGCCCAATTATGTATAATTCTTTCCATACACATTACATAAGTTAGAGAACCTAGAACAAAACCCTAAATAATACATTATACCCATGTCCTCAAAACAGCTTGTCAAAACACTTCTCAAAGATTTCTACCCTATAGCATGTGCACAAAAATCTGAAGTATTCATTAGATGGGCAATATACAGCATCTACAATGATTCTAGACACAAATCTACTTTGAAGAATAGTTATATAATTATATAACATTATCAAACACTATTAAAATGTTTATGAAAGCATTGTTTTCAAAAGTAACATTTCCCCCAATTTATAGTAAAGAACTGTAGTCAGAGCTTCTCTGGCCTGGGTAAAAAAGTTTACATATATTTTAACAAAAGAAACTACTGTACTTTATTGTATTTTTATATAGCATTTAACTTAGAATCTCTGGAAAGCAGAAAAAATGTATGACAATTCATTTTATCATTTCAGAATTTCTACTTTCCTGTAATGATTTCATGAAAATGTTCATGTACTTCCTAGAAATACTTTACTGCATTGTTTCAATAAACCAAGG
>SJYQ01000647.1:2392218-2410573 GCA_006410935.1 Redunca redunca | reverse complement strand
CCCCCCCCCCCACCGCCTCAGAGTGGGCTCACCCGGGAGGCACGGAGTCCCCCAAACTCCGCTGCCTTCCTCAGCCGAGCTCCCCCGCCCCATCCTCCCAGCTGGCACCCGCCCATCTCTCCCCTGAGCACAGAGCTCCTCTGCTCGCCCCTGCCTGATTTCTGGCATCCCAAGGCATTCTCGAAGTCTAACCATGCCCTCTGTAGTGGAGACCGAACTGGTCCTGTCTTCAGTCTACCCTCCCATTCCTCTTCGGATTGACTGGACCCTGTCCCTCTTGCCGTCTCACTTCTGTACCTCTTTTGCCGTCTGTCCATTTCGTGACTCATTCATTCTTTGGACAATTACTGAGCCCCTTTCACTGCTCCAGGCAGAGCAATAATAGGTCCTGGGTCGGGCCAGGCCAGTCCTTCCTGCAGTCTTGCCTCCATCCCTCTCCTAGTGTGCCAGCCCCAGACCTGTCTTCCAGGGGGAGTGGAGCTCAGAAGCTTCTCCGCTGCCCCTTGGGGGCTCTGGAAAGGGCCCTTCTGAGTCTTGAGGTCCCTCTTCTTTCCTGTTGGGAAGGGGGGCCCCGGAGGAGGTGGGCGAGATGAGAGGTGTGGGGCTGAGCCTGTAGCCCACACTGATGGGGTGAGGCCCTCGAGTGAGTGCCCATGAGGGGCTCTGGAGCACAGGTTAGGAGCCCCGGGCCTCTGTCCTGCCCATGACTTGAAGCTTCTCGACTTGACCAAGCCCTTTGCCCCTCCCGGTGTCAGTTTACCGATGGATGTATCACAGCCTGAACACCAAGACTGCGTGTGTCTGTGTGGGATCCCCGGCAGGGACACCATGTGCAGGGCTGGGGGCGGGGGGACCTGGCTCGCTCAGGGGCAGGAAGCGGGCGTGTTTAGAAGGCTGTGTCCCCACCGAGGGGCAGGCAGCAGGCACCCCCTGCCCCTGCCCTGAGCGCAGTTCGGGACCACCACCCGCTGCTTACCAACAAGAGCGGGGTCCTACCTGGCCTGCCAGCCTGATCTCTCCACCCCGCTCAAGCTTGCAGTCCCCATCCTACAGATGAGGTCTCTGAGGCCCCCAGATGGGGGTGAGGCAGAACTAGGGCGCTCCCCACTGACCCAGCTGGCCACTGGCCCAGGAGGGAGGGGAGAGACAGCCCCAGGGACAGATGATGCCCGCCATCTGCCCTCCGGAGTCCCACCCTGGCCTCCACCTGATCCGTTTGCCCCTGGATACCCAGCTTAGGTTTCAGGGCAGCTGGGGAAATGAGAGAGGCAGAGGCAGGAGTCTCAAGCAGAAGCAGCCCAGCTGTCCCCAGTGACAGGGCTCCGACCTCTTGGCGGCTCATCACACAAGTGTTTATCCAGCGCTTTCTCTCCCTGACTGCTCTTCTTATAAGGCTGCAGGGAGAGGAAACCAGGTGTTACAGGAGAAAAAGCCATTGAACCAGGCTGCTTTGCCCAGTTTCGGGGCAAGGAGGGCGGGTGTCAGAACACCCATTGGCTGACCCTGGTTTCCCCTGAGGACCGAGGCGGAAGGGACAGGTGGTTGGATGCAAGGCAGAACTTCCCAGGCCGAGGCCCTTCCCTGAGTGAGGGGGTGAGAGGCTATGGATGAATTCTTGACTCCCAGGTGGCCCTGGGTTCTCCTGAAAGCTAGGGGCTGATGAAGAGGGAGGGAGGAGAGATCGTGAGTCTTTGCTTTGGATCCTGGTGGGTTTGTAATTATGTCTAAGTCGTTGCTAATTAGGGGGCTGCTAATTAGACGTATCATTAGGGGCCTTGCTGAGGGGGTAATTGTGCGGTGGCCCTTTAAGAATCACCCCTCTACCCCGCCTACACACACAGACTCACACACACACACACACACTCACTCACTCCTTCTCAGGGAAGTTCTGCCAACATTCTGCCTCCCTCCTCCAGCTCTCAGTCGTGAGGACACCAGTGTGCGTTGGGGGCAGGCTGTGGGCTAGACTCTGAGAAGAACTTTTTCAGACAGAAATGGATGTTATGGGAGAACTGAGGCTGATGGCCAGGAGAGGGGTCAGGGAGCAGGCAGCCCTGAGGACCCCTCCTTCCTTTCTGAGGCCTGTTTTATAGGCTACTGGGTTACCACAGCAACACAAGGGTGGTGTTGGAAGTCAGGACCACTCTTGGAGAGAGAAACTGGGAGCCACAGAATGGCTGCTGGGGGTCACTGGACAAGTTACTAAGCCTATCTGAGCCTTGGTCGGCTCATCTGTGAGATGGCTGGGGACTCCCCAAAGTTTAGAGGGTGTCATTTCGAACAGAGTGGTCAGGGAAGGTGACCTCTTAGTGGAGAGCTGAAGGAGGAGAGGGAGAGGATATGCTGGGAAGAGTGTCCCAGGAAGGAGGAACAGCAGGTGCAAAGGCCCTGAGGCAAGAACTTGTCCAAAGAGCAGGGAAGAGGCAGTGTGGCTGAGGCCAAGTGAGGGAGGGAGGGAGGGAGAGAAATGAGACCAGAAAGAGAACAAGGGGACCAGACTGTGCGAGACCTTATGAACCAGGGAAGGGACTTCGGTGTTTGGAGTGAGACCGGAGCCATGGAGACGGGGGCGGGGGTCGCGGTTCTGATCAGATAGAAGGATGTGAAATGATTTGCATTTTTAAAGGACACCTAGACACACAGACATAGCCACTCAAGCCCAGGACCAGAGGCAGGAAGATAAGGACTGACCCCACACCCACACTTGGGGCAAAAAACCCAACCTGGGGGCCACAATGTCACAGCTTCTAAGGAATCTCCCACTTCCCAGAGGCCCAGGTATACTGGAGAGAGACACGTGCTAGCACTGCGGGGCAGAATGTGAGTGAGAGGCCCGCCAGCAGCCCCTCCCCAGCCCTACCCGAGACAGGAAGAACAAAGAAGCACCTATACAGCCCAAATCCCAGGCAGGAGCCCTCTGAGCACCAAACTGGGAAGCACAGGAATCACCAATTGAGTTGAGGGCCCCCCAGGGCCTTGCCTCACCCACAGACCTATCCATTCTGTCCCCCTGTGCCTAGCTTCACTCTTCCGTGGTATGTCTGTGAGACGCATCTGTGATGTCGGGTGTATCAGTTGTCCACTCCCTTTTCAGTGCTGTATAACATTCCACCATGTGCCTCTTCTGCCCTGTACTTCTGTGTGTTCTTACCGATAGGCATCCAGCTTGTTTCAGGCTTTATTATCAATGAAGCTGCTGTAAACACTTGTGTATGGGTCTTTCGTTGAACACTTGACTTATTTCCCTGGGTACATTCCTGGGAGTGGAATTGCTGAGTCCTGGGATACGTGATGTCAACTGTAGTTTCTCAGAGAGGCTACATGTCCATCAGCAGCTCACGGAGCCTTTATCTATGTCTTTCTTGGCCTCTGCCTAGCACAGAGAGAGTGTCTCTTTGTGTCCCTGTCTCTCAATCTCTGTCTCTCCTGGTCTCTCTCCTCCCTCTGTTAGCCCCCAACTTCTCCCCCATTCTCGGCCTGCAACAAGCCCTGACTCCTGAGCAAGAGGGAGGAGGGGTTTACTCCCCTCACCCAGACTTCCTCCTCCTCCCCCACAGGACCCTGCCCCGCTCCATGGCGCCCCTGGCCTTGGTGGGGTTTGCACTCCTCCTGGGGACTCCGCCATGCTCAGGGGCGGCCACCCCGACCCCCTCCCTGCCACCTCCCCCAGCCAATGACAGCGATGCGAGCAGTACAGGGGGCTGCCAGGGCTCCAACCGCTGCCAGCCAGGGGTCCTGCTGCCCGTCTGGGAGCCCGATGACCCGTCGCTGGGGGACAAAGCAGCTCGGGCCGTCGTCTACTTTGTGGCCATGGTCTACATGTTCCTGGGTGTGTCTATCATCGCCGACCGCTTCATGGCCTCCATCGAGGTCATCACATCCAAGGAGAAGGAGATCACCATCACCAAGGCCAACGGCGAAACCAGCGTGGGCACCGTCCGCATCTGGAACGAGACAGTGTCCAACCTCACCCTCATGGCCCTCGGCTCCTCAGCCCCAGAGATCCTGCTGTCCGTCATTGAGGTCTGCGGCCACAACTTCCAGGCGGGCGAGCTGGGCCCGGGCACCATCGTGGGCAGCGCTGCCTTCAACATGTTTGTGGTCATCGCCGTGTGCATCTATGTCATCCCGGCTGGCGAGAGCCGCAAGATCAAGCACCTGAGGGTCTTCTTTGTCACCGCCTCTTGGAGCATCTTCGCCTACGTCTGGCTTTACCTCATCCTGGCCGTCTTTTCCCCGGGTGTGGTCCAGGTGAGCAAGGATGCATGGACATCTCCTGGGTGCATGTGTGTCTGCACAATCCAGAGGGGTGGCCTCCTGGGCTTGGAGAGTCAATGCCTGTGTTTGCAGAAACGCATGCTCACATCTGAGAGGGCCGCCGGGTATGGTTGTCCAGGTCGTGCATTGCACAAAGGCATTGGGCCAGAGAGGGCAAATTGGTGCTGGAGTCTGGTGGGTGCTCCCCAAGCCAGGTCTGGATGGCATTGCAAACTCTGGAAAGAGCTCATCCATGCAGAACCAGATGCCATCTTGTAATATGCCCATCTGGAAATGGCATCTTGGAACTCTCACAAGGGTGCCAAGTGTGCTAACAGAGTCCTAGTGATCCGTGTAAGGCATATGACAGTCTAGTCAGGTATTTGCCAGGTATGGTCACGTGTTTTCCTATACTCCCTTCCTTTTGCATAATTTATTTCCACTTTTGCAATTAGACATCCCCCATTTGCATAATTCATTTTACAGTTGCAGAATCCAGCCCTGTGTTTTCTGACAGTGCTAATTGATTTGAGTAACTTGGTGCAATTTGCATAGTTTGCCCATGGACTTTGTGTCTGCATAATCTAGCTTTGTATTTGCCAGATATGCAGTCGTGGTTTTGCATAGTTCATTCATTATTAATAATTGATTGCTGACATTGAGATAATTTATACCACTTCACTGTCATTCATACCCATATCGAGTCCAACCTAGGCATAAACCCAGCCCACTGAAACGACCACTTTGCATAATTTATTCCAATAGTGGGAAAAAATTTAGAACCACAGCTGCATAATTTACACCCACATTCACCTAATCACTTGCCTCTCATTTATCCTGTGTCTTAACGGGCCTATTGCTTAGTCTCCTTTAAAACGTTCGCCTAATTTATTTCCCACAGCCCCACGATTGCCACCTATATTTGCATAATTTATTCATGGGCCTGGCTTAATTCTCTCACACACATGCATAATTTATTTGAGGCTACCCAGGATTCCTTTATACAAGTGTATAATCTACTCAGACATATCTGTCAAGTTTTGCCAGCTATAGTTTCTTTCCAGGAAAGATCTAAAGTTAGAGGTATAAAAATTCTTTGCAGATGTTATCTAGGCAGAAGGAAGGAAGAAACCACAGTGAGGAAAAGAGGGAGGTGGAGCACCAGAAGACAGGGATGAGGGAGGAAGGGAGACGGTTACTGTGACTGACTCCTGACTGCAGTGCTGAGTTTCCTGGCTGCCAAGGTGAAAAGTACAGACGATGCTTCACATGGTCTCGGGCACTATTTTAAAAAGGATGCTATCCTGACTCGGGTTGTCCAAGTGGTCTGTGACAAGGATTTACACCAAAACTGTGAGATGGATTTTAGACACTGTGGGGAGGAGGTGGGATCGGGAGGGGGAGGTTTCTCCTGAGAAGGAGCTGGCTCCATCACAGGGAAGACAGTGTGAAATGCCACAGGTCTGGGTGCAGAAGTGGTTCTGGAGGATCCCTTCTGGAGTAACACGGAGACCAGACTTCTGGAATGCTTTCACGAAATAACAGAATGAATGGGCATGAGATCAGGATGATGCCAGTCCCTCCTAGATGCTTTGAATGGGGCAGGGAGGAGATGGGTCTGGCTCAGGGTTTTCTCCAGCAGTGCCATGTGACCTCAGGCAAAGCCCATACCCTCTGGGCCTCAGTTTACACATCTGAACCATAGAAGGGGTTGGACTAGACCATTGGTTCTTCTTCTTTTAAATGGTTTCATGTGTTGGCTGCACTGGGCCTTTGTTGCTGCGAGGGCTTTTCTTTAATTGCACAGATATGGGGGCTCCTCTCTAGTCACAGTGGGTGGCTTCTCAATGCAGTGGCTCCTCTTGTTGCAGAGGACAGGCCCTAGAGCACAGATGCAGCAGCTGTGGTGCACGGGCCTGGTCGCTGCGAGGCGTGTGCAATCTTCCCGGACGAGGGATCGAATCCCCGTCTCCTCCATTGGCAGGCAGACTCTTTACCACAGAGCCATCGGGGAAGCCCTTCTTCTTTAAATGAGGTCCTCTCTTTTCGTTTCTGATTTTAGCGAGGTTCTCTCTTTAAAATCCATTAATCTGACTGCAGCACTCGGGATCTTTAGTTGCAGCATGCGAACTCTTAGTTGTGCATATGGGCTCTGGCTCCTTGAACTGGAATTGAACCCAGACCCCTCTGCATTGGGAGTGCAGTCTTAGCCCCTGGACCACCAGTGGGTGCCCTCCCAGACAGATATGTATCTATTAGAATCACCTTTTGTTTACCTGCAGGGAAGAAAGCGGATCTCAGGTGTTGGAGATCTCGCTTCTGATTAAGAGAGAACCGCCCACAGCATAGACACTGGCCAGTCCAATGAGCGCAAGGCAAGAGCTCATTTTACAGCTTGCATGGAAAATTCAGTTTCTTTTCACAAACCTGCCGGTGGCTTTGTGTGGTTGTACTATTTCCAAGTCCAATTTTTTTCTGAACCAGTAAATACAGCAACAAGGGGCTGTGAAATGAGAGCTTAAAGATATTTTCCCTACCAGGCTCATTTGAAAGATACCTCTGGGGCCATCCGATTTGTAAATGCTCTTTAATCTTTTCTTCCTTATCTTTAATGAGAAAGGTGACATATGCATCTTTCCGTGAATATTTCAAGGAGAACTGTCAGGTATTGGTGGATGTTTCCTGTATGTGCCTTCTGCCAGACCATGGGCAGACTGGTCTGCAGAGTGCAAAGAGCTCAAGACAATACTAGTACAGTGACGGTACTATCAAAGTAGTAATAGTGCTTGTGGGCTTAGCCGTGTCAGTCTTTGTGACCCTATGGATTGTAGCTGGCCAGGCTCCTCTGTCCATGGGACTCTCCAGGCAAGAATACTGGGGTGGGTTGGCCATGGCCTTCTCCAGGAGATCTTCCTGAGCTAGGGATCGAACCCGGGTCTCCTGCATTGGCAGGCAGGTTCTTTACCACCGAGTCACCTGGGAAGCCCACTAGTAATAACAATCACATTAATTTCACATTTTATCTATCTTCCACGTATCAGTAACTGACAAGGCTGAGTGCTAGGAGTGCATGAGCTCATTCAGCCTTGGAACGTCCTCATTTTACACATAAGAGCCTGGGCCAGGCATCCCTCTTCTAGAACCGGGATCTAAACTCAGCCTTGCCCTGTCTCTCTGGGGAGGTAGCATGTAAACATGAGAACTTGCTTTATGAGGCTGTCAGACGATGAGCCAAACTTGTGCCTCTTTTAGAGTCAGAGTCCAATCCCTAAGGGCCAAACAAATCCTAAGGAAGGAGAATCTGGCAAAGGCTGTATTCACTGGCGGAGGGGGGAGGAGTTGGAGGAAAGGAATAGGGGAGTTTGGGGACGTGAGCAGAGAGCAGACCCTGGGTGATGGGTGGAGTTTGGAGAAGTGGAGGCATCTCGGGTGAGGAGGGGCCGAGGGTCAATGAGGTGGGAGAGAAAAGATGGAGAGAGAGACCGGCACTGCCCCTGGACGGGCTGGGACCACAGGGTGGGGCGTGTCCCTGACTTGGTGGTGGCTGAGGATGTCTGTGTTCTTTGCACTTGAGCAGTGTGACAAACGGTGGATGGATGGATGGATGCAACCAAGGGAGAGGCTAAAAGGGTGAGGGCAGGAGAGACATAAAGACATAAAGAGAGAAGGCAGGGGGTACAGGGAAGAATCTCATAGGAAAGAGAGGTAGGTATCTAAAAAACATATAAAAGACAACACAGACAAGGAGACAGGGACCACCAGAAAGGAAGAAACAGAGGAGGAAAGATAGAAAACCAACTGACATAGGGACTTCTTCGGCGGTCCAGTGGCTAAGACACGGAGCGCTGCGGCGCAGGTGGCATGGGTTTGATCCATCAGGGAACTAGATCCCGCATGCTGCAACTAAGACCCGGTGCAGCCAAATAAAGAAATAAATATTAGTTATAAATAAATACCTTTACAGCTTAAACAAACAAACAAACAACAAGCCAGCTGACATAGAGAATGAGACTGGAGGCAGGGAGAAAAAGAGATAAGGACCAACCTAGCCAGAAAGATGGGGAAAGGCAGGGAGAAGCAGAGACGAGAGCCAGAGAGAGGGAGAGACAGAGGGGAGAGACACAGATGGAGGGAGAGACAGAGACACAGAGAAACGGGGAGAGGCTGATGAAGAGAGACAGGAGTGAGACGGAGGGAGGAGGCAGAGACAGGAAGAAGGCCGCATGGGGAGAGATTCAGAAGAGGAGCTCGGGTGAGGGCAGGGACCCGGCGCTGGGGAGGGCGGCGGCGGGCGGGCCGCGAGCGCGCCCCCTGCCGGCGCGGCGATCCTGACCCGCGCGGCCGCCCGCAGGTGTGGGAGGCTCTGCTGACCCTCGTCTTCTTCCCGGTGTGCGTGGTGTTCGCCTGGATGGCCGACAAGCGGCTGCTCTTCTACAAGTACGTGTACAAGCGCTACCGCACCGACCCGCGCAGCGGCATCATCATCGGCGCCGAGGGCGACCCCCCCAAGAGCATCGAGCTGGACGGCACGTTCGTGGGCGCCGAGGCGCCGGGCGAGGTGGGCGGCCTGGGCCCGAGCCCCGCCGAGGCCCGCGAGCTGGACGCCAGCCGCCGCGAGGTCATCCAGATCCTCAAGGACTTGAAGCAGAAGCACCCGGACAAGGAGCTGGAGCAGCTGGTGGGCATCGCCAACTACTACGCGCTGCTCCACCAGCAGAAGAGCCGCGCCTTCTACCGCATCCAGGCCACGCGGCTGATGACCGGCGCGGGCAACGTGCTGCGGCGACACGCGGTGGACGCCTCGCGCAGGGCCACCCCAGCCGACGGCCCCGGCGAGGACGAGGACGACGGCGCCAGCCGCATCTTCTTCGAGCCCAGCCTCTACCACTGCCTCGAGAACTGCGGCTCCGTGCTGCTGTCGGTCACCTGCCAGGGCGGCGAGGGCAACAGCACCTTCTACGTGGACTACCGCACGGAGGACGGCTCCGCCAAGGCCGGCTCGGACTACGAGTACAGGTGGGTCGCCTGGTGGCGGGTGGGCAGGGAGGGCTGGCTCCGCCGTCCAGCAGCCTCCAGGCTCCTCCGTCTCCTGGCTGCGTCTGGCGCCCATCCTTACTTTGCAATGGGCCGACTTGCTGGATCCATCCATTCATTCATTCCTGAGAGTCTACTTTGAATCAGGTACTATTCTAGACATTTGGCACAGGCTGCTGGACAAGACGGACAGCGTGGCTGTCCACTGACCACCGCGGGCGGCTGCTCCCAGGTCCATGATACACCTGGGCCGTCTTGGGCTTGACGCTGCTCTGCGTTCCTTATTATAGCTCCATGATGTTTCATCACCTGGTAAAACCAGTGCCCCACCCACCACGCCACTATTAAAGTAAAAAAATATATTTTTAATGAGTTTTTTTTTTGTCTGCACTTGGCCTTTGTTGCTTTTGCAGGCACTTTCTCTAGTTGCAGCTCGCAGGAGCTACTCTTGGATGCGGTGCGCGGGCTTCTTATGCCGTGGCTTCTCTTCTTGTGGAGCGCCGGCTCTAGGCGCTCAGGGTTCAGTAGTTGCAGCTCGAAGGCTCAGTAGTTGCGGCACATAGGCTTGGTTGCTCTGGGGAGTGTGGAATCTTCTTGGAGGGATGAAACTCATGTCCCCGGCCTTGGCAGGTGCATTCTTACCCACTGCGCCACCAGGGAAGTCCTAAAAATGTTTATCAATCACCTACTATATGTGCCACGGTGAACAAGATGGCTAAGGTCCCTCCCTACCTTCAAGTTGCAATAAAGTTATAAACTATGAAACATACAAAACCATCAGGTGATGGCAAGTGCTGTGGGGGTAAACGAAGTGAGGTCAAGAGGAGAGACCGTGTCCGCATTGCCTCTGGGTCTTTGGTTCCACCATAAACCCACCTGCCTTCTGAGCCCTCCCGAATTTCCCTGCCAGTCCCTCTCCTCACCCCTCTTTGAGCAGAATTGTGACCTTAGCCAGCTATTCCTACTGTGCCCCTGTGCCAGAGGTTTTTTAAAATTTTTGGTTGGAATGTAGACTTACAATATTGTGTTCATTTCCACTGTATAGCAAAGTGACTCAGTTATCCGTATATATATTCTTTTTTCATATGCTTTTCCATTACGGTTATCACAGGACATTGAATATAGTTCCCTATGCTATACAGTAGGACCTTGTTTTTCATTCATCTGCCATTCAGATTTTTTTTTAAGGGTTCAACATAGACAAGTAAACAAGGTAATAACATCTGTGTCTTCATGGGACCACAAAATTCTTTATGTATTTCTGCAATAGATCTGTCTATACCACACTCTTTCAAGAATTATAGGTTTATAGTATGTTTTGTTAACTGATATGCAAGTCTCCCATGCAGTTCAGTTCAGTTCAGTCTCTCAGTCATGTCCAACTCTTTGCGACTCCATGGACTGTAGCACTCCAGGCCTCCCTGTCCATCAACAACCCCTGGAGTTTACTCAAACTCATGTCCATTGATTCGGTGATGCCATCCAACCATCTCATCCTCTGTTGCCCCCTTCTCCTTCTGCCCTCAATCTTCCCCAGCATCAGGGCCTTTTCAAATGTTGGTTCTTCCCATCAGGTGGCCAAAGTATTGGAGCTTCAGCTTCAGCATCAGTCCTTCCAATGAATATTCAGGATTGATTTCCTTTAGGACTGACTGGTTTGATCTCCTTGCAGTCCAAGGGATTCTCAAGAGTCTTCTCCAACACCACAGTTCAAAAGCATCAATTCTTTGGTTCTCAGCTTTCTTTATAGTCCAACTCTCACATCCATACATGACTACTGGAAAAACAATACCTTTGACTAGACAGACCTTTGTTGGCAAAGTAATTTCTCTGCTTTTTAATATGCTGTCTAGGTTGGTCATAACTCTTCTTCCAGGGAGCAAGCATCTTTTAATTTCATGGCTGCAGTCACCACCTGCAGTGATTTTGGAGCCCCCAAAAATAAAGTTTCTCACTGATTCTGTTGTTTCCCCATCTGTTTGCCATAAAGTGATGGGACCAGATGCCATGATCTTAGTTTTCTGAATGTTGAGTTTTAAGCCAACATTTTCACTCTCCTCTTCCACTTTCATCAAGAGGCTCTTTAATTCTTCTTCACCTTCTGCCATAAGGGTGGTGTCATCTGCGTATCTGAGGTTATTGATATTTCTCCCAGCAACCTTGATTCCAGCTTGTGCTTCATCCAGCCCAGCTCCCGTGGTTTCCTGTAATAATAACATGTACCATGTGTCTTTTCTGTGCCAGAAACGAACCTGAGCAATGGAGACCAGCAATAAATGAAAGACATAGAAATCGCTGCCTGCTCTAACACAGCTGACATTCTCTTGGGAAAGACAGGTCATTAGAAAGTGTACCTTCACTGTATTAAAATATCAGTGGTGTGAAGAGTGAAGAAAAAAATACAGCAGGATACAGGAGAGAGCGTTGACGGCTGATCTTCTCATAAGTTTCACTTACTAAGTTGAAATTGAACTGTTCACATATCTTTGTTCTGTCATCCCGTAACATGGCCACCCATGACCTCCTCCCTCGATCCTTTCCCCTCATCCCACATCTCTAGCCTCCTTCGACTGAAGAGAAGGCATTCACCATATGAGGGCCTGCCGTCAGCCCGCCTCTTCATCCTTCCACTCCTACCCGCACCTCTGGTCTGCATTGCCCTCATCAAAACCCCAAGCCTTTGCACAAGGAAGTGAGTACAGGTATCACTTGCTGGGATCAGAAGCTGCCTTCTCACCTGCAAATGACCTCGGGAAGGAGATGTTTGCAGTGAAGGAGTAAATGCTGCTCAGTGGTGGAGCCAGAGCTAGGAAGAGTTGACACCTTTCCCTATGTCTCTGCTCTCCCAACCCAGTTGATAGTCACAGGCCTGGCATCACTTATCAAGGCAGCTTAGGTCTAGGGCTGGGAGGGAGGGCACATAAGTTCCAGCCCCAGCTTAGCCCTGCCCCCTGTTCCTGGGGTAAGTTCCTGCCTCAGTCTGGGCAGGTAGGGCTGTCATGTACAGTTGTTGAGGTTGTACACCGCAAAAGAGCAACATGTCTAAGGAAGTGCTATTCACATAGTGGACACTGTAGAGTTCTGTGTCTGTGATGACAGTTCCAGATCCATGGAAAGAGTGTCTTGAAGAAGGGATAACTTTTTCTAACTTGCCCACAGGCATCACTAGGCTAGGGTGGTCCTGTGGGGTTTTAGTTTCTCCAAATTAATAATGACCTCTATGAGCCCCATATGGCACAGCTCTTCCAAGATTCTGAAATTTAAGCCTCTATAATCCTAACACACTAAAGGTCAAAGGTTTTAAGATTCCAGGATTCCAAGATTTTAATATTCTAATCTGTACCCTAGCCCATCTCTGATCTGATGGTTCTAGGATTTTTCATCTTCTCAGATTTTGTGCATCCACAGAATGAGTCCTGGGAACCTAGCCTTCTATGATTCTGATACCTGGTTTCTAAAATCCCCATGTTCTTTTTCTCCTCAGCTTTTTATTTTGAAAAATTTCACACCTACAGAAGGGCTGCAAATATATAGCCTGGCGAACCTTTATATAACCTCCACACAGATACTCACCAATTATGCCTATTTTGTCCTGTGGGCATTCATGCTTTTCAGTATACAATAATAGATTTTTTGAGGTGCTACTTTACTTTTTAAATTTTTTTTTAAGTATAGTTATTTACAGTGTTGTGTTAGTTGTGGCTGTACAGCAACGTGATTCAGTTATACATATGCATATATCCATTCTCTTTCAGATTCTTTTCCCATATAAGTGATTACAGAATATTGAGTTCCCTGGGCTATACAGTAGGTCCTTGTTGATTATCTCTTTTATATATAGTAGTGTGTCTATGTTGATCCCAAATTCCTAATTTATCCCTCCACTCACCCCCCACCTTTCTCCTTTGGTAACCATAAATTTGTTCTTGAAAAAAAAGTAATAATGGTGGCACTTTATTAGGGTGAGACATGCAGACAGCATGACCATTCACCCATCAACAGAAGCATGCATCTCCTAAGAATAATGACATACTCCCACATCATCCCAACACAGTGATCACACACAGGACGTTTAAGATTGAGCCAGTATTATGACCCAATCTACAGTCCACGCCATGTCCCCAGTTGCCCTTGTCTCACCCTTTATAGCTGTCTTTTCACTCCCTCCCTCTCTTCCCATCTGATCCAGAAACTACTTGGCATATTTGGTTGTCATGTCTCTTTCGCCTTCTTCAATCTGGATCACTCCCTCGGTCTTTCCGTGACTTTGGTGACGCCAACACCTTGGTCTGAATTTTTCTTTTGGCTGTGCCACATGGCATGTGGGATCTTAGTTCCCCAACCAGGGATCAAACCCACGCCCCCTGCATGGAAGCATCGAGTCTTAACTCCTGGACCACCAGGGAAGTCTCACTCTGATACTTTGGCAAACGATAGGCCACTTACTCGAACAGTCTTCAGTGTGGCTTTGTCTGATATTTCCTCATGATTAGATTCAGGTGATGAACGTTGGCAGGAATCCAAATGTCCTCAGGGCATCATGCCAGAAGGCACATGATGCCCGTGTGCTCCTTTACCCACAATGTCCAGTTCTCCTGTATTAACTCAATCCTTATAACACTACCACGAGGAAGACAGGGTTACTAACTCCATTTTACAGATGAAGAAACTGAGGCTCAGAGGGCTGCTGAGTCCTAACTGCCGAAGAACACACAGCTGGCACAGGCAGCTCAGAGGAGGTTGGCCTGCCTTAGCCACCATGGACAGCGCCCTCTGAGCTGAGGGCTGCAGCCACAGGAAGCTCTTATTCCCTCCATCCAGGTCTTGTCATACAGTTCTACCCCTGCCAGAACCCTGGCGTCTCTCTACCTCCCCCACAGAGGAAAGGAGGGGTAAATGACAGATTTTTGACATTCGTTAACACCCCAGAGTCATCACTGTCCCGCCCAAGTTTCACCCTGATGAATGTCTTGGCCTCATTCCCTCCCCCAGCCCATTATAGAGCATCTCGCTTGTGCTTTAGAAACGTACACAGCCGACACTCTTCTAAACCTAACCCAGTTGATATCCTTCCTCTCCTTGGAGACCTCCATGGCTCAAACCTAACCCAGTTGATATCCTTCCTCTCCTTGGAGACCTCCATGGCTCTCCTCTCACTGGAGTAAAAGCCAAAGTCTTCACCGTGGCTCACCAAGACCCCAAGACATCTCCCCCTGTTCCCTCAGTCACCCCATCTCCCACCCTCTCCCTCCCTGCTCCCTTGGATCCGGCCACACTGGCATCCCCGATCTTCCTCAAGCACTCCTGCCCACTGCTGCCTCAGGACATTTGCACTGGCTGTTCCCTTTACAGGAGCAGTCTTCCCCAGATCTCCTCCACGTGGCTCTCTCCCTCAGGCCTCTGCTCGGATGGCACCCCTGCCCCCAGACGTGCTTTCCCCGACCACTTTCACGCAGCTCCTTCTCTGCACTCTCTACCCTTGTTCCTTTATTTTCTCCCCATAGCATCATCACCACGTGACTTTATATGTTTTATCACTCGTCTCCTGCCCTGGAGCAGAAGCTCCACCAGGGAAAAGACTCTTCCCTGATCTGGTTTTCCTGCTGTCTCCCCAACACTACGATCAGTGCCTGGCATACAGCAGATGCTCATTACCTACCTCTTGAGTGAATGGACTGTAATTAAATCCTGAGACGTGTAAGTGCCACTGTGATATGGCTGTGCCATGGGGCTCTTCCAGTGTTCCCAGCACCGCTGTTCCCATGTTCCCACACTGAAAGCATGTGTTGAATGGCTGAATGATGTCAAGTTAAAGACCATGGATTTTCTCCTGGGGATATCTGGGAGCACAGAGTGGTTTTTATGGGTACTATAACAATGTCAATTGTGGGCCCTATGTCCCTGTTACTCCAAGTATGGTCCATGTTGCAGAATCATTCGGGTCCTTTGGGCGCTAAGTAGAAATACACAGCCTTGAAGCCCCGGAGCTACTGAACCACAATCTGCATTTTCACAAGATGTCCCAGGGAATTCCTGTGGACACTGAGATTCAAGAAGCATGGCTGTGAAACATTCCAACCTCCCTCTCCCCCAAGACTTTGCATGTACTGTTCCCTCTGCCGGGAGGCCTCCTGCCCACTAAATCTTCTCCCATGAAGCCTGCCTTGATCTCACCTTCATCACCTGTTTAATGCCCCTCCCCCGCCACTACTCCTGATGAGTTCCATGGTGGGAGGGAACCCCTCCATGGTTCTTGTTCTCCCTCTGCATCTCCTGCTCGGGAAAAGCCCACCTTCATTCACCCTCGGCATTGTTTGTTTCACGTCTGTCCACCATTATACTTGTAAGCTCTTCCGGTGGTGCGGCCCCCTCCTCCAGGAAGCCCACCCTGAACCCTCCCCCCACCACCTCTCCGGCCCACAGCCCTGAGAGCGACTTCACCCCTCTCTCTCCCCGCTCCTCCACCGCAGCGAGGGCACGCTGGTGTTCAAGCCGGGCGAGACGCAGAAGGAGCTGCGGATCGGCATCATCGACGACGACATCTTCGAGGAGGACGAGCACTTCTTCGTGCGGCTGCTGAACCTGCGCGTGGGCGACGCGCAAGGCATGTTCGAGCCCGACGGCGGCGGGCGGCCCAAGGGGCGGCTGGTGTCGCCGCTGCTGGCCACCGTCACCATCCTGGACGACGACCACGCGGGCATCTTCTCCTTCCAGGACCGCCTGCTGCACGTGAGCGAGTGCATGGGCACCGTGGACGTGCGCGTCGTGCGCAGCTCGGGCGCGCGCGGCACGGTGCGCCTCCCCTACCGCACGGTGGACGGCACGGCGCGCGGCGGCGGCGTGCACTACGAGGACGCGTGCGGCGAGCTCGAGTTCGGCGACGACGAGACCATGTGAGCGCGCGAGCCCGCCGGCACCCCGCCAGGGAGACGACAAGGGGCCCGCGAGAGGGGCGGGGCCAGGGCGGGACGTGGTCCGAACGGGGGCGGGGCCTGGAAGTGGGCGCGGTCGAGAGTTGGCGTTGCCGAACGGGGGCGAGGCCTCCGAGTGGGAGGATCTCGGAGAGGCGCAGTTTTGGAAAGGGCTTCCCTGGTGGCTCAGATGGTCAAGAATCTGCCCGCAATGCGGGAGACCGGGGTTCAGACTCTGAGTCGGGAAGATGCCCTGGAGAAGGGAATGGCAACCCACTCCAGTATTCTTGCCTGGAGAATCCCATGGCGAGAGGAGCCTGGATGGCTAGAGTTCATGGGGTCGCAAAGAGTCTGACACGACTGAACGACTAACACACACTCAGTCTTGGAAAGGGAGATTTGATGGAGCCCTGGAAATGGGGAGACCTGGGGAAGCGGTCGAGTCCAGAAAAGGGGCGGGACGAAGGAAAAAAGGGAGGTGACTGGAGTGAGGAGTGGGGTCAAGATGTTGGGACGAGATGTGGGCGGGTCCTGCGCGAACTGGGCTGGTTTGGGGAGAAGAGAGTGGGACACCAGGAAGAATGGCCTAGTGAGGAGAGAGGAGAGGAATTAGGGTGGGGCCTGGGGAGAGGGATATGTCGAGCTTAACCGGTAGAATGGAGGAGTGTGCCCTGAGGTCCCTTTCGATGCGGAAGCCGAGTCTGTGGAACAGAGAAGGGGCAGGGCCCAAGGACTTAGGTGGGGTCTGAGTGGTTGTTGTTCAGGCTCAGTCGTGTCCGACTCTGCGACCCCATGGACTGCAGCTTGCCAGGATTCCCTGTCCTTCACTATCTCCCGGAGTTTGCTCAAACTCGTGTCCATTGAGTCGATGATGCCATCCAGCCATTTCATCCTCTGTCACCCTCTTCTCCTCCTGCCCTCAATCTTTCCCAGCATCAGGATCTTTTCCAATAAGTTGACTCTTCGCATCAGGTAGCCAGAGTATTGGAGTTTCAGCTTCAGCATTAGTCCTTCCAATGAATATTCAGGACTGATTTCCTTTAGGATTGACTGGTTGGATCTCTTTGCAGTCCAGGAGATTCTCAAGAGTCTTCTCCAATGCCATAGTTCAAAAGCATCAGTTCTTCAGGGCTCAGCCTTCTTTATGGTCCAAATCTCACATCCTGTACATGACTATTGGAAAAACCATAGCTTTGACTATACAGACATTTGTCAGCCAAAGTAATGTCTCTGATTTTTAATATGCTGTCTAGCTTTGTTATAGCTTTTCTTCTGAGGAGCAAGCGTCTTTTAATTTCTTGGCTAGGACGCAAGGCAAAGGCTGAGGACAGCGGAAGAGGGCGGGGCCTAAGGAGGTGGGGCGTGCCCTAAAGGAGGTGGGCAGGGGGAAGGAGTGGAGCTCTTGGGTAGGGGGAATGTGGGCTAGGCTTTGGGGAAAGTCGGTGTAGGAATATGGGGGCCTAGGAAGAGACACGGGAAACGAGGGCTGGGATGTGGGAGGCCGAGTCTCCGGAGAGGAGCTGGCTAAGTGCGTATGTAGACAGACGGACAGAACCAACAGGCGCACCGGACACATGCGGACACGCAAAGTCACGGACACAGAGTCAGGACTGTTCTCAAGCCCAGACACCCGGCCACCCCCTTGCGCAGATGCCCGAGTCTCCCGGTGCGTGTGCCGGCAGCCTCACATCCCGGCTCCCGCCGGCTCCCTTCCGCCCCCGCACGCCCGTCTGTCTCCCTCTTCCCGCCGCCCACGCTCCCCCCACCGAGCAGAGCCCCCACCGCGCCCCCTCCCTCTCGCGCTCCCAGCCTCTGTGGCTCGGCCTCCCAGCTCAGCGGCTCACTGCTCACCCTGCCTCTCCTCCCGTTGCGTCTCTGTGTCCATCTCTGGATCTCTGTCCCCAGGATGCAGCTCTCTGACTCGGGTTATCCTTCAGTCACAGACTCGCCATACCTTTCCATCTCTCTCTGTTCTGACTTGGGTTGAGGGCCCAGAGCACCATTCCAGGCCCCATCTCTCACCCCCAAGAGGCAGAGGGCGTGGAGGGAGTTGCCTTTCTGCTTGTCCCAGTCCTACTTGTAGTCTACGGCTTCCAATCAACTTTTTGCCTGCGGCCGCGGGCTTCCACGGGGCTTCTTCCCCGCCCCCCCCC
>SJYQ01000647.1:2366529-2377818 GCA_006410935.1 Redunca redunca | reverse complement strand
GGGAGCAGGGGTGGGTGGGAGGGTGGGACAGGGGTCGGGGGTCTGGGCGGGCGTTTTTAACTTTGGAGGCCACCTATCTGTTGGCTGGCCATGTACATTTTCTTACTGTTGATGCTTCCTGCTCAAAGGACATACTTGGGGTGTGAGGAGTGCTGCCTACTTCTTGGGACCCTGAGGATGACCCTGCAACCCCCATAACACCCTGCTTCCCACCGGTTTTTAGCGTCCTATCCTCCTGTTGTGCATCACCCCCAACATTCCAGACCTGTTGCCTACTCTCTTCTCTACACCCAGCTCATCAGCACTAGTCGCTGTCTCTTTGTGATTTCTGTAAAAGTTGCCATAAAACTGAAATTCTGCCTGGAAAAACGGCCTCCCCGTGGGAGGTTGGAATTCACGACGGGAGAGCTAATGAAGTCTTTAATATTTGGGCAACTGGAAAATACAAGTAACCTGGGTTTTTCCATGTTCCCAGCATCCTCTGCAGGACACGCCCGCTTGCACCAGCCACTCTGAAGGTCCGCCCAGAGCTTCCCTTCGCCACGCCCCCACTTGTCACCCGGGAGCTTCACTAGCCACGCCCCCATCCTTCACCCAAGAGCTTCCCTGGCCACGCCCCTTCCACACAGGCGCTTCCCTGGCCACGCCCCCACGCCGCCCAGGAACTTTCCCTAGCCACGCCCCCATTCCCTCTGCCACAAACTTCTATGTCATAGGGTATCCTGGGAACACGAAAGAGGAGGATCCTTCGTTGCCTGAGGAAGAGAGCTGGGGTTGATGGGGTTCCCTAAAGAAATCAGGTAACTTTCTCAGAGGATGTGTGTGTGTGTGTGTGTGTGTGTGTGTGTGTGTGTGTGTCCCGATAAAGGGCATGGCCTGTTTAAAAGTGTCCAGCCTTGTGAGTTAATGATTGGTCGTCTTGCAAGTGGTTGAGTCCTACAGGCAAGAATGGAGTGTGGACACGTGGGGATTCAATCTGGGAAGGGGGGGACTGGACAGTGTGAAGAATTTCCAGCCCGGAGAGTGAGGGCTTGGAGAGCCAAGTGGGGATAAGTACAAAGGACAGGCTTAGAAGATTCAGGTGAGTTCATGCCAAACGTGAGATGCCTGTGAGACATCTAGAGGGTGAAGAGACATCCAGGGGACACCTTGAGCTCAGCCCAGGGAGCTGCACTTGAGAGAGATTCGGGATTTGTTGGCAAGGAGGTGTCACCAAGCCACAGGAGCGACTGGGGCTGCCCTGGTGCCTGGGTAGCAGGAGAAGAAAGCAGTTTCTTGAGGACCCCTAACATCTAAGGGCCACATGGAAGGTGGGAGACCTGTCGAGGAGAAGAAGCCAGAGAAGTTGATGGGAAACCAGGAGAGTGGGGCAACTGAAGCCAAGAGAAGTTTCTAGAATGAGGGCATGGTCAACAGGACCCAACGCGGTGAAGAAGTGGAGGAAGATGAGAGCTTAGAGGCTCCCCTTGGGTTTAGATCTCGACATAAACAGTTGAGGGTAGAATGTGGGAGAAGTCAGACTGAAGTAGAGTGAGGAGGGGGTAGAAGGTGGGGAAACTGACTCAGAGCATGTAGGTCAGAGTTTGGAGAATCTTGAGAGAGAGTTTCTAGAGGGAGTTATGGGCCTGAGAGGGCTTTTCCTGCAAGGTGGGAAGAGGAGTGGGGCAAGAGGGCACTGAAGGCAAGGGGTCTGAAGCTGGTGAGAACAGTGCCAACAGCGGCGGGCACTAAGGCGGGCTATGATGCTGGCTGGCACTGTGCTGGGCTCAGCCCTACGTGGTCTGCCATCAGTCCTCAGAGTCAATTCCTTCTACTGAAGCAACTGAGGCTCAGAGAGAGGAAGCAATTTGCCCACAGTCCCACAGTGAGGAAGGGCAGAGGTGACGTCCAGGGTGCAGAGCGGGAGCAGGAGGCCTCTAATTCTACCAGACATGAACCAGGACAGCGGGGACAGAGGCAGGGAAAGGTGTGAGCCTGGGGACAGGAAAAGGAGTGAGGTCTCTGCTTCAAACAGGGTCGTTTCTGGGGCTTGGGATGTGGACACAAAAGAGCATCACAGATGCCGGTTCACCCCACCAGCAATGCCATGTTCCTCGCCTGGATGCAAGGGGTTCCCAGGGGCAGCTTGGGAGCAGTTTGAATTCTTTGTCAAAGGAAACGACAGAGCATAATGCTTTATGTCTCGGTTCCTCCATCTGGAAAGTGGGGATAATAGAATAATAAGAGGGGGCTTCCCTGGTGGCTCAGATGGTAAAGAATCCACATGCAATGGATTCAGTCCCTGGGTCAGGAAGATCTCCTGAAGAAGGGAATGGCTACCCACTCTGGTATTCTCGCCTGGGAAATCCCATGGACAGAGGAGCCTGGCGGGCTACAGTCCATGGGGTCACAGATTTGGAGACGACTGAGCGACTTTAACAGTTTCACTTTCAATAATAATAGGAACTAATAGTGCCTAATAATAATAGGAAGTAATAATAAGAAGTCCCTGTTTCACAGGATTATTGTATTGTATTTAATTGTATGATTATTGTATTAAATATACATATATATATTTTTAGACTATTAACAACAGTAAGAGCTTAGGTAAGAGGGTAAGGGAGCTACAGAGATAAGATGGTTGGGTGGGATCACTGACTCAATGGACATTAAGTCTGAGCAAACTCTGGGAGATAGTGAAGGACAGGGAAGCCTGGTATGCTGCAGTCCATGGGGTCCCAGAGAGTCGGATACGACTTAGTGAGTGAACAGCAAGGAAAGAGCTTAGGAGATGGGAATAGTTATACTTTCCAGTTTACTTGCTCATTTACACACGTACACCCCATCCGGGAACAGCTAGCCTCAGAAGGACAGAGGAATGCAAGACTGCCCGTGATCTGCTCTGTCACCTGCGTCCCAGTTGTTCAATCATCAAGCCCAGGGGAAGGGAAATAGACGGGGGGAGTGTGCATTCCTCTCCCTGCAGACCCTGGGATTCTCTCATTCTCTTGTCCATTGGGTGCCTGCCTGTGTCTGGCACTGTGCACAGGACACTGCAGTGACCAAAATGTTGCTGGGCCCTGAACTTCCCAGGCTGACAGTGCGGTGGCGGGGGACAGATGCCCAACAGGGTGCCGGAGGGACTTGCCAGGGTGCCACAAGTCCCAGTCTCGTTGGGACTTGTGAGGGCATTACTCTGTAGTAAGACACCGCAGGATGCCCATGTCACCACACTGGGTGACTTAGGCAAGTGTTAAAAAGGAGATATTAACAAGGCTGTGCACAGTACAGGGCAACAGACAAGGGATGGTGGGCAGTCTGGAGCTAGAAGATAAGATGTTCCCTCTCCTATCCTGCCGGGCTGGTTTCTAGAATCTGGAGAGGTGCTCTATGTAAGCCCCCATAAGTGTAAAATGTTAGTCGCTCAGTCGTGTCCAACTCTGCAACCCCATGGACTGTAGCCCGCCATGGTCCTCTGTCCATGGAATCCTCCAGGCAAGAATACTGGAATGGGTTCCCATTTCCTTCTCCAGGGGATCTTCCCCACCCAGGGATCAAACCTAGGTCTCCCGCATTTGCAGGCAGATTCTTTACCCTTTGAGCCACCAGGGGAGCCCCATAAGAGCTTCTTATTCATATTTTTATTAATAGCAATTAGGTATGAGTTTAGATGTGACTAGCAGGGATCCAAAATAGTAGTGGTTTAAATAAGATTAGAATTTACTTCTCTCTTGTGTAACAGTTACAGCTGGTACGGCAGCTCTATTTCAGGAAAGTGAACGTGTCAGCCGCTCAGTCCTGTCCGACTCTTTGCAACTCCAGGGACTGTAGGTCCTCTGTCCATGGGATTTCCCAGGCAAGAATACTGGAGTGGGTTGCCATTCCCTTTCTCAGGGGATCTTCCTGACCCAGGGATCGGACCCAGGTCTCCTGCACTGCAGGCAGATGCTTTACTGTCTGAGCTGCCGGGGAAGCAGCAAAGCAGCGGCTCTGCAGTCACTCCGACATAGCTGGTCTACGACCCTCAGCCATTTGGTCCAAGATGGCGCACCTCCGTGACGTCATCGTGCCGCCAGAAGGAGGGAGAGGGGAGGAGAGGTCCCGGATCCACCCTCCTCTGCAAGGCTTTGACCCAGGAGTTCCACGTATCGCTTCCTTCTCCATCTTCGTGTCCAGGTCTGAACCATCTGGCTTCACTGAGCTGGAAGAGGAGCTAGGGAAAATATCGTTTTAGTTCTGAGTCATCATGCTAAAAGTCATAGAGGACTTTTAAAGAAAGATGAGAGATTGGATGTTGAGGAGCAGTGGACAGTCTCTTCTGCAGAAAGCTTTGCAGAAGCTCATAGAGTTGATTCTCTGAAAAGCAATCAGATTCTAGGAATGAAACACCACTGAAATTAATGCCAAAGAGCCCCAGATTCTTTGTATTGCCCACTCTTTAAACCTTCTCATTTTGTTTTGGGGTATGGCCGATTAACAATGTTGTGATAGTTTCAGGTGAACAGCGAAGGAACTCAGCCATACATATACATGTATCCATTCTCCCCCAAACTCCTCTCCCATCCAGGCTGCCACACAACATTGAGCTGAGTTCCACATGCTATACAGTAGGTCCTTGTTGGTTATGCTTTGTAAATAGAGCCATGTGTACATGTCCATCCCAAACTCTCTAACTATCCTTTCCTCTGATCCTTCCCCCCAACTGGCACCCATCAGTTTGTTGTCTAAGTCTGTGCATCACCTGTTCTGAGATTAAGGTCTTCATCTGGATCCAGTCCTGATCCTCTAACGTTCCAAGACTCTGAAATGTGCATTTCCTCTGCTTCATCTGTCTTAACAGTTCCCTGAGTCCTTAATCTATTTCATCCAAATAAATCTTCAGCCTAAAACCTCCCCCTAATCCCTCAATTTCCTCACCCACCTTTCTGTGACACTCCAAGCATCTCATTCTGGGTACGTGTTGTTACCTAACAACCACCCCAAACTTAGCGACTTAAAAATGACAAGTTGTTATCTCTTGTGGTCTTGTGGTTGGCCCCAGTTCACTTAGGCTCTCTGGGTGGACTTGGGGTCTCTCACGATTGTGATCAGCTGTCAGATGAGACAGACTACAATTATCTGAAGGCAACCCACTAACTCCTAAGATAACTTCCTCACGTGATGCTGTCAGCTGAAAGCTGAGCTGGGGCTGTTGACTGGAGCCCATGTCTTTCTTGACAATTTCTGTTTCCCTTTCTTTTGTATCCCGTCTGTACACTGCTGTCTCCCTCCCCACCACCCTGTATGTCTCTTTCCAGAGGTTTCTGTCTCTCTCTGACCCTGTCTCCTCCATTTCCTTAATTTCCCCTCTGTCTGTGTGTCTCTGCTTTGCTTTCTCGATTGCGTCTTCATGCCTTCCCTCTTTCTCTCTCTCTTTCCAAGTGTCAGTCTCCCCCCGCCCCCCACCTCCCCTGTGTCTGTGTCTCTCTGTGTGTAACAGTTATCTATGACTGAGCAACAAGCCACCCTGAAACTTGGTGGTTTAAAACAATGATCCTCACAATTCTGTGTGTTGCTGGTGGTGGTGGCTGAGGTCACCGTGTGGCTGCATTCATCTTGGAGCTTGGCTGGAGTTCAAATGTGCAAGGTGCCTTCATCTGTGGCTGGCAGTGTGTACTGTCCGTGGGCTGGGCCACTTCAGCTCTCCCTGGAGCCCCCTTGACTAAGTGAACTCTTTAGGGCATGGTGTCTGGATTCCAAGAGAGCTGCTTTGAAAGCTGTAAGCCCATGTCTGCCGTATCCCCTGGGTCAAAGCAAGTCACAGGATTCAAGGGGCAGGGTAATAGACACCACCTCTCGGTGGGTGGAGAGGGTGCCTAGAAGAAGGGGAGGAGTTGTTGGAGACCATCCGTGGTAGGCTGAATGATAGACGGCCCCCCCAACCCCGCAAGAAGATATCCATGTCCTGATTTCTAGAGACTGTGAGTGTGTTCACTCATGTGACAAAACAGGATTTTGCAGGTGTGATTACGTTAAGGTTCTTGAGATGAGAAGATGATCCGGGATCAGCCTGGATCAGCCTGGATCCTCAGAAGGGGGAGGCAGACAGGAGATAGTGCCACGCACAGAGGAGGAGGCGGTGTGGAGATGGGGCAGAGATTTGAAGATGCTGGCCTTGAAGATTGGAGCAGTGTGGCCACAAGCCAGGGAATGCCGCAGCCCCCAGAAGCTGGAAGAGGCAAGGAACTGATTGTCCTCTGGAACCTCCAGAGGGGTTGCAGCCCTGCTTGATTTTGGCCCATGGGGACTGATTTTGGACTTTCAACTTCTGGAACTGTGAGAGAATAAAGTTGTGCTGTTCTAAGCCATTGACGTTGGGCTGGTTTGTTAAAGCAGCAACTACACCATGTCTGGAGTTAATTCACCACTGCCACTTGTCTGTGAGTTTCTATGGATCTCTATATCTTGAACTCTTTTTAAAAAATTATGATGAAATACACTTCACACGCTTATAATTGAGGCTTCCCTGGTGGCTCAGGTGGTAAGGAATCTGCCAGCAATGCAGGAGACCTGGGTTGGGAAGATCCCCTGGAGGAGGAAATGGCAACCTACTCCAGTATTCTTGCCTGGAGAATCCCACAGACAGAGGAGCCTGGTGGGCTCTCGTCCATGGGTTTACAAAGAGTTGGACACGACTCAGTGACTAAATGACAACAAGAACATCTCACCTAAAATGTACTGTTCTAGCCATTTTCAAGGGCACGTTGTGAAGCCGCCATCACTGTCTAGTTCCAGATCTTTCTCATCACATCCCACCCTCGAGCAAATCCCCATACCCAGCCACTCCCCATTCACCCCTCCAACCCTGCCCCAGGCAGCCACTAATCTTCTTCCTATCTCTGTGGATTTGCCTATTCTAGATATTTCATGTAAATGGCATCCTGCGATATGTGGGGTTTTGTTTTAATGTTTGAGTGTTATTCGTGTATGTATCTTTGCCTGTGCCGGGTCTTCATTGCTGCAAGCAGTGTCTACCCTCTAGCTGGGGTGCACAGTCTTCTCACGGCGGTGAAATTCTCCTGTTGCAGAGCATAGGCTTCAGTAGTTGAGGCATCTGGGCTTACTTGCTCCACGACTCGTGGGATCTTCCCGCACCGAGGATCGAACCCGCATCCCCTGCATTAGCAGGCAGACTCTCAGCCACTGAACCACCAGGGAAGTCCAATACATGGTCTTTTGCGACTGACTTCTTTCACTCAGCATGAGTAACGTTTTCAAGGTCCATCCACATGGTAGCATGAGAAACTGAACCAATAGGATGCATGGATAAATAGATAATAAAAGATTTATTTTAAATAATTGGCTTATGTGATTGTAGAGGCTGAAAAGTCCAAAATCAGTGGAACTCGGGGAAGCACCGAGGTTGCAGCTCAGATCTGAAGACAGTCTGGAAGCAGAATTCCCCTTTGCTTGGGGAAGCTCAGTCTGTTTTTCTTTAAGGCATTCAACAGATTGGGTGAGGCCCACCCACATTATGAAGGGTAATCTCCTTAACTCTGGGCATGATAGCTTAGCTGATTGAACGTATACAATTAACCATCATAGCTGAGGGTGGGGATTCCCTTCTCCTTTTACCCCCTTTCTGCTCATCCACCATGTCCCTGGCTGGCCACTGTCCCAGGCTTGTTTGTAAGGTGATTCCAGGAAATACTGGAGGAGAGACAGGGAAGAAAGGCATTAAGGGGTGTGTTGATGAACAGGTCACCCACATCCTATGGGCAGTGAGGTCCACTGGGGATTCTAGAACCCTCTTTGGGAGCCCAATCTGGAATGAAGAAGTTGGAGTCTTTATTAACTCCTGGCTGATGAAAGGGAGGGCTGCTTCATTCAGTGGGGAGTCACAGGTGCCAGCGTTGGGGGGCTGCTGTTGGGTCAGAGGGGTGTGAATGGGACTTCCCTCTTCCCCCAAGAAAATGCATGTTAGTTGCTCAGTTGTGTCCGACTCTGTGATCCTATGGACTGTCGCCTGCCAGGTTCCTCTATCCATGGGAGTCTCCGGGCAGGAAAACTGGAGTAGGTTGCCATTCCCTTCTCCAGGGGATCTTCCCAACCCAGGGATCGAACCCGTGTCTCCCACGCTGCCGGCAGATATTTTACCATTTGAGCCACCATGGAAGTTCCTTAGGTGCCAAGGAATGAGGGGGGGCACAACTGTGCCCAGGTCTCCCCCTCCCCTGGCCCCACACCCCAGCTACCTTCTCAGCACTCAGCTTCTGCAATCCCAGCAACAGGGATGGGCTTGCTCCCGGCATCTCCTGTGTCCTCCCATCCCCCTGAGGACTGAAGTCAGATTCTCAGGAGGACTTCCAGACAACTCAAGACTTGGGGTGGGGCAGGGGGAGAAGGCCTCCAGGGGCTCCCAGGGCGCCTGCCCGATAGCTCCTCCCCCCTTGCCCTCTCCTTGCAACTTTCTCTCCCTAAGGTGGAGGGAAGGAAATGTCAAGGATGATGGATTGAAAGGGGGCAGCTGGGGTCAGGAGAGGAGGGACCGCAGGGTGGAGGGGAAGGGGAACACACAAGAGGCAGGGGGGCGGGAGCAGGGGAGGGAGAGGGCCCAGAACAAAACATCATCGGGTGTGGGGAGGGTAACAGAGAAAAACGAGGAGACAGAGAATGAGGACGAGGAGAGGGAAACCAGAGCCCTAACACGCAGCGCTGAGGAAGGTGGGAGAGGCTGAGAGATTCTGGCAGAGACAGCCCCAGGTTGAAAGTAATCCTCCGGCCTCTCACCCAGCACACAAAGCCAAAGAGAGGCCGCCACTTGGAGATGCACAGGAGAAAAGCAGAGATTGAGAGACAGGACCTGAGCAGGGCAAGGCGGGGAAAGGGAGAAATGGAGAGATACAGACAGAGGGAGATAGAGAGAAACGGAGGCAGAGAGTTACAGAGAGACCCAGGGGCAGAGACAGCCAGAGACAGCCAGTTCCCAGGGACCCAGGGTTGGGGCATAGAGGTGGAGACATGGAGAGAGAAGGAGATGGAGAGACAGAGGTCCCCAGAGACAGAGACAGGGCTGGGGGTGGGGGTGGGGAGACAAAAAGAAGAGATGGAAAGTGAGAGAGAGAATGTGTGAGAGAGATGGCGATAGAGACAGGCACACAGAGAAGAGGATGCAGAGACAGATGGACAGACAGACACACAGCCAAGCACACAGTGAAAGAGGAAGGGGAGAGGAGGGAGATGAGGAAAAAGCAGTGAAGCGGGAGACTCAGAAAGGAGACAGGAGGCAGATTCAGATAAAAAGGCCAGAGAGATGGGAAGAGGGCTGGGGCGGGGGGAGTCGCAGCCTGTGCCCCTCCCCCTCCGGGTCAGGCCCGGTCCGCCCCGTGGCCTCTGCCGAGCCATGGCTAATGGTATGATTGCTTGGCGGGGCGGCAGGCAGCGGGTGACAAATGAGCCGCTGGAGTCACCAGCTCTGGTGATGGATGGTCTGGCAGCGGGCAGGAGGGGCGGGCGTGGGCTGGAGCGGGGGGCGCCCACCAAGATAAATGTTTCCTTCTCCTGGAGCCGGGCCAGGCACATGGGGAGGAACTGGCGAGGAGTCTACGAGAGGCCTGGGCAGTGAGGTGCAGGAAGGCAGAAACTCGGGGTGGGGGTGCAGAGAGGTGCAGAGACAAAGGCCAGAGACACAGGTCCCCAGAGACGACGGAGTGGGGGCGGCAGCGGGAGAGAAAGAGAAAAGGAGAGATTGGGAGCAGGAGAGAGAGATGGAGACGAGACACGGAGAGGTCGTCCAGAGAAAGAGAGACAGAGATAGAAAGAAAAGTAGAGTGAGACACCGGTGAGGCAGGCGGCTGGAAAGACAGACAGACACCCGAGACAGACACACAGCCACAGGGGCCCCTGACTCAGGACCCTGTCGTCCCCTACCTCTGAGATACAGACCCTCGGAGAGAGACCAGGAGTGGGGGAGGGGGGCAAGGGGGACATAGCTGATGACAAAGCGGGGAAACTGAGGCAGGGAGCAGGCAGGCTCAAGAGAGAAGATGCGGGAGTGCTGAGCGGTTCCCAGCAGGGTTCCTCCCCACCACCCACTGACAGCTTGGATGCCAAGCTGGAGGAACCGGGGTTGGGGAGACCTGGGAGGTCCCCCAGATCAACAGGGGTGGTCTAAGGCCTGGGATGGGGTTAGGGGTTGAGATCCCTCCTAAGGCTGGTGTTCACGTGGGAGTCTGTGCCTCTGCTGAGATGCATTCACACACACACACGTACAGATGAAGAAACACATCCAGACACACACACACACAGAGTGTGTTAGTTGCTCAGGCGTGTCCGACTCTTTGCGACCCCATGGACTGTAGCCCGCCAGCCTCCTCTGTCTATGGGGTTCTTCCCCACCCAGGGATTGAACACAGGTCTCCCTCATTGCAGGCAGACTCTTACCGTTTGAGCCACAAGGGAAGCCCAAACACACATCCAGAAAGGCGCGAGAGCAGATAAGAGGCTTCCAGACGCCTGCACACCGGGGCCCACCAGATACCTGCACCCCACCAGATACCTGCACACCGGGGCCCACACAGCACCTCATGGATGCGGACAGCCAGCAAACCCTGGCACCCTCCCCTGCCTGGGACAAAGGGCCCAAGGGTCCAGCCAAGAACCATTGAAGGGAGACAGCTCTGCAGAGAGTTGGGCTGGCGTGTGTGTGTGTGTGTGTGTGTGTGTGTGTGTGTGTGTGTGTGTGTGTCTGGGTGAGACAGACTGGGGCAGAGAGAGTGAGAAAGCCAGCCTCCCCCCTCATCCCCCCTCCAGCCTCTGGCCTTTCCCATCAGTTTCTCTCCCAGACATTCCTATTTTCCCCTGCTCTTCTCTTTAATTAAAAAGATTTATGCTCCAGAGTCCAAGCCCCTCCTCCTTGTTTGGGGGCTGAGCTCAGAGCGATGAGAGGAATAACTCTGGTCTCTGTCTCTCTGTGCATCTCTCCCTTCCTCTCTCTCCTCGGTCTCTCCCCCTCCTCTCTCTGCATCGCTCTGGGACTCGGGCTGACCCCCTTTCCTTCTTTCTCTCTTTCCGCTGCTTGTTTTCACCTCTCTTCGAGCCACTCAGCCCCCCAAATTGGCCTCACCCAGACCGCCACCCAGTTAAGACACAACCGCTTCCTTCCTTCCATCCATTCCCCCCACCCCCAACCCCCATCACAATCAGATGGGCCATCCTTCTTGTCTTCAGGACCAGCTTGGGCCTGGGGACCTCAGCACACTCCTTCAGACCCAAAGCGAAGCTGGGGGCCTAGATCCCAGACTCCCCCACCCTAAGCCTCGACTGAGGGCT
>SJYQ01000647.1:2347956-2366179 GCA_006410935.1 Redunca redunca | reverse complement strand
GGGGGTGGGGGTGGGGGCGGGGCGGCAGTCAGAGGACAAGAGTCAGGGACACAGAGAAAGACAGGGACAGTCCTCCTGGATGAGACACAGGCAAGGGGGTGGGTCATGTGGATGTGAAGCTGAGCCCTGGGTGGATGAGAGGAGCCTTCCTGGGAGGCTGGGGGGCCGGGCCATCACCCTCGCCCTCCCCCTCTGGGAAGTGCTGCTGCTGTCCTAACCCCAGTCCTTCTTGCTGTAACTCCAGCGGTCTCACCCCCTTCCCCGGGGCATGGGTGGTTTTGTTTAATTTCCAGGAGACAGGAGGAGGAGGGAACAGCAGGGTATGGCAGAGATGGAGCTGTTTATGAGGGTCATAAAAATATCCTTAGACAGCCCAGCAGGGGTGGGGGTATGGTCTCCAGCCAGCCCTCTCAGCTCCCTTCTCTCTCTCAGACTCCGTCTGCCCACTTCTGCCCCTCCTTTCCCTGGGTCTTCATCTCCTCCAACTTCTGTCCCCTTCTCTCTGGATCTCTGCCTCATTTCTTTTTTAGAGTTCTTCCTCTGGGGTGATAGTTTCTGGCTGTTGGGGGTCAAGCATCCTTTTTGGTCATAGGATGAAAACTATGGGCCATCTCCCTGTAAAATCACATAGGCACCAGGTCCACACTTTGCCAGGAAGACTTGAGGGCGTTCACAGGCCTCCTGATGCCCACTTACACATGCCCTTGAGAATCTGAGGTCACCAGAGGATAAAGACCCTCCTGAAGGGCTTCCCTAGTAATCCGGGGGTTAAGAATCCGCCTTGCAATGCAGGGGACGCTGGTTCGATCGCTGGTCCGGGAAGATCCCACATGGCAAGGAGCAACTAAGTCCACACACCACAGCTAGTGAGCCTGTGCTCTAGAGCCCGTACTCCGCAACTAGAGAGGTCACTGCAGTCAGAAGCCCCTGCCCCGTAACTGGAGACTCAGCCCTGCTCGCCGCAACTCGAGAAAGCCTGCATGCAGCAATGAAGACGCAGCACAGCCAAAAATAAAATGAATAAAAATTTAAGAAAACACACAGGTAAGGACTCCCCCGGTGGTCTAGTGGTAAAGAATCTGCCTGCCAGTGCAGTCCAGTCCCTGGTCCAGGAAGACTCCACATGTTGCGGCGCACCTAAACCACTGATCCGGCGTGCTGTAAGTACCGGGCCCGCATCCCACAAGAGAAGCCTGCACACCGCAATGAAGACCCAGCACAGGCAAAAATAAATAAATCTTAAAAATTAATAAACAAAACACATGCTGTCTTTTTTTTTTTTTTTTCCAAAGACCCTACTGTAGAAAAAGCCAGTGAGAGAATGAATCCCAGGGGCCTTGCTCTCCCTCCCCCCAACTCCATGCCCCCTCCTGCCCTCGCGGGCCTGGAAAACATTCCTGCCCCAGGCCCTTTGCACCTGCCATCCCTCTGCCTGGCACGATAGGCAGACACCTGCAGAGCTCCCTCCATCCCCTTCGTCAGGTCTCCGCTCAGGTGACACCTCCCCTGAGAACTTGCCTGTCCAGCTTTGTCATCTCCCTGTCTTTATTCTGCCTCATCTCAGAGCACTTATCACCTCCAGGTGTGATTTTATACCTCCGCATTTATTTGCCTGACTCTCCTCTCTCCCCCACACCATCCCCAGGAGCATGTAAGGGCCAGGAGGCCGGGAAAGGTTGGTTTTTGCTCCCTGTGACATCTCCAGAACATCACCCAGCACGCAGTAGGTGCTTAATAAACTTCTGTTGCAGATACCT
The DNA here is from genome assembly GCA_006410935.1 of Redunca redunca. Taxonomy (NCBI): domain Eukaryota; kingdom Metazoa; phylum Chordata; class Mammalia; order Artiodactyla; family Bovidae; genus Redunca; species Redunca redunca. The sequence continues at coordinate 2,364,422 of SJYQ01000647.1, read as the reverse complement.
TCTTTATTTCACTAGAACACCAGTTTCAAGGGCTGCCTGGGCCCCAGGCTCCTCCGGGAATCCTTTGATCTCCAGCAGATGTGTAACCAGCCACATCTTAACCTTCAGTTAAGTTTCGGAGATTCCATCACAAACTCCTGAGAACCGCTGAGGGGGATACAGGCTAAGAAACTTGCAAAAGGCAGAGGTCAAAAGGGGGCAGAGGGACAGAGTAGGGTTTCTAGGCACACACACGTAAACACCCCAAACTCACCGTATTCATACACAGAAACAACACACCCATAACAGGCATGAACCAACCGTCGGGCACACAGACAGACACAGCCAAAGACACACACGCACACAGATGGCTTCAGGGAAGCACATAAGTGTCCCTGTCTCCCAGAGGTGGGAAGTTGCGGGGTGGGGAGGGGTGGTCTGGAGCAAGAAGAGAAAGTAGAAAAAGGGATTTGGTGACTTCCAGCCTCTGGTTCTCCTCTGATCTGTCTCCCAGTCAGACACAGACAGACAGACAAACAGGGAGAAAGAGAGAGCAAGGAAAGGATGAGGCGGGAAGGGGGCTGATCAGAGGGCCTCTGGGAGTCTGGGGGGTCGGGAGAGAGGCATAGTTGTATGGCGAGGGGGCAGAGATGGGAGAGAGAAAAGGAGAGACACAGCGAGAGACAGAGACACAAAGAGAAAGACAGGAAGACTTGAAGATCTAGAAGAAAAGAGTGAAGCGGGGAGATGGAGAGAGAGAGACGGGGAAGGGTGGAAAAGGGGAGAGAGAGACAGACAGACAAGGACCCGGGGCGGCCGGGAAGGGGAGAAGGCGGAGAAGACCCGAGCGCGGTGTGGGGAGAGGGGGCGCCGCGGAGAGAGGGAGGCCGGAGGGGTGGGGACCCGGGCGGACCAGACGCGCGGAGGCGCCCGTACAAAAAGCCGCCCCCGAAAGCGGCCGCAGCCCCGGGGAGCGCAGAGGGGGAGGAGGGGAGGGCCCCGGACGCCCCCGCCCCGCCCCGCCCCGCCCGCGGCCGAGCCGCCGGCGGACAGCGGGTTAAGCATCTCCGCTGTGGAACTTCCGGATGTGACCACAGAGAGAGGGAGAGACCGGGAGAGGGGGAGAGAGCGAGACGGAGCCGCCTGCATCCCTCCGGCCCGCCAACGCCGGGACCCCGCACCGCGCTGGGAGCCGCCGCGCGCCCCCCGCCGCCCCTCGCCGCCGGGGCCCGGCCCCCCCGCGCCCCTCTGTCCTCCGCCTCGCGGTCCCCGGGTCTCGGGCTGGTTCCCTCCTCCCAGGACCCGGGGGAGGGGCTGGGGGCCCCGGGGAGGGGACCTCGGGCGGCCCTCCCTCGCCTGCTCGCCCCTTCCCTCGCCGTGACCCCCGCGGGGGCAGGAGGCTGGGGGTCCATGCTCGGAGCCTCCGCACTGCCGGGCGCCTGCCGCTGACAGCGGTGGGGGTGGGGGGGCCGGGCACCCAGCCTCCTGCCCCACCCCCTGGCGTCGGCTCCGCGGGCCATCTGGGGCCGCTGCCCCCGGCTGCGCCCTCCCCGCCGGCCAGGCCCTGGAGGGACCCGGGAGCTGCCGCCGGCATCAGCCCATGGCCCGGAGGGTAGGTGTGAGGGCGGGCGATCTTGCGCCCCGGTCGGTCGTCGCACCCCCGCCCCCCTTCGCATCCTTCCATCGCCTCCCTGGGGAGCTGTGGCCCCCTTCAGCCCAGCGCGCTCGCTCCGCCGTCCCTTTCTCTCGTCCCCTCTCCCTGCCCCTCAGTCTCCTCTTCTCTGCCTCGCTCTCACCGTCCATCCCAGGCCCTTTATCCCACCCCCTTTCTCTTCCTGCCCTCCCCCATCCTTCTCCCACCTCTACTTTTGTTCCAAGTCCTCCCGGAGGGTTAGGGGTGGGGATAGGGCTGGGGAGGTGGGTCTGGCCAGGCAGGGCCAAGGGATTCTCTCTCTCCGGGTCCTGGGGGATGAGAGGTCAGCGAAGAGGTGAGCATGCATCTTTGGAAGTGGAGGTGGGGGGCGGAGGGGGCAGGAACACCACGGGATTCCAGGACGTCCTAAGATGTGCGGTGATGGGCAGTTGGATTCAACTTCAGGACTCAGGAGAAGTTAGGAGAAGAGGGCAGAGACACACAGAGCCCTCCGCGATGGCAGGGACGCTGGAACTCCCCCGTCTTCAGTCTCTCTGCCTCTTCCAACCTCAGTTTCTCCCTCAAAGGAAAGGATGGGACCCGGGTGCCTTCAGGTTTCCCTGGCTTCCCCGGTGCGTTTGCTTCCGTGATGATAGGAGAGAGAAATCTGACGCTTGGCTTCTCTCTGGGGCGGTCCGCACGAGTGGGTTTGTGTGGTGGTGCTGGGTTATACTTGGTTTCAACAAGTGTGTACTGAACGTGTGCCAGGCACGGTGCTAAATGTCTGATGGCTTCCTTCCTTCCTTCATTCATTCATTTCTGAGCCTGGCATTTGGCTGTGTGTGTGTGTGTGTGTGTGTGTGTGGTGGGTTCACATGGGGAGTGGAGTGTGACAAGTTGTTAAGATGCACTCAGACGTGCATACTGGTCTGTGAAATGAAATTGAAGTCGGGGAGATGGTATGCGTACATTTGTGTACAAACAATCCACTGCTTTGATAGGCAGTATCCACGAGCAAAAATCAATCTCTCCCTCCTGCTCCCCTCTCTCCCCTCCTCGGCTCTCGGCCCCCATCTCCCTTTGCCTGTGTCTCCTGTATCTTCTCTCTCTGTCTCTCTCCCTCCCTCTAAGCTTTCTCTCTCTCATTTCCCTCCCAGTCTCTCTCTTCTCTCTTCTTCTCTCTGAATATCTCTCCCCTCCTCACTCTGGGAGAAGCTGACAGTTACCAACCAGCCAATCCCTGACGCCCCGACCCTCAGATCTGAGACCTGGGTCAGTCTCTCTCCCTTGGACCTTCCTGCCCATACATCAGGAATCTCTGATGGGACATTTTTCACAGTCCTTGGGTCCAAGTGAAAGCTTGAGGATGGGGCCTTCGGTCCCACCCGGACAGCTCTATGCAGACAGGAGGGCAGGTGGCTGGGCAGGGCGGGGGCATCTCCTGGGTGAGAGGGTAGGGAGGTTTCTTGTGCCAACACCTCCCTGGGGCTTCCCCTCTCACCTCCCCCCCCAGTACGATGAGCTGCCCCACTACCCCGGCATCGTGGACAGCACCGCAGCCCTGGCTGGCTTCTCGGAGGCAGTGTCCTCGGCACCGAGAGCCCCCGGGCCCTATGGCCCCCACCGGCCTCCCCAGCCCCCGGGCTTGGACAGTGACGGCCTGAGAAGGGAGAAAGATGAGATCTATGGGTGAGTGGGACAAGGCTGAGGGCTCTCGGGATGCTCCCCCCGCCACCCCGTTTCTTTGTCTCTCTGGATATGTTTCTCTCCTTCTGCATCTGTCTCTCCACCTCTTTCCTCTGGGTCTCCTGTCCACCTCCCGGTTGCGCCATACCTCCCAGCCCCACCCCACCCCCGCCCATCCCTCATGAACCCTCTCTCCTCCTGCTTCCCCCAGCCACCCGCTCTTCCCGCTGCTGGCCCTGGTCTTTGAGAAATGTGAATTGGCCACGTGTTCTCCCCGTGATGGGGCTGGGACTGGGCTGGGCACACTCCCGGGCGGTGATGTCTGCTCCTCCGATTCCTTCAATGAAGACATTGCAGCCTTTGCCAAGCAGGTGGGCACGCACCATCCACAGGGTCCCAGGAGAGCCAGTCAGGTGGCGGGGGGAGTGGGCAGGAAATGGGATGTGCCCTCCCCTGCCTCTCTCTTTCTCCCAGGTCCGCTCCGAGAGGCCCCTCTTCTCCTCCAACCCAGAGCTGGACAATCTGGTGAGACCTGGGCCCTCCCCAACACCCCCTCCTCCAAGGGGGTCTCCTGTTCCACCCTCCGTAGCCCTGGGGTTGATTGTGGGAGCAGAGAGGAGACCACCTGACCCACATCCTCAATAGTGATAATTTTTGCCACGTGCAGTGCAGTGTAGCTTAGAGTTTGTGAACAGGGATTCGATGGCCTCAGTTCAAATCCCAACTACACTTACTAGTTCTAACATCCAGGGCAAGCAGGTCTGCCTCCGTGGGCCCTATTTTAGTAATAATTTCTATCGTGTAAGGCTATTGTGAGTATGTGCGTGCTAAATCACTCCAGTCTTGTCCAACTCTTTGTGACCCTATGGACTGGAGTCTGCCAGGCTCCTCTTTGTCCATGGGATTCTCCAGGCAAGAATACTGGAGTGGGTAGGATTTCCTCCTCCAGGGGGATCTTCCTGACCCAGAGATCAAACCCACCTCTCTTTTCATCTCCAGCATTGGCAGGAAGGTTCTTTACCACTAGCACCACCTGGGGAAGCCCCATTCTGGGTATATACTGAGTCAATGCCTGGCACAGATTGGGGACTCATTAAGTTAGCTAGTTCTATCAGTCAGCAGAACAGAGTCCACACCTAAATAAATGAAACCACTTGGCTGCAAAAGAGAGAGAGGAGAGAGAAGGGAGAGAAAGAGAAGAGAGGAGAGGAGAGGCAGCTGCTGCTGCTGCTGCTAAGTTGCCTCAGTCGTGTCCAACTCTGTGCGACCCCAGAGACGGCAGCCCACCAGGCTCCCCTGTCCCTGGGATTCTCCAGGCAAGAACACTGGAGTGAGTTGCCATTAGGCAGAGAGAGGGATAAATACCCCAGCTTGTCCTTTCCTTTCCTGGTCCAGCTCCCACCAGGGCTTCCTATTGGCTGAACCCTTTGGCAAAGGGCTCTGGGAAATGTAGTTTTCAGGTGAAGGGTGGGACTTAGATCAGAGGCCACGCAGGCAAAGGATGGGGTGTTTTTATTAGAGCTGACCTTAGCTCACGCCTCTTGTGATGAGTCCTCTTCTGCCTCTTGCGCCTCTTGCTTCATTTCTTTATTTCTGATCTCAACCTCACACTGCCTTTTCCTTATTCCTGGGCCTCCGCCTCTGTTGTCAATTTCCCTCTGCCTCTGTCAACTGGCTTTTGCTCTCTTTGTACTCTCTCTGTCATCCAATGCACTTTTTCTGTCTCTCTGTCTCTGTTCTTCCTCCTCTTCCTCCTCGCCTTCTTTTTTTCACCTCCTCCTCTTCCTCCTCCTCTCTGTCTCTCTCCCTTCTTCCCTCCCTCTTCCCCCTCCTCTGTCTGTTTTCAGATGATTCAGGCCATTCAAGTGCTCCGCTTCCACCTACTGGAGCTGGAGAAGGTAAGTGCTTCTCACTTCCCCACACGGCCTCCCCTGCCCCCCATCCCTCCCCTTCTTGCCCCCTCCGCCCCTCCTTCAGGCTCTCTCCCTACCAGAGTTGGAGCAGGCGGCAGCCCCCACCCCTCGCACCCCAGCCCTGGCCCCCGGGTGGCCCCCCCAGTACCCCGGTGCCCCCTCAGGTCCACGACCTGTGCGACAACTTCTGTCACCGCTACATCACCTGCCTCAAGGGGAAGATGCCCATCGACCTGGTCATCGAGGATCGGGACAGCAGCTGCAGAGAGGACCTCGACGACTACCCGGCCTCCTGCCCCAGCCTCCCAGACCAGGTGGGCTCGGCATGGGGCAGCAGGCACCGCCCTGCCACCAAAGGCGTGCCCAGAGAGCCGGGGGTGGGTCATGCGCACCGTGACGCAGCCTCGGGCAGGCATAGCCAGGCACAGCCTGACCATGGGACAGGCGCCGAGGATGCCACAGCTGTGCAGACTGCGGCATAGCTGGACGGGAGCACGCACACACACCCCAATAGCTGCAGGCGCCCCCTGTGAACCGGGCTACACCCACACAGGTTCACATACAGCCACACAAACCAGTACACTCACAGCCAGGTGATAACATACATGCACTCTTAAACACACACAGCCCAGCGGCATTAACAGGGTCGTAGGTCTCACAGCCTGCCCGAGACACTGCCATTCTAGAGTATGTGTGCGTGCGCTCAGTGCACAGACCCCAGGCACAAAACAGCCACCCAAATGGCCCCAGCTCCTGCCATGCAAACTCAGCTGCAGTCACACTTAGACCCAGAGCAACCACAGTGCCTGCGCACAGGCACACACATGTTACCCCCACCCCCTAACAGTCGGACTTCAGCTGGCGTGGGCACACACCTTGCCAGTCAATGACCACGTGGCTCCAGATCCATTCCGTCTCCCATGCCATCAGACGACAGTTTCATAGACTCGAGCACCCAGGTAATAGTCACACAACAGCCACGCAGAGCCCAAGGAGGCCCACGCCCACAAGGCAGCCATGCCATCAACACACTCAACAATTACACAGCACGACACCCGCCCCCAGATACAGGCGCATAGCCGCACCACAACTGCATAGACTTGAGCATGCGCAGACAGAAGTCGCAGGTGAGCCTCTGCCCATGAGTGCATGTTCTAAGTCGCTCAGTCGTGTCCGACTCTTTGCGACCTTGTGGACTGTAGCCCACCAGGCTCCTCTGTCCATGGGATTCTCCAGGCAAGAATGCTGGAGTGTGTAGCCTTTCCCTTCTCCAGGGGCTCTTCTCAACCCAGGGATCAAGCCCACGTCTCTTGTATGTCTCCTGCATTGCAAGTGGAGTCTTTACCAGCTGAGCCACAAGGGAAGCTCAACAACCCATAACACGCACCCTCTCAGTGGCACACCCTGTGCGTGTGCTGATCCGTTGCAGCTCCCTTGGAGGCACAGTCATATTCCATATCTTCATTCAGCCACTAACATGCTTCCATGACCATGACACCTCCCTCCACACACACAGAATCATGGAGTCACCGGGCAGCTCATGCAGGAATCAGGATAACCACACACACTCCCGGCCCTTTGAACTAAAGCCACCAGCTTAGAAAACTAAATGAAGCCTTGCGCATGTCAGATACAGCCACTTGGCCAGTTCTGAGAGTGACACAACCATGCTCAAACACCGCTGCGTGTCTCAGCTCTGCCCAGGTGACAACCACCTCACAGACGCCTCCTCTCCAGGGTTGCCCTTGCCGTGATGGGCAGGGAAGTAAGCACGTTCACACTTACATGCCGCACAGCAGACTCGGGACAGCATCGGGCGCACTGATGTGCTGGTGGTAAAGAACCTGCCTGCCCATGCAGGAGATATAAGAGACACGGGTTCGATTCCTGGGTCGGGCATGGCAACCCACACCAGTGTTCTTGCCTCGAGAATCCCATGGACAGACGAGCCTGGTGGACTGCAGTCCATAGAGTCACAAAGAGTCGGACTCGACTGAAGTGACTTTACACGCCTGCACCCACAGCATCCGAATGGATTCAGCGCCAGAAGGGGAGGGTGACAGTTTGAACGATGCTCAAAAGCCTTCAGACCTGATGATCCTACCGTCTGCACAAAACCCATCCCCAAGGCCCACACAATGTAAATTCTGCACAGATGTTCTGAGCCCAGAGGAAACTTCTCTAAGCTACCAAGTGTTTCAGGCTGAGCCCTGGCAGATGATACATCCACTCTGGGTTATTTGCAGGGCTGGGGGACTGATTACAAAGCAGTGAGAAGGGTCTAGGACATTCAGCAGGGGAAGGGCTCACCCTGGGGCTCAACAACAACTGCCTGTGGCTGTTTCCACCCCCATTTTCGCCCCAGCTGCCTCCCAACAGTTGAACGACAGTCTTGATGCTTCTTGATGTATCTATCCGGGTCGGTAGGCCTCCTGGGACACAAAGCTGGAACAGAGGTGAATTCGATGCATCGTCAAATTCCTCAAAACCTGTAGGAGTTTGGATAAAGAAAATATGGCCCTGGATTCTCTGATTTGTAATTTGGAGCCCCCCAAATCTCTGAAAACTGAAAGTTGGTGGGGGTTTATTTTTCCCCCATTTAAGTTTAGTGCAAACTCATTTGGCAGCGAAATCTGACCTGAACTAAGGAGAGGCTATTTATAGCCTTTATTTATTCCACTTAGTTAAGTATTCATCCATTTGGCTGCAGAAATGTTCATGAGTTTGATGACGAGGTTATGCCCCATTCCCTGCTGTGGGTGTTAGGAAATACACGGCATGGGCACTGGTTTTACTGCTGAAAACTGTGAAAAGTTTTGAATTTTGCAACAGTGCTGGTTTCCAAGGATTTCAGATAAGGTCTGGGAGATCTGTACAAGCTCATCTTTACTGAATGGTTGCTAGGTGCCTTTACGTAAATTAACTCATTGACTACCACTCTGGGAGGGGGTGGGTTGGATGGTTATTGTTTTCCATTTTTCCAGTTGAGGCACAGAGAGGTGAAGTGACTTGCCCAAGGTCACACAGCCAGCAAAGAGACAGAGACAGGCTTCACACCCAGGAGTCCTAGCTCCAGAGCCCGTGGTCTTAGTCACTGTTGTATTTTGCATCCCAAGCTTTGACACTGACTTCCAACTCCTACTTTCCAGAATACTACATGGATTAGAGACCATGAAGACAGCGGGTCTGTACATTTGGGGACCCCAGGTCCATCCAGTGGGGGCCTGGCCTCTCAGAGTGGGGACAACTCCAGTGACCAAGGTAAGAAACTTGAGAAGCAGAGGGGAAAGGCGGGGGTCAGGCTGAGGATTGAAGTTAGGCAGCAGGTAGGTCTTCCAGAGGGGCAAGGATCACTGGGGTGTGCTGTGGTGCCTCAGAGGAGGGTCTGGGTCCCTCTGGCCCCCACCTTCCCTGTCCACAAGCACAGCATCCCTCTCCCCACTCAGGAGATGGACTGGACACCAGCGTGGCCTCTCCCAGCTCTGGGGGAGAGGATGAGGAGCTGGACCAGGAGCGGCGGCGGAACAAGAAGAGAGGGATCTTCCCCAAGGTGGCCACCAACATCATGAGAGCCTGGTTGTTCCAGCACCTCTCGGTGAGAGTGCCGGGGCCCTGGGCATGGGGTGGGCAGAGGGAGAGACGGGGCCAGATGACTGCATAGAGACTGTGACCTGGAGATGGGAGGCTGAGGCAGGGGGGAAATTGAGAGAAGCTCTCAAGCAGATGGGAACTGACAAGAGCCAACATCCGTGGATGACACCTGTGTGCCGGGTGCCACCAAGGACTCCTGACTCGTTCAGTCCTCCTCTCCAACCCACCCACCCACTCACTTACCTGTCAATCATCCACCATCCAGCCAAACATATCCTTCTGAGGGCAGGGATGTTATTAGCTCCATTTTGCAGATGAGAAGATCGAGGTCTCACAGCCCGAAGTGGGTTCAAATGCTGGCAGTTCGGCCTTAATCGCGGCACCCCTCTGCCTCTCAGACAGGGATGGTAAAATACAGACAGGAAGATAGACAAGGGGAGCCTGAAATGAAGATGAGGATGGGGAGATTTAGGGAGCACTGAATCAGAGCAAGAGAGACACAAGGGGAGACTGAGTCACAGAGGGGGAGAGCCAGCCAGCCAGACAGACACAGGGAAGGATAGAGACTGGGACAGGGAGAGACATACCCAGGGACCTAATGGACTCAGCAAGGGCTGGTGCTGGGCTTTGCCTCCCTTCCCCGGGGTGGTGGAGTCCCACCACGACCCCAGCTCCACCTCCCTAATGAGAGTTGGCCAATTGGCTTCTCATTGCTGGAAGAGGTTGGGGGGGGGGAGGTGATGCAAGGGTAATTGCCCAAAACTTGGCCCTGCCTCCCTCCGTTGGGCTCCGGGGAGCATAGAAGCTTAGACATGATGGCTCTCCCAGCCCTGCCCCCACCTGGGCTCACCAATCCCCCTGGGCAACCTGGGCAGGCCAGGCCTTGGGGATCAAAGGGCAGCCAGGCAAGCCGGGTAACTCTCACTGGTGGCTACAGCACCCGTACCCCTCAGAGGAGCAGAAGAAACAGCTGGCGCAAGACACTGGGCTCACCATCCTGCAAGTCAACAACTGGTGAGTGACACAGGAGGCTTGGGCGGTCCGTGGGCCCGCCCGGGGTGGGAGGCCGGGCGCTGTCCGTGGTGCTGAAGGAGGCCCCGCAGCCCCTCAGAACCTCTCTTCTTCCTGCGGCCCCTGTTATCTGTCCTCTCTAGCCCACTTGCTCTCTGTCTCTCTCTGTGTGCATTTCGGCCTCTCTTCTACTCATTCTTTACACCCTCCTCCGTTTCTGTGACCCCCTCCCAGGTTCATTAACGCCCGGCGTCGCATTGTGCAACCAATGATCGATCAATCCAACCGCACAGGTACAGGGAGAAGGTGGGGACAGAGGGCCTCGTGTTTCTAGGGGAGTGCCGAAGCCTGGACCAGGCATCCTGGGGCTCAGCCTGCATCCCTCAACAGGGCAGGGTGCGGCCTTCAGCCCAGAGGGCCAGCCCATGGCGGGCTACACCGAAACTCAGTCACACGTGACCGTCAGGCCTCCAGGTAAGGCCCCGCTGCCTTAACTAAGCCACACCCCAGGGCACCAGGCCCCACCCCTGAACAAAATGATGCCCCTCCTTCTGGGATTCCGGCTTGAAGTGCTTCATTTGCATAAGAGGGGAGTTGGAGATGCAAACACAGGTTTCCTGCTCCATGTTTTCCTCCCAGAGTTTGCTTCTTCCAGACTTCACCCTTCCAGTGGAAAGTTCCATTTTTGCTTAAAGGACCAGCACCCTCTTAAACAGGCTTCCTTGGTGGCTCAGCAGTAAAGAATCCACCTGCCAAAGCAGGAGACACGGGTTGGATCCCTGTGTCGGGAAGATCCCCTGGAGAAGGAAATGGCAACCCACTCCAGTATTCTTGCCTGGGAAATCCCACAGACAGAGAAGCTTGGCAGGCTACAGTCCACGGGGTCACAAGAGTCAGATACAACTTAGCAACTAAACCACCACCAGCCTATCAAATGATGACTCAGTTTGTCCTGATAGAGGATTCTCTTCAGGAAAGAAGTGGGAGGGGCATATGGAGGTATCTGGTGAACACCCACTAATACCCCACTTTTGTCTTCCAGGATCAATGGGGATGAGTTTGAACTTAGAAGGAGAGTGGCATTATTTATAGAGGCTGAAGTCAGGAGAAATGTGAGTGTCCTAGGTCTAGTGACATTGGGTTGGGGGTTATGCTACTCCCAACCCTTTGTAATACCTTCAGACTCCCGTAGTGAGCCCACCCAGAGCAGGGTGCCCAGCCCTGTGCTGGGGACACAGCAGTGACTATGCCACCTCAGCCCTGCCCGTGTGCAACTCACAGTCCAGACAGGCCTGCCCCTAGACGGTAATGACCTACAGTAAGCAGGGCTGGAAGGAGGGAACCCAGGAACTGGAAGAGCCCAGAGGGGGCACTGGACCCAGGCTGGGAAGTTCAGGGAGGGCTTCCTGGAGGAGGGGACTTTGGAGCTGAGACCAGGAGAATAAGAGGAGTGATACAGGAAAGGAAAGAACAGTATATGCAAAGGCTATGAGACAGTCCTTTGGGCGACACCCATCTTCCCCCCACAACCCCACATAACAAAGGACTGGGCTGGCCTGAGGTTGGTAAGTCAAATGGGTAAGTAATGAACTCAGGGCCCGTAGAAAGGCTGGGAGATGAGAGTGGAGACCCGCGAGGGCTGACATATGGAGGATTCTGGAAGCTTGAGCCTGGGAAGAGAGATGGACAGGTTTGTTCAGGGCCTGGCGAGTCTACAGGCATCACAGCTCTGCCCTGACCAACCATGGCCAGGCGGGCCCTAGTCCCAGGGGACCTCTGGGACAGCAGTGATGGAGGGAGCATCTCCTCCTGCTGCCCCAGGAAGCTGCCTTTTCTCCTCCGACCTCTCTCTCCACTCTTTTCTCTCTCTCCCCAACCCTTGCTTTTCCCTTTGTCTTTCTGTTTCTCTCACTCTTTCTCTTTCCACATCTCCATCTCTGATTATCTCTCTGTCTCTTCTCTGTCCTGCTCTGTCCGTCCCTCTCGCCTGTCTCTATTGCTTTCTTTATCTTGACTGCCTCCCTGTCTTTTTTATTTTTTCCTCTCTGTCTCTCTCCCTCTTCCATGTCTGTCCCAATTCTCTGCCTCTGTCTCTCTCTCTGTGTCCCTCTCCCTCTAGGGTTGATGGCACAGAAGGCCTGATCGAGGTCCAGACCCCTCCCTGCCTCCTGACTTGGCTTCTCCTCTCCTCCTCACAGACCCCACCCTCTGGACTGTGACCGCTTCAGGCTCTTACCTGCTTCCGGTTACCACCTGGCCCACCTCCTACAGCCCCCACCCCCAACTCAACGCCTACCTCCCTGGGACCCTGCTGTGACATGAGGGGCCTGAGCGCCCACTCGAGGGTCACTCACGGACAAAGATAAGGCCTCCCAGCCCTGCACCCCACTGTGCCATCACCTCTGCTCAAAACCCAAGCTGAGATCTCAGGCCTGGGTCTTCAGAAGATGCTGGCTGGGGATCCCCAGGACAGAGAAGGGATTGGGGTGGGCTGGGGCCATCAGGGAAGGAAGGTCACCTGGATTTGACATTTGGGGAGGTTCCCTTCATCCTCCCAGCCCGCCACCCTCTTTCCCCTCTCCCCCTACCTCCCTCTTCTGTTGTCTTCTTTTTTTAATGATAAAGTCTTAAAAGCCACCAATCTGAGTTCGTGGGTCTCTTCCAGGATTCAAATTCTCATAGTGTGAAGCTCATGAGTTGCTAATTATAACAATAATTGATAGTCTGTCCCCTGCTCTCTCCCCAGGCCCTCCGCATGTATCAGTCAGCTCTCACCGTGTAACAGACCACACCAAAGCTTCATGATTCAAAAGGCCAATTAATTTTTAGCTCATTTTTTATGGGTTAGCGTCCTAGGCTCCGCTGGGCAGTTCTGGTGGCTTCAACAGGGCTCTCTTGTGTATCTGTGCCCAGTCACGGGTCAGCAAGGAGGCTCTGCTGGTGGGCAGTGGAGACAACAGGAGTTACTGGGCTGCATGGTGACATAGACCAGCAGGCTGTTTGGTTTGTTCAGTTAGAATACAGGCTTGATCGGACCCTAAGAGAGATCAGAGGGGCCCATGGCCTCTTGAGGCCCTGGCTCAGATCTGGTCCATCTCTACTATCTTCTCTTGACCCCCAGAAATATGAAGAGCCAGCCCAGATTCAAAGGAAGAAAAATATAGTCCACCCCTTACGTGGGGGGGGGGAGGTGTGGGGAGCTGCAAATTCAAATCGAAAGAGATGTGGATAGAGGGAGGGGTGAAGGACTATTGCATCCACCTCCCACATGGTGGCTCACAGATAACTTTCTCCATCTGCCCCTTGGGAGACGAACAGCCTGGCAGGTGAAGAGTCTTGCCCATTGAGAGCAGTGCTGACCAATGTGGGTTCGGATCCCACCTCTGCGACATAGTGGCTGTGGTGCATTGAGCAAGTGGCTTTACTTTGCTGGGTCTCAGTGTCCATATCCGGAGAGTGGGCGTGCAGTTATCTACCTGATAGGATGGCTGTGCTGGTTCATGGAGGTTTCCTGAGGGAAGTGCTCAGAAGGGCACCTGGCAGGTCGTCTATGCTCACCAAAGGCAGAGGCTGTTATTTGTCACTGAAGAGACTCAGTCTGCTGACAGGAAGCCTGAGCCGCTGGGGCTCTTGGCTTACCAGAGCTGCCTCCCCAGAGAAGACAGACCAGGCGGGCGCCACGCTAGCTCTGTTCCTCCCGCTCTGTTTAGCTCTCTCTCCATCTTTTTCCGTTTCTGTCTCCCCACCCCAAGCCCCTGCTCTGAGCTCTCTGCCTCCTTTCTTTCTATGTTTTGATGACCTGTCTCCCTAGGAGGAGGGCATCTGCCTGCTCACCCACCCCCGGGGGGTCGAGTACATTCGGAGACGTGCAGAGAGATGTGGAAACACACACACACACACACACGTGTGCTAGGGAACTCAGGGAACAGCCACAGATCAGCCATCTACATATGGGTTTTTACACACACACTCACACCACAAAGCTCCCACTCACACACACCCAAGTTCATTCACACTTGTGCTCACACACGCCAGTGTTCGCACTCTCCCAGACTCCCAGCATGTCACACCCGTGTGAAGGGTGCCCAGAGGACTGTGGCAGAGGCTGACACACACACAGTCAAGCAGGTGGCTTTGCTGGTGACCCAGGCAAAGTTCCAGAAACAGAGTTGCCCAGAACTCTCCTCGGAAACAGCCAGACGGCAGGGAGGTCATGAATCCAGACTCCAGCCCACCATTTCTGGGTTCAAATCCCCACTCTGATACTTACCAGCCATGCAACACACACTCGGACGTCTCAGACATGCTTGGAGACATATGGAGACCCTCACAGCCTCCTTCAAGCGCCACCCCCCGACACACACATCTCCTAACAAGCTGCACAGTGCAAACAAGGAAACTGAGGCTTGGGGCCCAGGTCTTCTCTGTCCAAGGCTGTGTTAGGCCTGAGATGACTGGTGTGAAGGGGCCTGGCAGAGTTCCTGGGCCTGGTTTCATGACCCAGGAGACCCAAATCCTAAGACTGTAAAAGGAGATTTTGTTCATTCATTCATTCATTTGCTCAGCAGATGTCTTCTGCCCACTCACTGCCCAGCTCCAGGGAGAGCCACTCGGCCCCGGATGAGGTGGTCATGGGTCAAATGTGCCTCATCCAAACCTGCTTCAGTCATGTCCGACTCTTTTACGATGCTATAGACTGTAGCCCTCCAGGCTCCCTGTCCCTGGGATTCTCCAGGCAAGAGTACTGGAGTGGGGTGCCATGCCCTGCTCCAGGGGACCTTCCTGACCCAGGGATGAAACCTGCATCTCTTATACCTCCTGCATTGGCAGGCGGGTTCTTCCGCTAGCGCCACCTGGAAGCCCCCCTCATCAGACCATCAGTTGCTATTGAGTCTGGGGTCTGATGGTCCTGTGTTTGTCCCCAAGACACCAGTGTAGATTCTAAGATGCTTAGGTCTGGACCTTGTTTGTGGTAAATGACCAACTCTGTCCCCCTTTGGGGCATCTGTCCTGGCTCTTCCCTGTGCCTGGGACACCCTCCTGGCTCACAGGTCACCTCTGTGAAGACACAGGAACAGCCAAAGCAAAGGACCCCCTTCCATTCACCACTCTCTCTCACCACCTCCTTCCCTGCCCGCTGTCAGCCCCTCCCTGAAACTCTCTCCATCACCTATTTGCCCATCTCCTCGGGGGCTTCCCTGGTGGCTCAGATGGTAAAGAATCTGCTTGCAATGCAGGAGACCTGGGTTCAATCCCTGGGTCAGGAAGATCCCCTAGAGAAGGGAATGGCAACCCACCCCAGTATTCTTGCCTGGAGAATCCCATGGACAGAAGAACCTGGCCAGCTACAGTCTATGGGGTTGCAAAGAGTCAGACATAACTGCGTGACTAACACTTACTGGCTGGAATCTCAGCCCTTCCGGAAGGCAGGAACTTGTTTTTCTCTGTCACTGCAGTGACCTGGGGCATCAGACAGCACCTTACACCCAGCAGGTGCCTGGGAAACAGGTGGAGAGCAGAGAAAGCAATTTTGTAGTTCTGAGATTCAGCTGCTTTTCCTCATCATTCATTCTTCCTGGCTGCAGGCATATCCTGGGCACTCACCCTCTGCTCATCAGTGAACAAGGCAGAGACCGACTCTACCCTGGGGCGGGATCGACATTCTAGTGAGGAAGACCCATGATGAACATATCATTTAGTCTGTTAGAGGTTGATGGTGTCTTAAGAAGCAGAGCAGGGTAGGGATGTGGGGTGCCAACACTTCTTTCATACATTTATTTACCTGAAACTGCTTGCAAAGCAGGAGATGCGGGTTTGATCCCTGGGTTGGGAAGATCCCTTGGAGAAGGAAATGGCAACCCACTCCAGTATTCTTGCCTGGGAAATCCCGTGGATAGAGGACCTGGTGGGCTACAGTTCATGGGGTCACAAAGAGTTGGACATGGCTGAGCGACTAAAACAACCAGACTGTTCTAGGAGCTTTATATCTACCAACCCAGTAAACTCTTACACTAAACCCCAGGAGGAGGTGTGATCACTGACCCCATTTCCCAGATGAGGAAACTGAGGCCCAGAGAGGTGCAATCGTTCACTCGGTGTCACAGAGCTGGAGAGTGGAGGTTGCCGTTCTGACCCGCGTAGTCTGGCAGCTCAGAAGCCTGTGCACCAACCACTTGCTTCACAGCCTCTCATAAAAAAAATAATACTAATTCTAAGAATCTATGATTTTTAAAGGGCCTACCCCAAACTGCTTTCTGAGTCAGATATCATTCTAGTGACTGTGATTAGAGTTTGTCTCTCCCCAAACTTTCGGGGACTGGAATAGGATGGATGAGAGCTACACAGCAAGAAGGACTTCCAGTGGCTTCCCTGGTGGCTCAGATAGTAAAGACTCTGCCTGCAATGCAGGAGACTTAGGTTTGATCCCTGGGTCAGGAAGATCCCCTGGAGAAGGGAATGGCTACACACTCCAGTAGTATTGCCTGAAGAATCTCATGGACAGAGGAGGCTGGCCCATAGGATGGCCAAGAGTCTGAGAAGTCGTCTGAATACACACACACACACACACACACACACACACACACACGGGAGGATTAGAGGGAGGGGACAGGGCTGGGCCAAGACCTGAGAGCAACTGCGGGGTGGGGGGGGGG
>SJYQ01000647.1:2329300-2347221 GCA_006410935.1 Redunca redunca | reverse complement strand
CTCCTGCCCCCAATCCCTCCCAGCATCAGAGTCTTTTCCAGTGAGTCAACTCTTCTCATGAGGTGGCCAAAGTACTGGAGTTTCAGCTTCAGCATCAATCCTGCCAAAGAAATCCCAGGATTGATCTCCTTCCGAATGGACTGGTTGGATCCCGCAGTCCAAGGGACTCTCAAGAGTCTTCTCCAACACCACAGTTCAGAAGCATCAATTCTTCGGCTCTCAGCTTTCTTCACAGTCCAACTCTCACATCCATACATGACCACAGGAAAAACCATAGCCTTGACTAGACGGACCTTAGTCAGCAAAGTAATGTTTCTGCTTTTGAATATGCTGTCTAGGTTGCTCATAACTTTTCTTCCAAGGAGTAAGCATCTTTTAATTTCATGGCTGCAGTCACCATCTGCAGTGATTTTGGAGCCCCCAAAAATAAAGTCTGACACTGTTTCCGCTGTTTCCCCATCTATTTCCCATGAAGTGATGGGACCGGATGCCATGATCTTCATTTTCTCAATGTTGAGCTTTAAGCCAACTTTTTCACTCTCCTCTTTCACTTTGGTATATAATTCACATACTATAAAATTCACCGATTGAAAGTGTATAGTTCAGTGCCTTCGGTGCGTTCACAGAGTTGTGCTTCCCTCACCACAGTCGATTCTAGAACATTTTCATCACTCCCTAAATAAACTCTCAATCACTTAGCACTCACTTTCGATTCCCCATCCCAAGGCCCAGTCCCAGTCAACCACAGATCCCTTCTCTGACTCTATGGATTTGCCTGTTCTGGACATTTCTTATTAAGCAAAATATAACAAATGTTAGTCTTTTGATTATACATGAAATCATACAACATGAAGTCTTTTGTGTCTCCCTTCTTTCACTCAGCATAGTATTTTCAAGGTTCCTCTGGCTCGTGGCTGATAATATTCCATTGTCTTGGAAGAATGTAGAGCAGAGAAAGGACAGAACTGGGTTTGCGCTCTGCCCCTCAGGCTGCCACGTGGAAAGTGGACTGGGGGTGTGTTATGAGTGGAATTCTGTCCCCCAAAGAGATATACTGAAATCCTCACCTGTGAACGTGACCTCGTTTAGAAAGAGTCTTAGCAGATGGTCAAGTTCAGATGAGGTCATGGGGGGTGGGCCTTAATCCAACATGACTGTTAATATGTTCCTTATAAAAATGTTGCTTATTAAAAGGGGACATTTGGACATGGACAGACACTCCAGAAGGAAAAGACAGTCACGTGAAGACGGAGGACTGCAGTGGTGTAGATACAAGCCAAGGAACGCCAAAGATCACCAGCAAATCACCAGAAGCTGGGCGAGACAGGAAATGCTTCTCCTATGGGTTTCGGGGGTGATAGGCCAGGGCAGGGACGTGGGGAAATAGGGCCAATCTTCTTCGCGGTGCACAGCCGGCTCTGGTTGCAGCGTGTGTGATCTAGCTCCGCAATCAGGGACTGAGCCCAGGCCCCGTGTTGGGAGTGTGGCGTGTTCACCACTGCACCACCAGGGAAGCCCCAGGGCCAGACTTTTTAGAAGTGAGAGCGCCACCCAGTTTCTACATGGCACCTGAAGATAATGTGCTGAACCCTTGGCTCGTGGCAGGCGGGGAAATGGCAGAACGCACTTACTCCCAGAGAAGATGGTTGCTTTGGCATTGGGAGTGGGAAAAGGAGATTGCTGCTACCGCTGCTGTTAAGTCGCTTCAGTCATGTCTGACTCTGTGCGATCCCATAGACGGCAGCCCACCAGGCTCCCCCGTCCCTGGGATTCTCCAGGCAAGAACACTGGAGTGGGTTGCCATTTCCTTCTCCAATGCAGGAAAGTGAAAAGTGAAAGGGAAGTCGCTCAGTGGTGTCCGACTCTTCGCGACCCCATGGACTGCAGCCCACCAGGCTCCTCCGTCCATGGATTTTCCAGGCAAGAGTACTGGAGTGGGGTGCCATTGCCCTCTCTGAAAAGGAAGTTAGTCCTGGGGAAAAAGAGTGAGCCATTGGCTGCTGGTTATTATTAAGATGAGGACAACCTAGATGAACACCAAAGACTAACCACTGAGGCCACCACTGACCTTGACCAAAGCAGCTGTGTGTGTGTGTGTGTGTGTAGGGGGGACCCTGGGAGAAGAGGCATGTCTTGAGTCTTCTATGTGAGCCCAAGGGTTTTACTGGGTGTCATCGTGTGTCCTCTTCATTTAATTCTTCTCTGTAGCTAATCAAGAGTATTTCTCCAGGTCATTCTAAATTCTTTCTAAATTAAATTTGCTGGAAGCTGTACAGTATCGCTTTGATTGGTGTGCCATTCTAATGATTGTAAAAAACCTATTTCCTATTCCACTTCTGGGCTGTTTCTGGTCTTTTTTTCTTCCAATAGCATAATAGCAAACATCTTTGCATATTCTTTTTTTGCGGAAATTCTTTTTTTTTTAGTTTTCTCCATTATATACAATTTAGAAAAGCTGGAAAATGTAATAAGAAGGGGAAAAAAAGTCCTCTGGAATGCCACACCCAAGAGGCTTTGAGCATGAGGTTAGTTCAACGAATCCCATTGCGAATGGAGGCAGAGCCTATATGCTTTCTGCACAAGGCATCCAAACTTAGACACACTCTGGTTATTACAGGTGCATCTGACCCCTGGGTTAGTGGACACAGAGGCCTCCCTCCCCCACGACCATGACCATGATTCCTTCTGTCCTATACAGCGCTCTGATGGACCTGCCTTGCACTTGCCTCTTCCTTGTACTTTTCCCCAAACTCCTGGCCATTTCCTTAGGGTACATTCCCAAGAGTACAAGCACTGGGTCAAAAGTTAAGAGCATTTGTCAGAAGTCTTGAGCACCGATTGCAGAATTTCCTCTCCTTTGAACCATCTGTGCCCAAGCATGCATGCTAAGTCGTTTGAGTCATGTCCAAATCTTTGTCACCCCATGGACTGTAGCTCTCCAGGCTCCTCTGTCCATGGGATTCTCCAGGCAAGAACGCTGGAGTGGGTGGCCATGCCCTCCTCTAGAGATCTTCCCAACCCAGGGATCAAATCAGTGTCTCACATCTCCTGCAATGGCAGGTGGGTTCCTTACCACTAGTGACACCTGGGAAGCTCTTTGAACCATCTCTATTTCTCTCCAATTTCCAAGTGAAGTTGCATGCACTTTGGTGTAATTGCAAACACTCAGATAATGCTTACTATGTGCCAGGCCCTGTTCTAAGCATTTTATATAACATATATGGATTAACTTAATCTTTTTGGATGCACTTAATCTTTGAAACAATCCAGCAAGAAAGATATTCTCGTTACCCTCCATTTTGCAGATGGAGCAGCTGATGCCCAGAGAGGTTGGGTAACCTGTCCAAGGTTGCACAGCAAGTATGTAGCAAGGCTAGGATTTGAATCTAGATCGTCTGGCTCCTGAGCCCATTTTCTTTTTTTTAATATTTATTTTTATTTATTTACTTTGGCTGCACCGAGCATTAGTTGTGGCACGTGGGATCTTTAGTTGTGGTATGCAAACTCATAGTTGTTTGTGGCACGTGGGACCTAGTTCCCTGACCAGGGATTGAACCTAGCGCCCCTGCATCGGGAGCTCTGAGTCTTAGCCACTGGACTCACTAGGTGAGTCCCCTAGTCCATGCTGAGTCCATGATTCTACCCTGAGTGGAGACTTTGCTTTTTCTACAACCAAGGAGAGCTCCAGGGCGAAATTTACTCAGCCATTACTCAACTGATGAGAGTCTCTGTGGCCCCGAATTTTCTGTTATAACGAGGTAGGTCCAGGTTGTATGGGGCCTGAGGTTCATACGATTTGGGGTGCCCTATTTTGGAAAAATATAGAACTACCGAAGCGTAAGGTGCAGGATCTTGAAAAAGGTCTGAACAAGTAAGGGTCCTGAGGCCTCGGATGGCACTAGCACCACAGTAAATTCCCCTCTAGAGAAATAGCCGAAGCAAGTAGAAGCAGAATCGTGTCGCGCATGTGTGCAAGTGTTTGCAGTGGAAAGCTTCCTAAAAGCCGAGTTTAGACTTCCCGTCCAGATTCCTAGAGTAGTTGCTGCTGCTGCTGCTAAGTTGCTTCAGTCGTGTCCGACTCTGTGCGACCCCACAGACGGCAGCTAACCAGGCTCCTCCGTCCCTGGGATTCTCCAGGCAAGAACACCGGAGTGGATTGCCATTTCCCTCTCCAATACATGCATTCAGTCGTGTCCGACTGTGTGTGACCCCATGGATAGCAGCCCACAGGCTCCCCTGTCCACGGGGTTCTCCAGGCAAGAATACTGGATTAGGTTGCCATTTCCTTCTCCAGCCCGGGATGTAATACGTGCTCAATAAATAGTTGTGGGATATATTTAACAGGACACAGAAAAACTAACTGTACAGGAAGATTGGACAAACTGAAGTTATTAAGACTAATAGCTTCTGCTCTTCAACAGACATCGTTAAAATAGAAAGGCAAACCACAAATAAAAAGACATTGGTCGTACAGACATTCAACACGTATTTGTATCCAGACTATCTAAAGAGCCTCTGCAAACGAGTGGGGGGAAAAAGACAACCCAACAGAAAATAGATCTAACACATAAATGGGTGCTCCACAAAAGAGATGATCCAAATACCCAACAAGCACATGCAGAGATGCCCCACGTCATCATTTGTCATCAGGGAACAGAGAAATGCAACTTAAAAACCACAAAGTGCATCTACTGGAACACTCGTACTGTGAGAGGGAAGGTAAATGGATGAACCACTTTGAAAACTGTTTAGCAGCTTCTTTTAAACATAAACATACACTCACCTTGAGTGTAGCAATTACCTAAGGCAGCAATTCCGGTCATTAAGTGTGTACCCAAGAGAAATGAAAACAGGTTCTTACATATGAACATTCATATGAAACCTTACATATGAACATTCATAGCAACTTCATTTCATAAATAGTACCTCCTCACTGGAACTAACCCAAACATTTAGAGAATGAAGAGGCTGTGGCATATTCAGACAATGGAATACCACAAAAAGGACATGCTGTATGATTCCATTTATGTGAAATTCTAGAAAAGAGACGGAGAAGGTGATGGCACCCCACTCCGGTACTCTTGCCTGGAAAATCCCATGGACAGAGGAGCCTGGTAGGCTGCGGTCCCTGGGGTCGCGAAGAGTCGGACACGACTGAGCGACTTCCCTTTCACTTTTTACTTTCACGCATTGGAGAAGGAAATGGCAACCCACTCCAGTGTTCTTGCCTGGAGAATCCCAAGGACAGGGGAGCCTGGTGGGCTGCCATCTATGGGGTCACACAGAGTCGGACACGACTGAAGTGACTTAGCAGCAGCAGCAGCTAGAAAAAAGAAATCTAATAAATTGTGACAGAGAAAAGATCAGCCTGGGGCTGAGGCTGGTGTGAGACACTGACCATAAGAGGCAGGAACCACTGAACTTTCTGGAGTGTTGAAAATGTTCTGTCTTGATTGGAATGGTGGCCAAAATGCACTGACATTTTATTGTATGTAAACTGGACCTCAATACATTTAAAAAGAAAATCTCTCTTTCCTGCCTCCCCTCCCCTCCTCTCCCTCCCTCCCCTTTGCAGAGATGACCATTAGTTAAGTTTGCTGTGAATCTGTTTCATCTGGTGTGTAATGCTATTCAGTTACATGAGCATATGCAAACAAAGGGCTTCCCGGGTGGGTGGCTCGGGGTAAAGAATCCGCCTACCAATGTAGGAGACAAAATAAATGTGGGTTCGATGCCTCGGTTGAGAAGATCCCCTGGAGGAAGAAATGGCAACCCGCTCCAGTATTCTTGTTTGGAGAATCCCACGAACAGCAGAGCCTGGCAGGCCATGGGGTCGCAAACAGTTGGACACAACTATGCATGCATGCACACACACAAAATGTTTCCATGTTTCAAAAAATGGGATCATCTGACACATGGTTCTGTAACTTGCTCGCTTTCACTTAGTATAATCTGGAGATTTTTTGTGTGTCAGTACAAAGCCTGCTTTTGTTTGGCATGTCTGCATAGTGGTCCATTATATTGGGTGGGTTTTGTTAATATTTAAGCAGTTTCATATGGAGAGACATTTAAGCTGTTTCCCATCCTTTGCTCCTACAAATAAAGCTGGCATGAATACCCTTGACCATATGTCATTTCCAGACATATGTGTATCTATAGGATAACTTCCTGGAGGTGGAATCACTAGTCCAGGGAAGGGGCATTTTTACAGGTCATTTGATAGAGTCTCTCGAATGTCCTTCCAAACAGGCTGTACTGAATTAATCATTCTTATTTCCCCTAATTGCAAGTGAATCTTAGCGTCTTTGTACACTGTTCTGGGCCATTTCTATTTCCTCTTCTGTGTGGACTCAAATCTTTTGACTTTGTCCTTCCTAGGCTCTTTGTCATTCTTATTGGTTTGTAGCAGCTCTTTATATATTCTAGACCTTAAGCTTCATCATAGATGTTACAAACACCTCTCCCAGTCTGCTGCTTGTCTTTTGGCTTTATGATGACTTTACCCCCTCAAAACACTTTGTTTATTGTCTCTATCCCTTTTCTGTTATGGCCCCTGAAAATGACTTCCCAACTCAAGGTATTGAAACTAGAGAAACAGGGATTTCCCTGGTGGCACAGGGGGTAAGAATCTGCCTGCCAATGCAGGAGATGTGTGTTGGTCCCTGGTCTGGGAAGATTCCACATGCCATAGAGAAACTAAACCTGTGGGTCACAACCACTGAGCCTGAGCTCTAGAGCCCGTTCTCTGCAATGAGAAGCAGGCGCACTGCTATGAAGAGTAGCCCCTGCTCCTACTAGAGAGAGACTGCACACAGCAAGGAAGACCCAGTTCAACCAAAAATTAAGATAAAATAAATTTTACAAGATTTTAAAATATGTGAAAGAAGGGAGGAAACTCTAAATGCCCAGAGATGGCCAGAAGAGCATCTATCAGAATTGGGTCACAGCTCCTCAACGGTGAATTGTATGGCCCTTCCTTAACAGTTCCAGAAGCTCTTACTATCCATTAGTTCCCCAGGGAAACATGTCTATTCTGATAAGTGGCCCAGACTGACCCGGATTAAGTGCTGGCGAGGCTCTTGGGGAAATGGGTGCTTTCATCTTCTTTGAGGGGAATTTGTACCACTTCAGTGTAGCGGGACCTTTCAAAATGCAAAGTTGATAGGCATTCATTCACCAACCTTTAAAAATTTGCTCTTGAAGCATGATATACAGAAAAATGCATGCATCTTTGGCTTGGTGAATTTTCCCAGAAAATGAAATTTACCTGTGCCACCAGCATCCAGACCAAGAAACAAACCGTGAGCGCCCCCTCCAGCAACCTGGTTGGTGCTGCCCTGACCCCCATTAGGTTGCATGGAGCTGTGGTTTAGGCCCTTCTGTTGTTACGAATTGATCATGATTTACTTAACTATTCTTCTGTCAATAGGCATTTGGCACGGTTCCGGTTACAGATAATGCTATTGCCAACACACAACACACTTGTGCGTTTCTGCGGAGTGTGCGTTTACAGGTGGAACTGCCGGGTCATAGAGGACACGCCCAGGCTCAATTTTAGGAGATTTTTGAATTTTTTCCACAGTCGTTTAACCAATTAATGCTCCCACCAGCAACGTATGGGAACTCTGCTTGTGCCACACACTGACTTAGCATTGGGTTTTTACGTTAGCCATTCTGAGTGTTATTGTGATATTTATTGTGGTTTTAATAGCATTTCCCTGACAGCTAATGATAGCAAGTATTTTTTCATGGGCTTATTAACCATGTTTTTCTACTTTGGGGGTTTATATTCAGTATTTGCCACGTATAAAGCAGTTGTCTTATTGATTTGAATTTTTTGTATAAAATAGTTTCTATATTTATGTAATATGTAGTTAATTATATGACATATTTGTCATATGTATTTTTTCTCCAAGTCTACACTTGCCTTTGCATTTTTTGTTATTTTTCTTAGTATCTTTTGTAGGGCAGTTTTCTAATTTGGTTTAGTTCAATTACCATCTTATTACTTGCACTTTTTATTATATTATTAATGATTCTACTTGTTTATTAATTTTATTTTTATATTTAATTATTAAACTTAAGTCCAGGACTTCTGTATCAAAATGAACCTTCTGAGAAAAATAGTTTAGCTGCATTCGTCAGAGAAAAAAAACGATGGAGCTTTATCCAAGGCCACAAGGTATTGAAATTTGTCAAATGCCTTTTCTGTTTTTAATAGGGTGAATCACATTAATTGACTTTCAAATGTTGAATCGACTTTGTTTCACTAGAGTAAATGCCACCTGGCCACGATGTACTACTGTTCTTTATCTGTGGCTGACTCAATTGCTAAACCTCGAGGAAGGGGTTCTGGGTCTGGTTCTGGCATCAGGGCAGTGCTGGCCCAGAGGCGTCCTCTTCCACACCGTGAATAAGCCGCTGTTGAGTGTCATGCCTTCAGTCCCTGTCTGCTGGAGGTCACCAGTGAACCCATCCAAGCCTGTCCTCTGTGTCTCTAACTATGAACTAAATTGCCTTAGTATTAAGTTGACCAAAAAGTTCATTCGAGTTTTTCTGTAGGCTGCTATGAAAAACCCAAATGAATTTCTTTGCCAGCCCAACAGATACACAGCATTGTGCCGTTTATCTATTTCTTCTTGGGCTCAGGTAGTTTGTGTCTCGGTTTCCTTCCTGCTGGATCTCTTGTTCTTTCCTCTACCCCACGATGGTCTCTGTCTTGACCACATCCATCCTGCCTTACCCAGATTTCAAACTTGAGTTGCAGAATTTACTTCCACCGTTGTTTACAGCATTCCCTCTCCTTTCACGTCCGCTGGGGAGACGTGGTCGGGGAGTCCCGAGGGGACGGCTGAGACCTGCCCACGGACAGCAGAGCAGAATGGCCCCCGTGACCAGGCAGCCCGTGGGCCCTCGGAGCACTGACTCCACCTCACCCAGCTCCCAAAGCCACACGCGTGAACGGGCCAGGCCGGGGTCTCAGTCTGAGGGAAAGCAGAGGCCGTGAGACAGACTGAGAGAGAGCAGTCGCCAGGGGCGATCAGACCCTGGACCTGGAGTCTGAGGTCCCTGCTCGCCTCAACTCCCGGGATCTACCCCAGGACACATAAGGCGACCACTGCAACAGCAGGGATAAGAGTCAGGCCACGGGGAGGATCAGCAGAGACGGCTGTGATTTCTGGATGTGTGTGCACATGTGCTCAGTCACGTCTATCAACCCCACGGACCACAGCCCGCCAGCCTCCTCTGTCCATGGGGGTTCTCCAGCAAATATACTGGAGTGGGTTGCATTTCCTTCTCCAGGGGATCTTCCTGACCCAGGGATCCAACCCGCCTCTCCTGCACCTCTTGCGTTGGCAGGCGGGTTCTTTACCTCTGCGCCACCTGGGAAGCACACTTTATGGATGGGCAACTTACAGACCCGAGTGCATCTGTGAGAGTTTATTCACGTATTTATGCTCCCTCCGCCTCGGGGCTGGGCCCAGACCACAGTTCCGAGCCTAGGCTGGGAGCGAGGGCGGCAGTCTGGCCTTGGCCCTGGTCCGGGATGGGCAGGGCTCACACGTGCTGCCTCCGGTGCCGCAGGATTTCCGTGGGCGTGAACAGAAAGTCCTTCTGGCAGGCCTCGCAGTGGTAGGGCTTCTGCAGGGCAGACGGCTTCTGGGGGGGCTCGGGGGCAGCTTCCTCAGCCCCTAGGGGAGAGGAGAAGGGGGTTGAGGGGGGGCTCCACCGCATGCTCTCACCCCCACCCAAATACCAGGAACCTCTGTGGCTCAGGCTCTCTCCTGGCCTCTGGGGAACTCCAGCTCTGCCTCCTCCAGGAAGCCTTCCTTGATTAATACACACACAGAGAGGCAAGTCTTTACTCTGTGTCCCCATGGGTTGAGAGAGACAGAGAAAAAACACAAGTGGAGACACAGACACTGAAAGAGACAAAGAGAGCCCTGGGATGGGACCACGTGGCCCCACAGCCATCTCCCCATTAGCGCCAGTGTGTGGCATGGGACGCACCACAGCAGACTCTGCCCAGGTCTGCCCACTGCAGCATCCTCCGGGTGACAAAAGGATGGATGTGGCCACGGCAGAGACGGCTCACGGACAACAGAGAAAAAGAAACAGAAAAGCAGAGGCGGATCAGAGAGGTGGCGGCAGATTCCACAGAGACACAGGCAGAGACGCGAGAATGAGGTGGCTCCAGGCCCCCCGTGTCCTGGGCTCTGGGTCTCAGTGACAAAGCCCATCGTGGCACCAGCCAGGCAGAGGGTTGAGGTCGTGGATCCCCCGAGTGTGGCATGAACCCCCAGAGGCACGGAAAGAACCCCAGGCTGGACGGACAGCGGGGCGGACATAGGCGTCTGGGCCCTGCCCCAGCCTCACCTGGGGGGCCGTCCTGCGGGGCCTCGGGGCAGGTGTTCTCATGGGCGATGCGCTCCAGGGGCGTCAGGGGCATGTGCAGGCCGCAGTGCGGGCAGGTCCAGAAAGTGCGGAGACAGTCGCTGTACAGGTCCGCGTCGCTCTGTGACAGCGGGCTGTGTCAGGGCTTGGCTCCTGGCCCCGCTCCCCACCGCCAGCCTGGGACCTCCCCAGAAGCCCTCGGGGCTGCAGGCCCTTTCTAAAACTGCATCCCTGGACTAAGCTGGAATGTGGTTGGGGGTGCTGGGGGGAATCTCTAAAATCCCACTCTCAGGGGCAGGAGGATGAGGGGCCAAGGTGTGCATCCGTGCTCACCGTGAGGCAGTTGTAGGTAAGGAAGTCAGTGACTGCGTAGCCCCCTTTGGTGGGGTGGGGGGACGGGGTAGAGTTGCCAAAGAGGCCAGGGAGACTGGGGGCAGCCGTGATGGTCTGGGGTCCCACATAGAGGTTCTGGGCTTCCAGCCCTGTGAGCCGCCGGAGGCTGTAGGAAACCTGAGCAAAGAGAGACAGGAGATAGAGCAGACAGACTCTATCAGCAGACAGGAGACAGGCAGACATAATGGGAGGACCTGGACCCAGCGGTGCCTGAAGTCCACCCCTGGACTTTCCAGTTAAGGGGGCCAATTGCTTAAGGCACTCACAGCCTGGTTTCAGATACTGAAGACCAAAGGCTGGTCTAGAACGCTCCCTTACCTGCTCTCCCCAGGCCCCTTCCCTCCTCATCCCTTGTGGGAACACACTCAGACCTCAAGTCTGACCCTCAAGTGTGGCCACCTTGCCCCTTCTCTGACATGTCAGCCCATTCCCCTTTCTCTGGTCCTCTGGGTCCCAGTGCATCCATGTGTAGTAGAATCAGAAGCAATTCTCAACCCGCGTACCACATAAAGTGGGGGTTCGGTTTCAAGCATGCCCTGTCCAATTCTTCCCATCTGTCTTCCATGCACCTCACAGCTTCTCTCTCATATCTCACACGCCCTTAACTGCTACTAAGGGGTAACCTGTACCCCAGATGCAGAGAAAGCAATGGCAGCCCATTCCAGTGCTCTTGCCTGGGAAATCCCATGGACGGAGGAGCCTGGTGGGCTGCAGTCCATGGGGTTGCTAAGAGTCGGACACGACTGAGCGACTTCACTTTCACTTTTCACTTTCCTGCATTGGAGAAGGAAATGGCAACCCACTCCAGTGTTCTTGCCTAGAGAATCCCAGGGACAGGGGAGCCTGGTGGGCTTCCGTCTGGGGTCGCAGAGTCGGACACGACTGAAGCGACTTAGCAACACCAGCAGCACCCCAGATGCAGCAGATATTAATACACATCTGTTGAATGAGGGCTGCAGGGGTTAAGGGGGTGGCTCCTGAAGTAAATCTTGGGTTCACCCTTACCAGCTGTCATCAGCCTGTTATCAGCCTCTCTGGTTTGAAAACCCCCAAATGTGGACATCTTGATGAGCTGGAAGCCAGGGCCCTCCGGAGCCTTCATCCCTGTGGCTGACGGCCCCTCCAGCCAAGGGTGCGGTGCCCAGGAGGCAGGTACCTTGGATGCCGTGAACTGCAGCAGCTCCCTGCTCAGGGCCGCCACCTCCTTGTGGTTGACGGGGGCTTCCTCTTCCTCCTCCTCTTCATCCTCCAGCCGCCGCCGGGCCTGGTGGGCCAGCTGCCGGTCCAGGGCGCTTTCCCATTGGGCCCGGAGCCGCAGGGAAGCCGCCAGGAGCCGGACAGCACTCTCCGTGTCTTCGAGCTGGAGCTCCAGCCAGCCATCAGCCACCAGGCGGGAGCAGTCACCATTGGTGTCCAGGGACCGGCTGAACAGCAGGAGGGACTGGAAGAAAGGGGACAGCAGACAGGAAGCAGTGGACAGGCATCTTAGAGCGGCGCCCACCTGACTGGGCTCCTGCCCACCCCCCATTCACCCAGCCCCATCCTCGGTCCCCGCCGCCATCCACTCCGGTCCTGTGACTGCAGTCGCCTCCTTGCTGGGCTCGCGGACTCTGCCCCCCGTCAGTCCCTGATCCAGCTCTGCTCAGAACCCTCTGGTGGTGGGGAGGAGGGAGATCTGGTCTCACCTGCCTCCCTGACCTCACCTCAGCCACTCTCCCCAACCCTGACTCTGCTCCAGCTGTTCCCTGTTCACACCCTGCATGTGGTGCCCCAAGGCCTTTGCACTTGCTCTTCCCTCTGCCTCGGTTGCTCTTCCCCCAGAGATCCCTACAGCCCTCCCACCTTCAGGCCTTTGCTGACTGCACCTTCTCAGTGAGGCCCACCCAGATGGCCTCATTCCATACTAGGGCCTCTCCCCTCCCCTCCCCACCCCAGTGCCTTTGCCTGGTCCTTTCCGCTCTCTGCTCTATCAGTCAGAGCTGCACCGTGTCCCCCAGCCTCTTTCCACTCTCTGCTCTGTGAGTCAGAGCTGCACCGTGTCCCCCAGTCCCTTTGTCCCGTCCTTTCCGCTCTCTGCTCTGTGAGTCAGAGCTGCACCGTGTCCCCCCGCCCCCCATCCCTTTGACCCGTCCTTTCCGCTCTCTGCTCTATCAGTCAGAGCTGCACCGTGTTCCCCAGCCCTTTTGCCCCGTCCTTTCCGCTCTCTGCTCTATCAGTCAGAGCTGCACCATGTCCCCCAGCCTCTTTCCACTCTCTGCTCTGTGAGTCAGAGCTGCACTGTGTCCCCCAGTCCCTTTGTCCCGTCCTTTCCGCTCTCTGCTCTATAAGTCAGAGCTGCACCGTGTCCCCCAGCCTCTTTCCACTCTCTGCTCTGTGAGTCAGAGCTGCACTGTGTCCCCCAGCCCCTTTGCCCCATGCTTTCCACTCTCTGCTCTGTGAGTCAGAGCTGCACCGTGTCCCCCACCCCGTCCCTCTGCCCCATCCTTTCCGCTCTCCGCTCCCTCAGTCAGAGCCGCACCGTGTCTATTGCTCCTGCCCGCCCTTCCCGGCTAGACATGAGCTCCGGGGGCCAGGGACCGGGTTCCGCCTCGTGTGTCTTCCCCAAACATTGGCACCGGGCAGGCACTCGGCCAGTAATGAATGGATACCAGGAGGAGGAGGAGACAGCAGCCAGCCTGAGGGAAGATGTTCCTCTAGGCCCCCCTCCGCCACCCCCCGGGGCTGCTGCCCCGAGGAACACAGCCATGGCAGCCGGCAGTTGGGAGGCGGGGAGGGCGGGGCGGGACCCACCTGTAGAGCGGGGACGCGGACACAGTTCACCAGGTACGGTTTGTTGGTCTCCAGGAGGGAGACGAAGGTGACAAGCTGGTGTTTGCTGCTCATCTTGTCCCTGTCGTCTGAGAGGGTCAGGGGACAGCTCAGCATCCTCTCCCCCCACCCCCACACACACCAGTCATTCCCCCCAGGGGCGGTCTGTCCCGCCCCCACTATTCAAGTGAAGTGAAGTGTTAGCCACTACAGTTGTGTCTGACTCTTTGCGACCCCGTGGACTGTTGCCCGCCAGGCTCCTCTGTCTGTGGGATTTCCCAGGCAAGAAGACTGGAGTGGGTAGCCATGCCCTTCTCCAGGGGATCTTCCTGACCCAGGGATCAAACCCAGGTCTCCTGCACTGCAGGCAGATTCTTTACCGTCTGAGCCACCAGGGAAGCCCCATTCAAACATCCACACAAAGAACATGCATAAGGATAAAATGTCTGCGGCATTCTTAAACACTCTGCCAAGCTGAATGTGATTTCGGCTATTCAGTGATATTAAGAATTGTTGCTAATTTTGTTAGGGCTGATGGATGACAGCACTGTGGTGATACAAAATAACAGTCCTTATGAATAGGATTTTTATTATTATTACTAACTGGTAAGATGTCTGGGACCTGCTTTAACATGCTCCAGCAAAGACGGGGGGAGAAATCGAGGGGACAGAATAAACAAGGATGGAAAATGCTGACAGCTGCAACTGGGTAAGGTCACAGAGGGTTCATCACAGTCTCTCTACTTAAGAGATGCCCGGAAATTTCCAAATGTTTTCAAAAAGGAGAACAACGGGATTTTCTGGGGGAGCCTGGTGGGCTGCCGTCTGTGGGGTCACACAGAGTCGGACACGACTGGAGTGACTTAGCAGCAGCAGCAGGGGCAAACACAATCCACCTGCCAAGGCAGGAGACATGGGTTTGATCTCTGATCCACTAAGATCCCACGTGTCCGCAGAGCTATTAGCCCGTGCACCACAACCACTGAGCCTGTGCTCTGGAGGCTGGGAGCCGCAATGAGAAGCCTGCGCACCACTAGAGAAAAGCCCGTGCAGCAAAAAGACGCAGCACAGCCAAAACAAAATAACTAAATAAAACCAGTTTTTAAAAAGGAGAAAAACAATGTACAGTAAGCCCCCTACATACAAACTTCCAGGCTGCAAACTTTCAAAGATGCGAACATATTATAAACCTATTACAGTACTACATAACTGACTGTGTTAGATGGGTCCCAGCTGTGTTAAGACCTATAAACAAATAGGACTTACGACCATGTTCTTGGAATGGAACTTGTTCCTATGCAGAGGACTTACTGTAATAGGAAGAGGATAAATTGACTAGGAATTTACACAACTTAAAGATTAGAGGGACCTCCCTGGTGGTCCAGTGGCTAGAAGTCTGAGCTCCCAATGCAGGGGTCCCGGGTTCAATCCCTGAGGGAAATGGATCCCACATGGCCCAACTAAGAGTTCGAGTGCCTCAACTAAGACCCAGTGCAATCAAACAAATACATAAACACTAAAAAAAAAGTGCCGTGTCGATGTATGGCAGAAACTAACATGATACTGTAAAGCAATTCTCCTTCATAAAGAATAAATAAATTTTTTTACAGAGAAAAAGATGAGCGAGAAAATTTCAAATTCTATCTTTGGTGTTTAAAATCATAAACTTTATCTTGTGGGGTGAGTGTTTGCCATTTTAACGCAGTGTGTTACTCTCTCTACAAACAAGAGAAGGATGAGTCGCGTTTCAGTGCTCAGAGCACACAACGCTGAAGGCGTGAAGCCCCCACCCGACTGCAGGGCCTGCTCCTGGGCAAGGGCGCCCCCTGCAGACCGGCCTGGCCTGAGCGCAGCCTCAGCAGAGGCCACCTCTTGGCTTGGATCCCACTGCTTGAACACGGGCTGGGGGGCCACCCGCCCCGAGAAGGACCAAGCCCTGAGGCTCACGGAGCTCCCTTGACTCCTCTCCTCAGGCGCTGCTCTAATGGCGCAAACCCCAGGCCTTGGGACAGGCTCCGGGCAGCCAGCACCGCCTGGGGAGGGCGAGGCTCGGCAGAGAGAGGGGCGGGCCCCCCAAGGCCACCCAGCCAGGTGTGGCTCTTGGGACCTGCAAGTCCCAGGTCAGCAGCCCCAGGGGAGGCGGAGTGTGGGAGGTGTGAGGGGGTAACCCCCTGACGGCAGGCGGCACCCCGAGAGCACTGTGTCCCCTCACACCCCCGACGGAAGGCTTCTCCCCACCCCCACCGGGGCTCCCGGTACCTCGGCTCCCGTCGCCGCCCCTGGCCGCCTGCTCCTGCGTGTGCAGCACCTCGGGGCTGTTGGCGAAGACGCAGGTGGGGTGCAGCACGACGCCCTGCTTGGTCTGGGTGTGGAAGATCTGGAGGAGTGGAAGGCGGATGCCAGGGGACAGAGGCTCAGAGCTGCTCTTCCCGATGCCAGGTTCCTTCCTCCTCATCTCAACTCAGAACTCTCTCCTCCAGGAAGCCCTCTCTAATTCCCTCCCATGCTGATCAGGTCCCCCTGTTCCCTCAGCCCCCGGGGCCCCATCCCACTCCGGGTCACTGTCTGGGCACAAGTCTCTCCCCTACCCCCTCCTTAGACTGCACCCCACAAGGACAGGGCCAGGGCTGCCTCGGTCACTGTTGTAACCCAGCACAGAGCAGGCGCTGGGAAGGGATGACAGACGACAAGACACAGATGGGAAGGAGACACACCTGGTCTGAGTCCTTGCGGCCGCTGTTGAACGGGTCGGGGACGGCGAGCTGCGGGAAGAGGCCCCGGCCGAGCACCAGCTTGAGCAGAGCCACCTGGTCCCGAGTCAGGGCCTGGGCCGAGCTGGCAGCCGCCTGCAGCTGCCCCAGATTGTGCCGGAGCTTAAACTTCACGTCCTGGGGGAACACAGGGGAAGGTGGGTTCCTGAGGCCCTCCCCACGCCCAGGGGGTTGGCACTGGAGTCTGGGGATCCCAGGGGCCCGGTAGACACCTGTCCACGGGAACCTACCTCCTGAGATGAGGAGTCCCCGCTCTGATAAACGCCATCCCCACCGCCCCAGGCCCCAGACAGCCCCATGGTGCCCCACCTGGATGTCCACGCTGTCGCCGGCTGAGTCACCCCGGTCCTCGTCGCTGGACCAGCCGTCCTGGTCGTCCTGGACTCGCAGCACTTTGCGCTTGCGCCCCGCGCCCTCCTCGTGCCGGCGCTTCAGCTGGTAGAGCGCCTGGCGCTCCCGCCGCTGCTGCAGCCGACTATAGCTGTCCCCCGGCTGTGGGGCCCGGGCCCCCGCCAGCAGCCCGTGGTCCTCCAACAGCTCCTTGGGGAGGATGGAGCCCGAGTGAGGGACACGGTGAGGTGCACTCTGGGCCCAGAAGCACTTTCCAGTTGGGGGCCTGCAGCTGCCTGGCACGTGACCTCACCCTTAGAGCCACCATTGTCCTCAAATGACAAACGGGGCTCCTGGGAACTCCCAGCTGGGGCTGAAAGGGGCTATATGAGAACCACTCTCTGGGAATTCCCTGGTGATCCAGTGGTTAGAACTTGGCACTTTCACTGCCAGGGCCCAAGTTCGATCCCTGGTCAGGGAACTAAAGACAACAACTCTTTACATGGTGCTGGGCACGTGACTGTTCTAGAAAAAAGAACTGTCTTCATCGCTGGCCAACGGAACACCCAGGCTGGGGGACAGGAGGGAGGAGACGAGGCTGGGCGATCATTACCATTCAGGGTCCTCCCTGGGGGCTCAGGTCACACGCCCTCTCCACCCAGCTGTCCCCGGGCTCTGGTTACACGCCCACCTGCCCCTCCAGGCCTGCACCAGCCCCATGAGGCTCCTACACTAAAACGCTTCTCGCAGAGTGGTGCTTTGGCCAGTCGCAGCAGCAGCATCTGGGATCATCTGGAAAGTTGTCACAAATGCCGGGACTTCCCTGGTGGCTCAGTGGTAAAGAACCCACCTACCAACGCAGGAGACTCAGGTTCGATCCCTGGTCCGGGAAGGTCCCACATGCCTCGGAGCAGCTAAGCCTCTGCACCACAACTACTGAGCCTGCGCTCTAGAGCCCGAGAGCCGCAGTTATGAGCCCACACACCCTAGAGCCCGTGCTCTGTAGCAAGAGAAGCCACTGCAATGAGAAGTCTGCGCGCCGCAACTCGAGAGCAGCCCGCGCTTGCTGCAACTAGACAAAAGCCCACGCAGCAACGAAGACCCTGCACAGCCAAAAATAAATGATAAATGGAACTACTTAAAAAGAAATGCCAAGGCCTGCACCCCACCCAGAACGACTGAATCAGCATCTCTGGGGCGGCGGGGGGGGTGGGGGGTTGCCAT
>SJYQ01000647.1:2297190-2329269 GCA_006410935.1 Redunca redunca | reverse complement strand
TGGGGGTGGGGTGGGCGGGCAGTGGGGTGTGGAATCTAGAAATCAGGGACCCTCCCCGTGATTCCAACGCCCGAGAGACCTCCTGCCCACGCCTCCACAAACAGCGTCCCAGGGACCCTACTGGATTGACCCTGTTTCTCATCAAGCGCCAACCAGTGAGAAGAGGCAGGATATCTGATGGGACACAGAGAGTGAGAGAAGGAAAAGCACCCCCAGTTTCCTTCTGTTTCTCAGCATCTGGGCCCAACGAAGGCTGAACCACCACTCTCTAGCAAGTCAGAGACGCTGAGAGATGATGTCAAGCACAACGGGGATGTCTGAACGTGGGGACCTGTGAACGCATGGGAGGCCTTGGTGGTAACTGCACACTCCGAGGTCTGGGGCCAAGGGGAATGGCTACCTCAGACGCTGTTTCATTTTCATTCCGTGGCACGCCACACAACAGGGGCTAGAATTCCCCAGCACCAGAGCTTTGTTGTGCTCGAAGGGAAAGATGCCCGTGGAATGTTAAGGGCAGAACCACATCTCAATAGTAACAATAAAAATCGCAGGGCTCCCCTGGTGGTCCAGTGGTTACAAATCCACCGTGCGATGCAGGGGACATCAGTTCGCTCCCTGGTCTGGGAAGATCCCACGTGCTGCAGAGTAACTAGGTCCAGAGCCACAACTCCTGAGGCCCGCCCGCCCTAGAGCCTGCGCTCCACGACAAGTGAAGCCGCGGCAGGGAGAGGCCCGAGCACCGCAACCAGAGAGCAGCCCCGCGCAGCAACTAGAGAAAGCCTGCACTCAGCAGTGAAGACCCAGCACAGCCCAAATAAACGAATAAAGCAGATATTAAAAAACTGCAATGTATAACTCATTTAGTCCTCATGGGAATGCTGGAGGCAGGGCTATTTTTTGCTTCCCCATTTTCTGAGGGAGAAGCTGAGGCCCTGAGAGGCCTAGTAACTTGCCCGCGGTTGAACTGCTAGCAAGCGGCAGAGCTCAGACTCAGTGCTGAGGTGTCCCGCTCCTGATGGTGCCTCCAACCATCACTACGGAAGCCCACCCACCCTAGAGCCCGTGCTCCACACCTCCCAGCACGCGGCCTGCGCGGCCACCTCAGCACTCCAGCTCGAGAACGAGGCTCTTCGCGAGGATGTGACTCGTGACAGCAGACCTTGTCCACCCCTCCAGGAAGCCCTCCCGGGTTTTCACCCCTTTCCCCTGACCCCACCGCACACCTAGCCATGTGATGGTGGGGGAAGTGGGTGTGGGGAGGGGCTCTGACGATGCTGTCAGAGAAGCGATGTCACGCTATGGAGGGTGTTCATGCATACTCTCCCTTTACCTCCTCCCACATCCATGCCCCAAGTTTGCTCCTGGCTGCCCTCTCCAGGGGGGCTGGCCCCCACCCTTCTCCCAGGCCTCACCTTGAACTGGCGCCGCAGGTTGGCCATCTCGTACAGCCGGTGCTCCTCGATGCCCCGGTGGCGGCACCACTTGCGTGAGTTTCTGCCCCGTTCAGATTTCACCTGAGTGGAGGTCCAGACCCCAGGAGGTCAGGGCCTGACCAGCTGAGGAAAGGGGTGGGGGTGCTGACCCATTACCCAGATGAGCCACAACACCAGCCACTGGGAAGATGTGAGGCTGCCGGGCGCCCTCCCTCAGCGACACCCGCCCTCCTTCTTCCAGGTCTCAGCCCCAATGCCTCCTCCTACAGGAAGTCCTCCCAGACTACACAGGGTCAGACAGCCCTCTGGGGCTCTCTGAGCCCCCTGGACTCCCCACTGCAGCCCATTCTGGGTGGTCACTGTCCAGGGACGGTCTGCCTCTCTGTACTGGACTGGGAGTTGCAAGAGGGCAGGGCCAGGTAAGTTTAGTCACCACCGGGTCCCTAGCACAGCTCAGGACAGGACCAGGTCTGGTCAGGGAAAATGTGTTCAACACACAGATACCTCCTAAGGCATCTGAAAAGCCAGACAGCACTGGCTTTAGTCAGTGCTTAGAGACTCCAGGCTCCCCTCAGCATGTGCTCGTCCCATGAAAAGTGGATTTGGGGTTCTCCCCAGACAAGCCCAGTCTGCAGTGGCCTCAGGGGTCCTCCCTGGGGTGGAGGTGGGGCGCAAAGCCCTAACTACGTGAGAATGACAGCCAGGCGGCTGGGGCGGGGGAAGGGTGCTGCCAAGTTCACCTGCACCCAGGTGTTGAAGACGTTGAAGAGCGTGAAGGGGTCGCCCTGGTCACTCTCCAGGGGCCGCCGCGCTGCCACACACTCGGGGTTGCTCTGGGCACTGCGGGTGAAGGGCGTCTGGACGCTGAGGGCGGCGGCAATGGTGAGCACAGGCTCAGCCAGGTGGAACATGGAGCCCAGGATCAGCATCTTTCCTGGGGGTGGACCAGCGCTGAGCCTCCTGGGCGCCCAACGGCATTCCCCACTCCTCGGGGAACCCTGGCCCACCCTCCACCTCACCCCCAGAGGGCCTCAGGAGCCAGGGGGACAGAATCACACCCAGAATCAGCTCCCAGTGTAATGAAAGACTGTTTCCACCTGCCCAGAGGTCAGTGACCTGACTCATCCTCACTGTTCCCCTGCCCACCTTTCCAGAAAGTTCCTGTTACACAGCTAGCCTCGTAAGATAAAGATGGGCAGAAAAACAAGGCTGTCCAGCTTAGCCCTGTCACCTCAGGCAAGTCCCTCCACCTCTCGGGTGCCTCTGTTTCTCCATCTGTGAAACAGGCTAACAGCAGCGTCTACGTGCTGTGAGCATGAACTATTTCACCTGTGAAGCTCTGGGAGCTTACTGGCACAGAGGAAGACCGGTGATGAGCCACCTGGGCCCAGCACCGCGTCATCTGTGCCTCCCTTCCCGCAGAGCCCGGGGACCGACAGTGCCAGCCTGGCTGGGGCATGCCTCCCTGGCGAGCTAGTGATGCGCGTTCTCTGAGCCTTGTTTTCCTCATCTGTACAACAGGGACGCCTGGAGGGCCTACCCTCACCAGATGAAGTCTTCCACACTGGCATACAGCAAAGGCTCATAGAACATTCTCTTTCCTCTCAGATCCGACTCTCGCACTAGCCCTGTCCTCTTCTAACACAAACAGAAATAACCACTTCCATGGCTGTGGATGGCCCTCGGGGTGGGTGGTACCCAGCCTGCCGTCCATACTGCTGGTCTAGCATCTCACAAGGATGGGGACTTTAATGCTGACAAAGGCAGCAAGCTCCCTTGAGCACCACACTTGGGAAATGATGCCCCAGGTGGCAAAGCTCAGCTGGGACTATTCTCTGGGCCATGGATAGTTAATTGGTAGGTACAGAATGTCCTGAGTCAGGAAAATTGGGCAAGATGAGGATGAATATGCCTCGGTTAGCAAACTCCTTGGGAGGGGCTGGGATGACTCAGGGATGAGTAAGAGGAAGAGGCTGGCAGTTTTGACATCCTTATAACCACAGGAAAGCGGGTACCAGGGTGACGCTGGGGCTGGGCTGGGCACAGGAAAGAAGCATCTGTTTTGTTTACTGCTGTAACCCTGGTGCTAGAACTGTGTGTGGCACAGAGGACTTGTGAATAAATGGATGGGGCCCAGAGACAGGACACCCTGCCTCCAGGTCACTCAGAGAGTGAGCGTCGTCCCACATCCATTTTCAGGACCCTCAGTGATCACTCCCGGGGGGTGGTGGTCCTTACCAATCACGACGTCCACTGGCAGCTGCGCCAGCAGGGACCCGATGGGGGTGAGGGCCTCGGAGCTGTCTAGCGCCCCCTGGTCCCGGAGGTAGAGGATGGCTGTCTCCAAGCTGGTTGGTGGTGGGGGCTCAATGAACGGGAAGGTTCGGGGGTCCCCCACACTCATGCTCTTCATCTGGAACGACAGTCAAACCCCCTCAGGAATGGGGAACACAGGAGCCACTGGGGAACACTGGGGGACTCAAGGAAACAAACCTGTGACACTTTAAAATGCCCAGAGGGAGGGAACATGCGTATACCTATGGCTGATTCATGTTGGCATATGGCAGAAACCAACACAATATTTTGAAGCAATTATCCTCCAGTTAAAAACAAATAAATAAATTTTTAAAATACATCCAATGCCAAGGCTCACTGTACAGAAGTGGACAAGGCGGGCCATTATCTGTCTGTCCTCCAAGCAGCTCTTCTCCCAGACCCTGGCCACAGAGCAAGCACACGATCTAAGCTGGACCATTTGAGGTTTCTCAGCCCCTGGTCACAGCAACTGACAAAGGGATGAGCATGTGACCTGAGCTGGGCCAATCAGAATCCTTCCCTGGGACTTTGCAACCTGGAGCTGAGTGAGAGAAAGGAGCTCCTGTACCCACTCTGGTTCTGAGGGGCCAGGGTGGAGGCCTAGAGCAGCTAAGGTTATTTTTCCCACTGTCTGGATATCAGCCAATCCACAGCAGATGGAGAAATCCTTTATTTTTCCTAAGCCTGACCTCCCCCAACATGGACTCACAAATCCATAAAATCCCCTTTTCTGAATACAACAGCTTGAGTCGGGTTTCTTTCACTTTCAACAAGAGCATCCTGATTAGTTCAGTGGCACAGAAGGACTCATGGGGAGGAAGAGGTGAAGTGTGTACCCATCACCAGACCTGGCACGGCTCAGGGGAAACAGCACCCCTCTGGAGAGGGGATGAAGGTAGTAAGGCTGGCATGGTGGCTCACGTGACTCTGAGAAAGGACAAAGCTCAGAGAGCCGGGGTCTCAGCCAAAGTCTCTGAGTGAAGTGACTTCTCCCCTGGCCCTGATCTGGAGGCCATCAGAAGTTCTAGGCCATCCAGCCTTCAACCAGCCATCCCACCATCCTCCCTGGTTACCAAGCCCTGGTGCTGTCTGGCAGACCACTAACACTTGTTAAACGACCTTCAAATTCGGAGTTCTGGGTGGGGGGATAAAGCACAGATGATTTTGACTTTTTAGGCACTCCAGTGATTCCAACATGTAACTGGGACCGCGAATCATTGCTCTGATCCAGTCAGGCAATGCGCTCCCTTCCTCCTGGACAATTACAGGTCAATTATAGGTCACAGAGTGGACACGTGACCCAGTTCCACCAGCAAGGCAGGATGGGAGACCGGCCGGGGCGTCTGGAAAAGTTCCCATGGCCTTAAAAAAACAAGACCCACAGGGGCCTCCCTGGTGGCTCAGAGGTAAAGAACCTGCCTGCCAATGCAGGAGACACTGGCTCGATCCCTGGTCCGGGAAGATCCCACCTGCCCCAGGAAGATCCCACCTGCCCCAGAGCAACTAAGCCACGACGACTGCGCCTGCGCTCTAGAGCCTGGGTGCCACCGCTACTGACGCCGAGAGCCCTGCAGCCCCTGCTCTGCAACGAGAGGCCACCGCAAGAAGCCCCAGCACCACGAGGGAAAAGCCCATGCCGCAACAAAGACCCAGCGCAGCCAAAACCAAAAATAAAATTACTTAAAAAAAGTGAGACCCACAAAGGGCAGTTCATTGCTCCTGCTGCCAAACAGGAAAGGGAGGAGGAGGTGCTGCCTGTGGCCGCCGCAGTGAAGGGCATGAGGCAGGCCTGGGGCCTGAGAGCGCGGAGGGGTCCAGGCCTGCCCCTGGCCAGCAGTGCCACAGGGATCCAGGCATTTTCTCTCTCTGTGCATCTTTTTTCTCATGCATAAATTGGAAGAGGCTCACTTACTATACAGAGGTTGTGTGAGGATCGAAACAGATACATATGTAACTTAGAACAGAGCCCAGCACATGAGAAATACTAGGTAAAATTATTTTCTATCATCGTCATCATCATCATCACTGTTATTAGGAGAGCTGCTGCTAAGCTGAGGTTGGAAAGCGAGAAAAAGTCCTGGCGGTTCAGTGGTTAAGACTCTTGAGCTTCCACCACAGGGGCTGTGCTGTGCTTGGTCGCTCAGCCGTGTCCGACTTTCTGTGAACCCATGGACTGTCGCCCGCCAGGCTCCTCTGTCCCTGAGGATTCTCCAGGCAAGAATACTGGAGTGGGTTGCCATGCCCTCCTCCAGAGGATCTTCGAAACCCAGGGATCAAACTCAGGTGTCCCGCATTGCAGGTGGATTCTTTACTGTCTCAGCCACCAGGGAAGCCCAAAAATACTGGAGTGCGTATCCCTTCTCCAGGGGATCTTCCTGGCCTCGGAATCCAACCAGTGTCTCCTCTGTTGCAAGTGGGTTCTTTACCAGCTGAGCCACCAGGGAAGCCTCTAACTGCAGGGGATACAAGTCCACTCCCTGGTCGGGGAGCTAAGATTCCACATGCCATGAGGCACAGCCCAAAAATAAAAATTATGAATAAATACATAAATTTAAAAAAAATGGTCCTGTATGACATCAGCAATC
Organism: Redunca redunca; assembly: GCA_006410935.1. Classification (NCBI taxonomy): domain Eukaryota; kingdom Metazoa; phylum Chordata; class Mammalia; order Artiodactyla; family Bovidae; genus Redunca; species Redunca redunca. Next base: position 2,322,935 of record SJYQ01000647.1, on the reverse strand, counting down.
TATTTAAACAACCAAGGCTATAACCTCCTTATCTCAAGGCTTCTCATTATGTGAAATTTGTTCAAGCCAATATTTTTCAAACAGCAGGTTATGAGTCAGGAACTCCAAGAAGTGGGTCAGAACTGGCACTTTTTTCCCAAGGAAATCAAACAAATACAGACCATCGGTGTGCATCACCCTTAGGAAGGGGGCTGGTTCACTCCCTGGCCTGGGCACGTGTGAGCCCGTGGCACGTGCCGCCCACTCTCCTTCTCTGCTTCTTCCTGAGCACAGGACTACACTTCCCAGCCTCCCCTGCAGTGAGACATGGCCGTGAGCTCTCAGCGGGGTGAGTGGAAGGGAGGCACATCACTTGTGGACCCACCCTCCCCCTCCCAGACCCAAGTCCCACGCTCTGTCCCCCTCACAGGCTGACACAAATGATGAGGCCCCGGGGAGATGATGGAGCCACGAGAGGGGAAAGGCCTGGGTTTCTGAACAAGGGTTTCCCCAGTGGCTCAGCTGTAAAGCATCCACCTGCCAGTGTAGGAGACGTGGGTTCAATCCCTGGCTTGGGGAGATCCCCTGGAGTAGGAAATGGGAACCCTCTCCAGTATTCTTGCCTCGAGAATCCCATAGAGCCTGGCGGGCTACAGTCCATAGGGTAGCAAAAGAGTCAGACACGACTTAGTGACTAAACACCACCTCTGAATAAAGGAAACTACCTACCATCCAAGGACTAGCCTGCTGCTGTGCTAGCTGTTATGTAAGTGGGTCTGTTCCTCACAGCGGCCTAATCTAAGCCAAACTAAGTACTGAGATACAAGCCATGACATAAAGCATATTGAGAGACCCCAGTTTTAAAAGCCACTTCCTAAAAAAAAGTAAAAAGCCACTTCCTGATGGGTTTTCTGTTACAGCTGCAAACATGCTGCTTGAGTCACCAGTTTCTTCCCATGACCCTGTGGACTGGGGGGAACAGTTCCCACCCCACTGTGGGATCTGACATTTGGAAGGAGTGAGTTCTCCTCTGTGGCCTGGCCCACCCTCCCCTTCCTGACCCTGTCTAAATACCTCCTGGATTCCTCGCCGGCACCAGCACTCAGGACTCGGTCTCCTCTCCACCCCTGCATTACCTGAAGCACCAATGAATCCAGGGCGACCCTCCGAATCTCCGGGACAGGGTAGGGGGCGAAGGCATCATAGTCCGATTCAGCATAGAGGCGGAAGCAGACGCCGGGGCCCGTGCGGCCCGCCCGGCCCTTACGCTGCTCAGCACTGGCCTGACTGATCCAGAACTCCTGCAGCCGCTGCAGTTTGGCCTGTGGGTCGTAGCTCATCTCCTTCACCTTCCCTGGGCGGGCAGGAGGGGAGCGGGAAGGGAAGGGAAGGTGTGTGCAGGACCCACGTGGGCCCTCCACGTGCCTGGCCCTCTACCTCACTTACGACTCTGTTCCAGTAACACTATCCCAGAGCTTAGTTTGGGCCCCACTCTACCATTCTGTTAATGTATTCTTCAGTTTCTTCATTCATGCAGCTTTTCATGTACTTCTTCAAGCCTTTCTTTATTCAGAGATTCAGTCATCCAACAAAGTTTATTAACACCCACTAGGTGCCAGGCTTCCCTGATGGCTCAGATGGTAAAGAAACCACCTGCAATGCAGGAGACCTGGGCTGGGAAGATCCCCTGGAGGAGGGCATGGCAACCCACTCCAGTATTCTTGCCTGGAGAATCCCATGGACAGAGGAGCCTGGAGGGCTACAGTCCAGGGGGTTGCAAAGAGTCGGACACGACTGAGCGACTCAGCACGCAGACACAGGTGCCAGGCTCTGTACCGTGAATTAGGGACACGGCTGTGAGCAAAACAAAGCCCTTCATTCAGGGGCCGAGCAGAACACCAGATTTCATCAACTCAAGACCACGCTTTTTTCACACTTTCTGCCTCTCAAAATGGAATGAACCTTAAAATTATTGACATGTCACTGATTAACAGACAGCATTTTCTAATAGTACAGAAATGATGTGTGTGTTAGTCGCTCACTCAAGCCCAGTTCTTCACAACCCCATGGACTGAAGCCCACCAGGGTCCTCTGTCTGTGGCATTTTCCAGGCAAGGATACTAGAGTGGTTTGCCATTTCCTTGCCTTTTCTCATCGGTGGTACCAGATGCAAACAGGAAGGTAACTGCTAACATTTACTGAGCATTTGTTCAGCCTGTGCCAGGTACTGGCCTCAGCCCCCAAGTGTATTAACTCTTCTAATCCTCACAACCTGAAGGAGGTGCTGTTATTACTTTATTATTTATTATTATTATTTGCAAATGAACAATATGACCCACTGAGAGTGTCAGACCTTGGTCACACAGCCAGCAAGGTACCTGGCCAGGCTGGTTCCAGTGTCTCCTCACCACTAAGCTATGCTGACTTTTCAGAAAAGAGTCTATCTGGGATATAAAATACAATGCCCCACACTATGAAGAAAAATAAAGCCTCATGAGGGAGGTGGCAGTGAAAGGCGATCACTGGGACAACGTGGACAAGGGGGGGCTTCTCTACTGGGGAGACATTTGCACAGGTCCTGAAATGAGGTGAGGGAGTGAGCCGTGTAGATATCTGGGGGAAAGACAGCTCTCAGCAGAGACAACAGTAAGTGCAAAGGCCCTGAGGCAGGGGCAAGCTTGGACGGCCTGGACGAGACTGAGACGCCCTAAACACTACCACCCCCCTGCCTCTGAGTGGAGCTCCCTCGCCACACGTGCACATCTCCAAGCCCACACCTCGCCAGGTCCTGGGGGAAGCCAGGGGGCACTCTTACCAGAATCCACCACAAAGCGGATCCCATCAATGGTGACTGAGGTCTCAGCGATGTTGGTGGAGAGGATGCATTTCCGGACTCCAGGGGGGGCCACGTCGAATACCTGGGGGACGGTCAAGAGGTGGCCTTGGGGCCTTGTCTTTGTCCTACCCCACCCAGGCTCTTTGCACAACTAACATGGCACTCACTGACCCTCGTGTCCAGCGGCCTCCTGGATGCCTCCTGGATCTCCCATGGGACCTCACAGTCATACATCTCAAACAGCCTAAGCACCTTCTACCAAGCCCTTTCCTCCTTGGGCCTGCATCTCATTTACTGCATCACTGGGGCCAGAACCTGGGCCATCTTGGGTGTTCATCTCTCCTCACCCATCTAGCCACAGCCGATCCCCTTGAATGCCTCGTGAATTCATTCCCTCCTCCCCAAACCCACAGCCCCTGCCCTGGTCCATGCCTATCCTTTCCCACCCAGATCCCTCTCCGGCTTCCTCCCTGGTCTCTGGTCTCACCCCTGCCATCCAGCCTTCAGAGGGATCCCTGCAACAGAGGGATCTGCTAAAGCACAAACAGAACTGCCCACCACCTTGCTCAGAACCCTCCCAAGATCCCCCCAGGCCCTCAGGACAAAGTCCAGGCCTCCATGGGTCTTCCAGGCCCCTGGTGGTCTACCCTGACCACCTCCCTGGTCCCATGACGCCCCCCTCACAATCTGGACCCAGCCACTCTGCCTGTAGTTTCCCAGCTGCCCTGTCTTTCTCTCACCCCAGGCCCTTTGCACAAGCCCTTCTCATGGACCCAACAGACAGTCAGGCACAGTGGTTAAGAGTGGCAGTCAGCAACTACAGCCTGTGCGCCATATCCACCCTGTGACCTGTTTTTGTGGATCACATTTAATGGAGCACAGCCTCACCTGGTGAGTCTACAGCTGCTTTCTAGCTGTAACAGCAGGGTAGCTGCGACAAAGACCATACGCCCATAAAACCTGAAGGTTCCGCCCTCTTCACAGAAAGTCTGCCAACAGCTGGTTCAGAGCGTGGGCTCTGACACCAGATTACCGAGTTCTACAGCCTGGCCCTGCCCGTCATGCGACTGCCTGAGTGCCTACGCCTCAGTTTCTGCAGCTGTTGAATGGGGACACAGGACCCGGCAGACAGGGTGGCTCAGACACTGCCCAGCACAAAACAAGTGCTCTACACACTTTCACTGGAACACGCGTTTCCCTGCCCCCCGTCCCAGAATGGGGCTTTCTCAGGTCTCCATCTGCAAAGTCCCTTCCCCCAGGAAGCCTTTCCTGAATCCATCAAGACTCTGCTGTCAGAATATCCGAGGCTTTCCTCTACTACTTGTAGAATCGTTGATTACATGCCCATCCAGCCCCCAGCAGACCAGCAGCTTGAGGGGAAGCCCCCACTGGGTCCCAAAGGGGCCCCTGGTGCAAGAGAAGCACCAGGAGGTGCCCAAACGCTGTTCCTTCCTTTCCTTTCTTCTTCTTCACTTCTCGGCTGTGTGTGATTTTGTTTTTTAACTTCATGGCTGCACCCCACCGCACGTGAGCTCTTACCTCCCCAGCCAGGGGTGGAACCTGTGTCCCCTGCAGTGGAAGCGTGGAGCCTTAACCCCAGGACCCGACCACCAGGGAGGTCCCTCAAAGGTTGCTTCTTTAATCACTAAACGACATGTGACCTGAAGGGGCTCTCCTGCAGGTGATTACGGCAGTCAGGCTCCAGGATGGCCGGGGCAGTCTCCCCTCGTGGGATTCACAGCCTCCCCTGGCGCTGCTCCTCTCAACAGGGCAGGGGTGACGGTTTGTGATTCCCACAGCTACGTCATCAAAGATGCTGTGGCTCCTACTCTGGTCTCTGGGGAAGAGCTGGCCACCACACTGTGAGAACTCCCAAGTAGCCCCCTAGAAAGGCCCCCCAACCAACAGCCAGCCATGTGAGTGAGTGCTCCATCTCAGAAGAGAATCCTCCAGCCCCAGTCAAGCCTTCAGATGACAGCAGCCCCAGCTGACACCTGACCACGACCTCCTGAGAGACCCTGAGCCAGAACCACCCAGCTAAACTCCTCCCAGATTCCTGACCGACAGAAACCACGTGAGGCAATGAATGCGACAGGGACCATGCTGCTAGGTCTCGGGGTAATTTGTTAGACTGACGTGACCCAGAGGCCTGTCCCCCAGCACCCTTCCATTCCAAGCCGGCAGTCTCTTCACCTTTCCCCACACCTGACTCCCAGATTCCCCCGTCCAGGCCTTTGCTCAACTAGTTCCCCCAACCTGGACTGCCTTCCTTCCTCTTCTCCTACTCAAAATTCTCCTATCTGCCAAAGCCCAGCTCCAGTGCCCCCCACCTCACCAGGAAGCTCGCCCTGACACATTCTCCCCCAGCTAAACGATGTGAGCGGCCCCTCTCTGCAGCCCACAGCCCGGGGTCGCGGGGTGGCCTCAGCCCTGTGTCAGCTGCCCCAGCCCCTCCTCCTGGGCTACGCAGCGAGACGCCCCCTGCCCCACTCCGCCCAGCGGCACTCTGCACCTTGTCCTGGTCGGCCACAGAGAGGGCGCTGTGCAGCGGCAGCACCACCCAGCGCTGGGTGTGGCTGGCGTAGGTCTGGGCGGGCTCGAGCACAGCGCTGATCTCCGCCATGCCGCTGAGGAACACCAGGAGGTCGCCCCGCTCCTCGGGTGGGTACTTATTGTCGATGGCCTCCAGCACCCTGAGGAAGGGCCTCGGGTCCAGCTTCTCCGACTTGGACGTGGTCGGCTCGGCCTCCTGCGGCTGGTACACGACCTGCGAGGAGACGGCCCCAGGCGGGAGCAGACCTGGTCACTCCAGGTGACAAGGGGGAGGAAGGGCTACAGGCTGATGGAGAGGACGCAGACCAGCCAGGCAGCAGACGGAGGACAGACTGTCTCAAATATTCAGCTTGAAGAGGACATGAGAAAAGGACAAAGTGTCAAGGCAACCAGGAGGTTTCCGGGGTGCTGGTAATGTTTCATGCCTTTTAACCTAGATACTGGCTCCATTCAAGTATTTAAAAAATTTTTTCTTGTGATTAAAAACTAAACATTTTTTAATTTATTTGGCTGTGCCAGGTCTTAGTTGCGGCATATGAGATCTAGTTCCCTGACCAGGGATCAAACACAGCTCCCTAGCATTGGGAGCTTGGAGTCTTAGCCACTGCACCGCCAGGAAAGTCCCCATTGAGATACTTAATTTGTGAAAATTAACTGAGCTGTACACTTGTGATACACATAAATCTTTTGTAGTTCGAGTATAACTCCAACAATGACAAAATTTTAAGGAGTGAAGTTGGAATTAAAACCCTCACAATCACTTCTCTGAAAGCACCCTCACTGTTTTTAATGACTACTTAGAAGACAGATTGATGGGCACTGAGATCCAGAAACCACAAGGAACGCAGCATTTCCTGCCACGAGGAGCCTCAGCGCTGTTATCAAGCCTTGGCCCCAAAGAACAAGAGGAAGGAGTGGCTGGTTATGAAACCATAAAGGAGAGGACTGCACAGAGAGGCGTCCTGGAAGGGGGTGTGAGGCCCAGCCCACTGCAGACCTCGAGGGAGGGGGCGGCCTCTCCTTTCCCACTGGCCAAGGAGAAGCTGGGGGAAGTGGGGTCCGTTAGTGCCTGCCGGCAGACAGGAAGGTAGGGAAAGGCACAGGAGATCTGGAAGGGCAAACAGAAGTTACCCGGCCCAGTGCCACATCTATCTGTGAGCAGGATTTAAGTCCTGGCCCTGCCACTTCTGAGGGATGCTGATGAACGCCCTGATGGGCACAACCACGGATTATCCAGCCCAAAGTATCAACCGTGCCGAGTCTGAGAAACCCTGCCCCGTGAGACGGTAAAGCGATGAGAAAGGAGGAGCCTGGGTCCCTGAACGACCACATGCAACAGAATTGCCCATCAACCTGGACCAGCCTGGACCAGTTGGTTCTATTCTGTTAGATAAGAAAAATGTCTGTGTTACCTGTGCCTTTAAATTTCGGGCTCTCAGCTAACAAGAACTTAGCACTCTCCCCAGGACACTGCAAATGCCCAGAAAATAGCAGCTTTAAAAAAAGAAAGAGAGAGAGGACTTCCCTGATGGCACAGTGGATAAGAATCTGCCTGCCAATGCAGGGGACATGGTTCAGTCCCTGGTCCAGGATGATTCCGCGTGCCACGGAGCCACTAAGCCCATGCGCCGCAGCTACTAAGTCCGAGCTGCAGAGCCTGTGCTCCACGACAAGAGAAGCCCCGCAATGAGAAGCTCATGCAATGCTGCAACGGTGCAGCAGCCAAACAGTAAGTACAGAGAAACTGCAAAAAGAGAGAGAGAAGGTCATTAATTAAAGAGATGGGGGACAGAGAAGAGAAGAGAAGCGACACGTCCAGGTTGGCCAGGGACCGGGTGGGGAGTCTGGGGNTGGGGAGTCTGGGGGTTGGGGGGTGGGGTGGGGGCAGCGGGAGGTGTGGGCAGCACTGACCGTGATGGGGAAGAGCCGCCCCGGCACCTGCACCACGGGGGCATTGCCGAAGTAGCTGGAGAAGAGCGAGATGTTGATGGTGGCCGACATGAGGACAACCTTGAGGTCGGGCCGCTGGGGCAGCAGGCGCCGGAGGACCCCCAGGAGGAAGTCGTTGTGGAGGTGCCGCTCGTGCACCTCGTCCACGATCAGCACCTGGTACTGGGGCAGGCTGGGCTCCCGCTGCATCTGCCGGAGGAGCAGCCCCACCGTCAGGAACACGATCTTCGTGGCCGCCGAGCACGTGCTCTCGAAACGGATCTGGTAGCCGACCTGGGCGTGGGGGGTGGGAGGGGGTGGTCAGAGAGGACCCTGGGCCTGTCCCGTAGCCCCTGACCCTCCCCATATTGAAAACCTGAGTAAGTGTCCCATGTTAGAGCCTGGAGACCAACAGGCTTGGGTTCGAATGTCACCTCTGCCACTTAGTGCTGCCGACTTTGGGCAAGTCCATCCTGGAGACATATTGTTTCCTTCTGGATGCCCTGAGAATTACATGCACTAATGCACATAAAGTACTTGGCACGGAGCCTGATGTATGATACTAATTAATTACAATAGTAATGATTAACCTTTCTCCAAGTCCCTTCTATGGACCAGGAACTACTTTAAATCTTTATGTATATCAACTCATTTCATCCTCACAACTACCACACAATGTAAGTACTATTATTACCCTCATCTCACAGATGGAAAAACTGAAGCCAGTCATCCAAAGTAAACAGGCTAAAAAATGTTATTGAGAGGAAACATATCTTAACCCCTACCTCACATCGTACACACATCGATTTCAGATGTGTTTCTCTCATCAGGGCACTTAGGCTTAGTTGCCCCATAGCATGTGGGATCTTAGTTCCCCAACCAGGGATAGAACCCAAGTCCCCTGCATTGGAAGGTGGATTCTGAACCATTGGACTGCCAGGGAAGTCTCAATAACAATTTTTAAGTGGTCGAGCCAGGATTAGAAGCCTAGACATCATTAGTAAGAAACATCTCCCTTCTCTTTTTTCTGACTGCCTAGAGAAAGACTGATAAACATTTAGGCATTTCCAATTTTTTTTAGAGTACTAAAGTGGCTATTGTTAGCGACTTTGTCATTTGGACCATGTCCAGGCCAATCTATAAAGACATTTCTAGAAGTATTGCTAGGTAAAAGGGTAGTGTTTCCGTAACTTATCGATACTAACTTATCCCGCAAGGTTACTCGAGAAAACCTGGAAGCCTGATCTGCCCCACTTACCTGTGAGCCATACTGACTGAGGCTCTCGAAGCCAACGCGCTTGGCCAGCGAGATGCAGGCGATTCGCCGGGGCTGGGTGCAGGCCACGTGGCTGCAGCCGGCAGCCAGCAGGTACTGGGGCACCTGGGTGGACTTGCCACAGCCCGTGTCACCCGCCACCACCACCACCTGGTGCTCCTTGAGCGTCTGCAGGATGCGGTGCCCATACTGGGCAATGGGCAGCGCCGCCCGCTCCCGCTGCAGTTTGGCCAGTCGCCCAAACGCCTGCTTCTGGCAGAAGTCCAGGTAGTGCAACAGGGCTCGGCGGAACTCAGACACTCTCTCCGGGGGCAGGCGCCCCCCCGGCCCCCGTGAGTCCCGAGCATCCGGGCCGAGGACGGAGAGGTTGATGCGGTAGCGAGGGTCGTAGGCGCAAGGCAGATCGGCCAGTGCTGGGTGGCTGTGCTTGGGCTGCCTGGCATCTTTCTCCTCCTTCCTGGTGGTCTTGAGATTCTGGAACCTCTGCAAGCGTTCAAAGAACGTCCAAAACTTCTGACACTCCTCAGAACCCTGCCGGATATAATCCTCATCGCCAAAGAAGGCATCCTCGAAGAGGCGCCGTGTCTCAGGACGATTCCAGTCCCATTTCTCCAGGGCCGCTTCAGGACTGGGAGCCCGGGGTCGGTCCCGGGGACCCCTGCCCTCCCTTGTTCTGGGAGGCGGCATGCCGTGGCCAATCCCAGGGCTGTCACAAAACTGGCCTCAGTTCTGAGACCCTGGAGCAAATACTCTCGGACATTCCCCACTTCCTGCAGTGAGAGGCCCGTGATGCAAGAAGGCAGCACTTTCTCCTATAAGAGCTAATCTCTTCTTCAGTGGTGCTACAGCATTGACACAGGTGTTGGCAGAGCAAATGGCCTGCGGCCTGGGTCAGGCTGGTGATGCACAGGGCACCTCACGACTCCTGTGGTGACCTCTGGGATGGACACAAGTTCATCCTGGGGCTGCAGGCCCTGGATGTCTGCGGGAAAAAAACAGAAGTCAGTCATTTATTAGATACATTTACTGACAGCCTGCTGTTTTGCAAGCACTAGACTAGGGGAAGGGACAGCAATGGGTAAGACCACACTGAGTGCCCACAGGGGGTCTTGCCACCAGACTCTCGACAATCCAGAGATGGGGGCAGCAAGAAAGGAAGCCCAGGGGCTGCAGGAGCCTTCCTTGACCATGCTTGGGAGTCAGGGAAGGATCCCCAAGAAGGGGATTTTGGACCTGAAAGAATGTAGGTCACATGGCCAGTCAACAGCAGAACTTGGGTCACGAGACACCATAACACGAGAGAGGTGTGGTCTACTGAGTTTCAGGATCCCCGGAAACCCTTTGGAATTCAGCGCCTGATTTTTGCGAGTGTTGCCTGGTTTGTTCTTGCCTGCCTGGCACTTTGTTTTTTTTTGGAAAAACGAATGCACTTTCCTTGGGAGAGTAGCCCTTCTTGGAAATCCACATGGTTTCCACTGCCTATAAGTCTGAGAACTTCTATTGGTTGGGCAAGTGACAAAGGCCTGGCCAATCATGGTACCCTACTCCCCCTTTAACCAGAGACTGGTCTGAGGAGTAGACATACGACCCAAGAAGAGACAGTCAGGGCCTTTCCCGGGAATTTACACTAGGCTGCTGGGACAGAAAAGCTTATCTACTGTTGGCTAAGCAAGGATGATATAAGCAGGGAGCTGTCTGTAGCAGGTCTTAAATAGTCTTTTCCTAGAAATCTTTCCTACAGAAAAGACTGCATGTGGGCACAAGGAGGCACACACAAGGATGGTCACCAAGCAGCCACAAGGAGAGAAGTGGAAGAGGGACAGGAGAGAAGCTTGGCAATACCACTCAGTGCTTGAGTCCCTTCCAAAAGTCCATTTCACCGATACACAAGAGAATGTCTTTTTGCTTAAGGCCTGGTTTCTCTTAGCTGCGTAACTCCTAACTAATGAAGCACATGCCCTTGTATATGCTATTTTCTGGACTGAAGCCCATCATTCAGATTCTTAAAGGAGTTTATGATCTTCAAAAGGTCCTAAGGGACTTCCCCGGCAGTCAAGTGGTTGAGCCTCCATGCTTCCAATGCAGGGAGCACAGGTTCAATTCCTGACCCGGGAACTAAAAATCCCACATGCTGTGTAGCATGGCCAAAACAGAAAAAAATGTTAATGAAAAAAAAAATTACAAAAGGGTCCTGAGCCTTCCATGGTAAAGACTTCACAGTCAGGTAGACCTGAATTTCAGCCTCAGCTTTATCATTTACCAGATACGTGTCCACGTGCAAATTAACTCCTTTTGAGAGTTTCTTCATCTGTAAAACGGGAACAATCCCCATCTCAAAACACTGCAATGTTTATTACCTAGCCTGACACCGAGAAAGTGAAGTCACTCAGTCGTGTCCGACTCTTTGTGACCCCATGGACTGTAGCCTACCAAGCTCCTCCCTCCATGGGATTTTCCAGGCAAGAGTACTGGAGTGGGTTGCCATTNATGAGTTGGGATGTCAAGTGGTAAGATGTATGTAACTATTGAATCCTTAGGAAGCAATTAGAACATCGAGGGGCCAATTCTTGTGTCATTATCAAAAGAAGAAGGGGAAGAAATTGACTAACATCTGCTTAAAATGTACAAAAGAGAACAATATTTTTTTTTATGAAAATGGGAGAAAGCAAACAACAAATATGAAGTTAGGAAGAAAATAACAAACTACCAATGCTAAGGATTGAGTAAAAATCTTGAAACTAGTTCTTGGGAAACCTTCTAATTGGAAACCTAAAGAACTTGATACATTCATGCTAAAAATAAACAAAAACCAAAGAACAAACTTGAGAACAGAAGGAGGAAGTTACAACAAACCAAAAGCAAGGTTATTTTTCATAATCAAAGGACTTTTATGGAAAATTGCTCAGAGAGACTCTAAAAGCTTTCATGAAATTGATTCTTTTTAACAAGAAGTAACACTGATGCAATAAGAAAGGAAAACAAATTTCAAAAAATACAAAAGACTATTTACAAATGTACAAAGAACTCTCCTAAATGGCACCTGGCCCCAGTGGATTAACAGCAAGATTTCTTCCAACTTTTTGTCCCAGGATAGGATTCACTTCATAAGGCAATTTTGGATCATGCATGGGAATTCTGGTGGTTTAGTCTCTTAAACTATGCCCAACTCTTGTGACCCCATGAACTGTAGCCTGCCAGGCTCCTCTGTCCTCTGTCCATGGGATTTCCCAGGTAAGAATACTGGAATGGGTTGCCATTCCCTTCTCCATGAGAATGCTGAACAAAATATCAAAAAATAAAATGTGTTGTTGACCTAAGATGTGTCCCTGTATCAGATTTAAAAAAAAAAAGGCAACAAAAAGATCCCCATCATTGGGTAGCTCACAATCTAGTTGGAAGAAAACTATGTACACAAACGTAGTTTGGCTCTTTTTAAAGTTTGGGAAGGGTGGAGGCGAGACAGAAGTTAAACTAGCCCAGATGTTGTCCTTGGAAATTTTACAGGTTAGCTGGGAGCTTTCATTCCAGAAACTTGGAGAACAGAATGTTCTGTTCCCCGGGGAGGGGACTGAATCAGGGAGACCTCCCTGGAGGGAGTACTATTTGAAGGAGGCATTGAAGGAAATTTTCAGTGATCGAGAGCATGGATACTAGAGTCAGGTAAACATGGGATCCAACCTCAGCTCTATAATTTTCTTGTGTGTGTGATCTTGGACAAATGACCTCTGGGTTGTTGTAAGAATTACCTTAAAGGAGAAACTGTGTGTAAAGTGCTGTCCTGGAGTTGAGAAGGTATCACTACTGTGTGATTTCAAAGATCTGAACAGGTAATATTCTAGAGCAGCCTTGTCCAACAGAACTTCCTGCAATGATGGAAATGTTTTGTATCTGCACTGCACATGGCAGGGGCATAACAAATGTTTGTTGAATGAATAAAAACAAATGACAATATCATTAAGCTCCTCGATCCAGCTATGCCTGAAGCCCGTCTTGCAAAATGGGATAGGAGGATAGAAACCGATTTCCCCCTAGCCTACACTTCCATCTCTGAGACCAGGTCGTGGCCAGTCGATTTCTTGCTGACCATACTTTCATCCTCGCTCTGTGGCTCCTTCAGGGCCCAGCGACATGCAGCTGGCAGAGACTGGCGGAGTTGAGCCTGCCCAAAATAGAGGAAAAGCATGGGATTGAGGCAGCTGTGAGCAAGGGCCAGGCCCACCACCAAGGGTTCAGCCCTCAGGGCCTGGGCCAGGAGGGTGGAGTGTGGGGCCGCCAAGGTGAGTATCAGTCCCAGCGCGTGGTAGGGGGCCCAGCAGACAAAAAACCCCACCACGACGGCCAGGCCCAGTGGCCAGCGGCGTCGGGTAGCACGACACAGGAGGGCACCGTGGCAGACGACCACGACCACCAGTGGCGCCAGGAAGCCAAAAATAAACCGGGTGGCCGTCACTGAGTTTTCAGCCACGGTTGAGCCACCGTAGTCCACCACACACTCCAGCCGGTGTGGGAAATGCTCCTGATGCAGCCGGCGGTAGATGGCTGAGGGCACAGTGAGCAGCAGGGCCAGCCCCCAGCATGTCCCACAGGCTGCCCGCACCCTGCATGCCCGCCCAGCTGCCCCCCACCAGATGGGCCTGAGGGCCAGCAGGCAGAGGTCCGTGCTGAGAGTGGCCAGGAGGAGGACGCTGGCATACATGGAAAGCAGGATGACAGAGGGCAGGGTCTGGCAGCCCACAGCCCCGTACAGCCAATGGCCCTTGTGGGCGACCGACGCCGCCAGGATGGGGAGAGACAAGCAGCAGAGCAGGTCCGCTACGGCCAGTTGGAGGAACCAGATGGCACTGACCCTCTGGCGGGCCTCTTTCCAGGTCACCCAGGCCATCATGGCATTGCCCGGCACCCCCACCAGGAAGACGGCGGCGTACAGCAGGAGTGGGGTCGCGTGGAGGAGGTCGATGGAGATGCAGGAGCCATCAGCGCAGTCCACCGGGAGATCCGGAAGGTCGCTGTAATCCCCATACTCGTTGTCGAGAGAAGTGTTCTCCATCCAGGCTGCAGACACCTGGAAAGGCGAGCAATGGTGTGAAAACTCAGAGACGAAAACTGTCAGGCCTTCGGAATCCTAGTGGATAGGAACCTCAGCCCGTTAGCATCTCGGAAACCAGGACAGAACAACGTTAGCACTCCAGGGCAGGGCCTCCCTGGTGGCCCAGTGATAACGAATCCACCTGCCAATGCAGGAGACACGGGTTCGATCCCTGGTCCGGGAAGATCTCACATGCCATTAATCCCGTGCTCCGCAACTATGGAGCCTGTCTGTGCTCTAAAGCCCAGAAGCCACAATTACTGAGCCCGTGATCTGCAATGAGAGAAGCCACTGCAATGAGAAGCTGGGGCCCCGAAATGGAAAAGTAGTCCCTGCTCACAGCAACTAAAACCTGCATAGCAACAATGACTGAACACAGTCAAAATAAATAAAGCTATAAGAAAAGAAGAACTCCAGCACATTAGAATCTTGGAATTCTAAAATGTTACAGTGTAAGAGCCCCAGCTTATTAACGTCTTGGAATTCTAGAATATTACCATGTTAGAATCCTAACATGCTAAAAATCTTAGCATCTAAGAATTAAATTCTTAGAATTTAGTAGCTAGCTAGCCATTTATTGCTTGGCATTCTAGACTAGCCCTGTCCAACTGAACTTTCAGTGTTGATGGAAATAGTCCATATCTGTGGTCCAATACAGTAACTGCCAGCCACATGTGGCTACCAAGTATTTGAAATGGGAGCCAGGGTGACTGAGAAGCTAAACTTTCTATCTTATTTCATTTTCATTGATTTAAATAGCTACACATGGCTGGTGGCTCTAGTGAAGCTCTAGAGCATTGACCACTAGCCAGTTAGCAAACTGGAACTCTAGAATCTAAACTATTGGAACTTGAATATTCATCAAGATGAATGTGAAAGTGTTAATCATTCATTCAGTCGTGTCCGACTCAGTGTGACCCCATGGATGGCATATAGCCCACCAGGCTCCTCTGTCTATGGAATTCTCTAGGCAAGAATACTAGAGTGGGCTGCCCTTCCCTTCTTCAGGGGATCTTCTCAACCCAGGGATCGAACCCAGGTCTCCTGCATTACAAGGAATTTTTAATTGCTTATAGTGGAACTTTAAATGAAGGGTCAAGGAAGGCCTCTCTGAAAAGGTGACATTTGAGCAAAACCAGAAAGGAGGGGATGGAGGGCAGGAGGAGAAGGTGGGGGGTGGGGGAACAGAGGATGAGATGGTTGGATGACATCATCGACTCAATGGACAGGAATTTGAACAGACTCTGGGAGATAGTGAAGGACAAGAAAGCCTGGTGGGCTGCAGTCCGTGGGGTTGAAAAGAGTTGGACAGGGACTAACAACAAGAAAGGAGGTGGGGAGGGAGCTGTGTCGTGATCTGGGAGAAGTGAATCCCAGGCAGAGGAGAGTCAGCGCAGATGCCCTAAGGCGGGAACCTGATGGTGTGCCTTAGAACTCCATCTCCTGTGGAATAGATGGGAGGTAAAAACAGAGATATCAGTGCCTACGTAGGTACTGTAAGCTCTTCATCTTTTGTTCTGCATGAGACGGGAGCCATGGGAAGGTGCTGAGCAGAGAAAGGACATCGTCTACCATAGAATGCGAATCATAACTACCACTACAACCCAGGTCTCCCGTGTTGCAGGCAGACTCTACCATCTGAGCCATCAGGAAATCCCCTTTCATTATTATTATTATTAAGCACCATCGAGTGAGTACTTTGTGTTCTGTGCCAGGCATTGCTCCAAGCCCCTTTACATATTATATCACTTAGTCCTTATAACAACCCTCTGGTTTTCACATCATTGTTAGACCCATTCTGCAGACAAGAAAACTGAGGCCATAGAGAAATTAAGGAACTTACCGAAGGCGGCTCAGCTAAGCAAGTAACAGAGCTGAATTTCAAACTGTGTTAGTTAGTCCCACTCTGAAACTCCAGGCCCTAGAACATCATCATCCAAAAGTCTTAGGTTCAGGAGAGTCGGAAGGCCCGACAGCCGGTGACCCTGAGCAGACCCGGCCTCTGTGACTCTGAGTGCACAGTTTCGGCCGGCTCTCTCTCTGGGTTTCCCCATCTGAGAAGCTAGTCACGGAGATGAGCCTACCTCACCAGTTTGGGGAGGCTTTGAAGAGTCAATATGTATAAAGCTTGTGGTACAGATCAAGGGCTCAGGTAGAAAATAGACTCGTCTGCATGATGTCATAATAACCTGACCCTGTGGCTCTCTGCTGACTCTTTTGGGCTGACTGGCCCTCCGCAGGGCATCAGCTGGAGTTGACACAACAGGAAGGGCAGAAGGGAAGTTGGGGCACTCCCCTTCCCCCTCCTCCATGCCAAGTAGCTACTAAAAGGCCAAGCCATTGTCTGTGTGTGTGCGTGAAGTTTAGCACCTCGCTTTCATATTATTTTCATCTCTAACATGAAGCCATGTGCAGGCTTTAAAAATTCAAACCCTCAGGACTTCCCTGTGTGGTCCAGTGGTTAAGACTCCACACTTCTTCAGCAGGGGGCAAGAGTTCAATCCCTGGTTGGGGAACTAAGATCCCACACATGCTATAAAGCGTGGCCAAAAAAAAGAAGAAGAAGCTAGAATCTCAGGCCCATCCCCAGACCTACCAAATCGGAATCTGCATTTCAACAGAATAAAAATTCAAGCCCTCACCAGCTGTGTGGCTTTGGGCAAACCACCAAACCTCTGTGTTGCAGCTTCCTCGTCTGCAAAAATGAGAATAGACTCACCTTAGAGGGTGTTAGGAGAATTCATCAACTTAATAGGCATGAAGAGCTGAGCGCGTCCACCATGAGCATTAGACGTGTGTTGACTGACCGCTTAGTCCCAGATCCACGTGTACCCTCTCCTGCCACCCTGAGACTCCACCCTTCCCAGGTCTTCCTGGTTCAAATCTGAGTTTTGCCTGTGTAAGCAACTCAGTCAATGCTATTTCCCTTTTAACACATTAAACAGAAATCCAAACACTCCCTGTGCCATTGCTTAATCTTTTCCATTTAATGTGTCTCGGATTTACTTTCCCTATCTGGACACAAATCAACTCCTTTCTTCACAATAAGGTCAAAATCAATCCACAGTCTGGGCGTGTCATGCTTATTAACCAGCCACAGACTAAAGGACTTTTAAGGAGCATCATGGGTAGCGTTATTATCTTCTGATTTTATACACCAAATAAATTATATTTCTATATTTATACCTATGTGTGTGTGCTTGTGTGCTTAGTCGCTCAGTCATGTCCGATTCTTTGCGACCCCATGGACTGCAGCTGCCAGGCTCCTCTGTCCATGGCGATTCTCCAGACAAGAATACTGGAGTGGGTTGCCAAGCCCTCCTCCCAGAGATCTTCCGAATCGAGGGATTGAACCCAGGTCTCCTGCATGGCAGGCAGATTCTTTACCCACTGAGCCACCAGGGAAGCCCAGGAACACTGGAGTGGGTAGCCTAACTCTTCTCCAGGGGATCTTCCCAGCCCGGAAATCGAACTGGGGTCTCCTGCATTGCAGGAGGATTTTTTACCAAATGAGCTACCAAGGGAGCCCACCTGAGCGTGATAATATTAATGTATGGGGATCCCTCAACAGCAGCTTTCTGTGGACCTGCTCGAGTAAATTCCAAGAGTCTGGGATTCTGATGCAGATTCCATTGCGATGGTATTAAGACTCGACTCCTGAAATTCTAGTTCTGATCCCAGATGCTGAAAATAATGAGTCTATATAACCAGGACTGGAAAAATGCCCCCCTCCCTTCTTCCCTCCATCCTTACCGTCTCTTGAGGAACGGTCCCCAGTTGGGCCAGATGCCACGGCAGGGGCCAAGATCCAGGCTGACAGCCAAGACCTTCTGAAGTCTCTCCCCCAACTGCGTCTGGCAGCCAGTGAACTCCTGCAAGCTGGTTCCCGGAGCTCCTAGGGGACTCCACCGGGCACTGTCACCTCACAGGTCCCTGCCTACGCTCTTAAGCAGGGAAGAACAGGATTGGCCTTTTCCTACTGCCGCTAGCTTCTGTCCTGGATTCTTCCCATGACTCACACATCCCAAAATTACCGGACAGCGGGCAAAGGTGGGTGGGAGCTGACCCAGTGTCCCCAGCACCAATCTCCATGTCACCAGCTTCCTGGAAGCCAGATCTACATGTGGCTTGACCTCTGGGGTCTGGGGATCTTGGCCTAGACTCGCTGTCCCAGCAGGGCCCTCTGAGGTCTTCCCCACCAAGTCCCCATAGCCCACTACCCCCGCCCACTCCCAGACTCCAACTCAGCCCCTCCCCTCCCCTCTGCCCTCTGCAGAGCCTTGAAGACCAGTATACCTCCCGCCTCCCACGTTCTGAGGGAGACAGCTCAAGGTCACAGCCTCCAGTAAAAGGCCAAGGGTGCCCAGCACAGGGCCCGAGGCGTCAGAGGCAGACAAAACACAAACAAGTCCTATCCGCTCTGTGGGCCTCAGTTTTCCCTCTTTAAAATGGGAACATTTGGGGGACGTTCCTGGTGGTTCAACGGTTAGAGTACTGCGCTTTCACTTCCAAGGTTCGAGGTTTGATGCTGGCTCAGGAGTCTAAGATTCTGCAAGCTGCACAACTTGGCCAAAAGCTTAACAAATAATAATAATAAATAAAATGGGAAGATTTTGAGCATAGTGGTTCCTAACCTCCCTCCCAGCCTAGCATAGAGTCTGAGAACATGGATTTGAGAGCCAGAGTAATAGGATACATATTCTAGGATCCCCATTGACAAGCTTCTTGGGCCTCAACCCTTCTGAGCCTCAACTTCCTCATCTGTGAAATGGACATTTTAGCTATGAACATTAAATGGATGAAGAGATTTAAAATATACACGCACAATAGCACCTGACACACAGGAGATGCTGTGTACACATTTGTTAAATTAGGAACAATAAAAAGCATATGTTATCAATTCTTAAAAGCTACATTTTAGGGAGAAAGGCTTAGCAAGAGGAAGTGACCCTTATTCCAGACTCAGAATCCTTTTATTCAGTGGTTTTGGTGTTTGCGCCACTGTGTGCGTGATTCAGAGGTTGAGGGGATATATTTATACATTTCTTTTGTTGTTGTTTGGAGAAGAAACTCTCGTTGGTAGCGGAAGTTGTTTTGGGGTCAAGAGACAGTAACTCAGTGTGAGTGGGGGTGTCTCTGGGAGACCCAGTCTTGGCTGAGCCTGACCCAGACCACTCCCTCCCACCACCTTCGTCCCCCATATCCCGCCAGCCCTAAGCCCCCGTGGGAAAAGTAACATGGGAGAAGTCCCAGAGGGTGGGGGCAGGTATGGGAGGGGACACTGTCCTTTATGAGCTCAAACCTCCTCTGATCTTGAGGTTACAGAATGTATTTCTCAGATCACTTAAACCGCTTGATCACCGAGTCCCAGGTAACTGTTTCTCGGATTCTAGGAAGCTAAGGTTTGCTGCTGTCTTTGGAGCTGGAGGTTCTTATCTGGGGAGCCGGGGGATGCTGTGAATGGAGACAGGGATACAGATGTTATGAAAAGTTGGGGGGTCATTGAGGGAGTGGGGTTCCTTTTATAGACACCCTATGAGATGCTGAGTATCGGCCCCTCAACACTGCATACAACGAGGACATCTTAGAAGTCCGATTACTTGGGGCCCCATGGACTGTAGCTTGCCAGGCTCGTCTGCCCATGGCATTTTCCAGGCACAAATACTGCAGTGGGTTGCCATGCCCTCCTCCAGGGGATCTTCCTGACCCAGAGTTGGAACCCTCATCTCTTAAGTCTCCTGCGTGGTGCGGCAGATTCTTTACCATTAGCACCACCTGGGAAGCCCTCTAGAAGTTTGTTCAATTCACCCATATGAAATTTGTCATTTTTTGTGAGTCATAATAGGTTAAAGTCTGGCAAATCTGTGGCAACGGAAAGCAGATTAGTGATGGCCAGAACCTGAGGGGAAGGGGGGGATGTGAATGGAAAGTTACTGCTTAATGGGTTCTTCCTTTGGGGGTGATGAAAATGTTCTAGACGGACTTCCCTGGTGGTCCAGGGATTTAGACTCCATGCTCCCCATGCAGGGGTCACGAGTTCAATCCCTGGTCAGGGAACAAGATCCCACAATTTGCACAGTATGGCATATATATATATATATAATATTAAATTTTAAAAATAAAATGTGTGGTTTTTTTTAAAAAAGAAAGTGTTCTGGAACTAGTTACATATAATACTCTGTTATAAATAGTACTAGTTAGAAATAGTAGTCAGAGTTGCACAACATTGTGGATGTACTAAATGTTACTAATGATGAGTTTTACATTATGCATACCATACAATTTTTTAAAAGTAACAAGCTGTTATACCCCCTCACCCCAGAATAGGATGAAGTCTGGTAATTTCATAAAGTTCAGCCTAATGGGACTTCTCCAGTGGTTCAGTGGGTAAAGAATCCACCTGTAAAATGCAGGAGACCAGGGTTCAATCCCCAGGCCCGTTAGATCCCCTGGAGAAGGAAATGGAAACCCACTCCAGTATTCTTGCCTGGAGAATCCCAGGGACAGAAGAGCCTAGTGGGCTACGGTCCATAGAGTCACAAGAATCAGACATAACTTAATGACTAAACCACCACACCAGCGGCTAATAGAATTCCAGAAGCACAAGAGGGTGAGTGGCCCAGACGGGGAAACCAGTCTCTTTTGAACAATATTATTACAAGATATCTGATGCATGAAAAAGAGTGTCTGTAACGTGTGAAGTGAAAAGTACAACAAAACAAGCAGCTGTAAAAATCACCATCCAGCTTAGAATCTGAATTTCTAACTCAAGAGTAAATTTTTGGTGAGGGAACTGAGAGTAAGTACGTTAGCTTTTGCTGGTCAAGAGGCCATTCATACTCTCTGGCAGAATGAAGGTGGCCACAGGGTAAATGGCATGGCTGTGTTCCAATAAAACTTTATTCACAAAACCAAGCAACGGGCAGGATTTGGTCCACAGGCTGGAGTTTGCTGATGGCTGAGCTAGGTCAAAGACTCTGAAGCCTAAATTGTTTAAATCACAGACTGTCAGAACGTTGGAATCACAGGCTACTTGACCCAAGGGATCCTACAATGTTAGCCACACACTATTTGAATCACAGGATTCTAGAAAGTCACACCAGAATCTTCGCATGTTAGAAGTACAGACTCCAGCAGGTAGATGTTAAATTTTTGTAGATGATCTGAACATTAATCAAGGAATTATATAGCCCTGAGCTGTCCAATATGGTAGCCACTGGCTGCATGAGATTGCTGAGCATTTTAAATGAGGTGGATCTGAAATGAGAGCTGCTGTGAGTGAAAGCTACATACCAGATTTCAAAGACTTGGGTGAAGAAAAAACAAGAATGTGAACTCTGTCAATAACTTTATGTACTTATCATATTTTGAAATGACAGTACTTGAAATATATTCGGTTCAATAAAATATAGCGTTCAATTATTTTACCTGATTCGTTTTGTTTCTCTTTGCTTGTCTCTTGCTTGGCTGCTGAAAAAATCTAAAATTATGTGCGTGGTTCATGCACGCATATTCCTTTCGGACAACACGAATCTGAGTAATACCATCCTGGAGGTTGGAGCTGGGGTAACTGAGAAGGTCATATGGCCCAGGTGCAGGGGGGTTGGGAGCTCTGCCCTCCCAACTCGGCCAAACCCATCACCCACTTCCTTTCCCCACCACTTCCTCTTTGGTATTTGTTGATCAAGCAGATTCCTTGGGCTCCCGATTTCGCAATCGCCTAGCCCATCAATCCACTTCCCTCCTGGGCAGTGCTGATCAACACCAGGCCTTAGAAAAGCCACTTGGATCCCACATGTCGGTATCCAAGTGTTTCTAGAAGACCACTGTGAGGCCCAGGTTCTGGGAAGCAACTCCTCTCCAAGTCAGGGTGAAGGAAAAGACCTCACTGCCTACAGCCTATTCCCCCAACCTAGGAAAGCCTGAGGGTGGCCAGGAACAGGGATGGAGTACAGGGATGAGGAGATGGGAGGAAGAAGTCAGGGAGGGCTTCCTGGAGGAGGCTGCACCCTGAAGGAAGGTAGAACGGCAACAGGGGTGGTCTTTTAAAAACAGACCAGGCAGCCAAGAGACCAGGCAGGAGAAAAGGCAAGGACCCAAGTGGGAGAGGATGGAGGGCTTGAACCAGGAAAGATGTGGAATGGGAAGAGGGTGGCTTCCAGAGTGGATCCCAGCTGAGGCTTGGGTGACTATATGGACCGTGGGGGCAAGCCCTTGAGTAGGGTATGAGAAGGGAAGGGGAAGTTTGGGAGAAGACACTGAGATCATTTTGAGTGAGGGAGGTGTAGAGGCCAGACCCTAAAGAGAGCGAGAGAGCTGGGAAGGTACTGGATGACATCACAAAAGTAAGACACATGTTCAAGAGAACTCTAGAAAGCCAACATTTAAGGGCAGAAGAAGAAAGTCTGTAGAAGAGGTGGAGAAAGATCGTGCTGAAAGTGAGAGGTTAACCAGCCCACCTGGAACAAGCCAGGGAGGGGCCCAAGTGGCTGGGAGGAAGGCGGAAGGAGGCAAGTGGGCTGTCCAGGTAGAAGGGGCCTCTAAGGTCACAAGCATCCTTATGGGGGTACCAGAGCAGAAGGTAGCTGGGGCTCAGTTCTTCCCCCAATGACCTTGCTGCCAGAGGGTCTGGTATGGGTACCAACATTTACTATCAAAATCCATGCACAACCTTTTCTGGAAGTCCTGCCAAGCACCTGGCACTCTAGATGCTCACACAGCATCTTCTAATAAAATCATCCCCAGGGCAGACACGACAACATGGCAATACCAGGATTCAGCTGCAGTTCCCATCAGAATCAGACAACATCCACGCCCAGTTCCCCGTGCTGAGGCTGCTCCCTAGACTCAGCCAGCTCTTGCTAAGAGAAGGAAGGAGCTGATATCTACGTGACTGTCATATTCAGGGGCCCCACCTCCATGTGGCTCCCTGGGCACTTGAAATATGCCAGTCTGAATGGAGATGTACTGTGAGTGTAACTCACACCCGGGATTTTGAAGACTTCTTACCCACCCACCCGCCAAAAAATTAAATTGGTACAGCCACTATGAAGAACAGTATGGAGGTTCCTTAAAAAAAAAGAAAGAAACTTGAAATTAGAATTGCCATACGACCCAGAAATCCCGCTTCCAGGCATATGTCTGGAGAAATCTCTAATTTGAAAAGACACACACACCCTAATGTTCATAACAGAAGTGTTCACAAAAGTCAAGACATGGAAGTTACCGAAAGGTCCACTGACAGATGAATGGATACAGAATATGTGGTATATAAATACATACATTGGGGTATTACTCAGTCATAAAAAAGAATGGAATAAAGCCATCTGCAGCAACATGGATGGGCCTAGAGATGATCCTACTAAGTGAAGTAAATCAGGGGGAGAAACAAATATCATACGACGGCACTCAGGTGCAGAGCCAACAAAACTCACACAAATGAGCTTATTTACAAAACAAAAGTAGACTCGCAGGCATAGAAAACAGATTTATGGTTCCCAGAAAGGCTAGCAGGGTGCAGAGGAGAGAGATAAATTAGGAGTTTGGGATTAACACATACACGTGAGGGTATGCGTGGTCGTGTCCAACTCGTTGCCACCCCACGGACTATATATAGCTCACCAGGCTCTTCCGTCCATGGAGTTTTCCGGGCAGGACTATTGAAGCAGCTTGCCATCTTCCTACTCCAAGGGATCTTCCCGACCCAGGGATCAAATCCACATCTGTGTCTCCTGAATTGGCAGGTAGATTCTTTACCACTGCGCCACGTGGGAAGCTCTTAACGTATGCGCCATTGCCTTCTCAAATATGCACACTACCACATATAAAATAGGTAAACATTGAGGGCCTACTGTATAACACAGGGAATGATACTCACCACCGTGTAAGAACCTATGATGGAAAAGAACCTGAAAAACAATATATATATATATATGTATGTATAACTGAATCACTTTGCTGTTCACTTTAACATAACATTGTAAATTAGCAATACTTCTGTATTCTTGCCTGGAGAATCCCAGGGATTGGGGAACCTGGTGGGCTGCCATCTATGGAGTCGCACAGAGTCGGACACGACTGAAGCAACTTAGCAGCAGCAGTGTAAAAAAGAATGTAAAATGTAAAAGATCTTAGTAATAATTTTTCACACTGATTACATGCTGAAATAAAAATACTGAGTTAAGCAAAATATATTATTAAATATATTATTATTCTGTTCTTTTCCTCTATTTCTTTGCATTGATCTCTGAAGAAGGCTTTCTTATCTCTTCTTGCTATTCTTTGGAACTCTGCATTCAGATGCTTTTATCTTTCCTTTTCTCCTTTGCTTTTTGCCTCTCTTCTTTTCACAGCTATTTGTAAGGGCTCCCCAGACAGCCATTTTGCTTTTTGCATTTCTTTTCCATGGGGATGGTCTTGATCCCTGTCTCCTGTACAGTGTCACGAACCTCATTCCATAGTTCATCAGGCACTCTACCTATCAGATCTAGGCCCTTAAATCTATTTCTCACTTCCACTGTATAATCATATGGGATTTGATTTAGGTCTAGCGGTTTTCCCTACTTTCTTCAATTTGAGTCTGAATTTGGTAATAAGGAGTTCATGATCTGAGCCACAAGCAGCTCCTGGTCTTGTTTCTGTTGACTGTATAGAGCGTCTCCATCTTTGGCTGCAAAGAATATAATCAGTCTGATTTTGGTGTTGACCATCTGGTGATGTCCATGTGTAGAGTCTTCTCTTGTGTTGTGGGAAGAGGGTGTTTGCTATGACCAGTGCATTTTCTTGGCAAAACTCTATTAGTCTTTGCCCTGCTTCATTCTGCATTCCAAGGCCAAATTTGCCTGTTACTCCAGGTGTTTCTTGACTTCCTACTTTTGCATTCCAGTCCCCTATAATGAAAAGGACATCTTTTCTGGGTGTTAGTTCTAAAAGGTCTTGTAGGTCTTCATAAAACTGTTCAACTTCAGCTTCTTCAGCGTAACTGGTTGGGGCATAGACTTGGATAACTGTGATATTGAATAAAGGACAGAAATGGTATGGACCTAACAGAAGCAGAAGATATTAAGAAGAGGTGGCAAGAATACACAGAAGAACTGTACAAAATAGATCTTCACGACCAAGATAATCATGATGGTGTGATCACTAATCTAGAGCCAGACATCCTGGAATGTGAAGTCAAGTGGGCCTTAGAAGGCATCACTACGAACAAAGCTAGTGGAGGTAATGGAATTCCAGTTGAGCTGTTTCAAATCCTGAAAAATGATGCTGTGAAAGTGCTGCTCTCAATATGCCAGCAAATTTGGAAACCCAGCAGTGGCCACAGGACAGGAAAAGGTCAGTTTTCATTCCAATTCCAAAGAAAGGCAATGCCAAAGATTGCTCAAACTACCGCACAATTGCACTCATCTCACATGCTAGTAAAGTAATGCTCAAAATTTTCCAAGCCAGGCTTCAGCAATACATGAACCGTGAACTCCCTGATGTTCAAGCTGGTTTTAGAAAAGGCAGAGGAACCACAAATCAAATTGCCAACATCCACTGGATCATGGAAAAAGCAAGAGAGTTCCAGAAAAACATCTATTTCCGCTTTATTGACTATGCCAAAGCCTTTGACTGTGGGGATCACAATAAACTGTGGAAAATTCTGAAAGAGATGGGAATACCAGACCACCTAACCTGCCTCTTGAGAAATCTGTATGCAGGTCAGGAAGCAGCAGTTAGAACTGGACATAGAACAACAGACTGGTTCCAAATAGGAAAAGGAGTACGTCAAGGCTGTATATTGTCATCCTGCTTATTTAACTTATATGCAGAGTACATCATGAGAAACACTGGACTGGAAGAAACACAAGCTGGAATCATGATTGCTGGGAGAAATATCAATAACCTCAGATATGCAGATGGCACCGCCCTTATGGCAGAAAGTGAAGAGGAGCTAAAAAGCCTCTTGATGAAAGTGAAAGAGGAGAGTGAAAAAGTTGGCTTAAAGCTCAACATTCAGAAAACAAAGATCATGGCATCTGGTCCCATCACCTCATGGGAAATAGATGGGGAAACAGTAGAAACAGTATCAGACTTTATTTTTT
>SJYQ01000647.1:2253899-2296803 GCA_006410935.1 Redunca redunca | reverse complement strand
ACATTTACACAATATGTTTATATTCATATATCATGTGATATGTAATAAATTATTATAATATAATTAATATAGCATTCATATCCTTTTTGTTAGTACAACATAATTGCATTACATTATTGGAGAGCAAGGAGATCAAGCCAGTCAATCCTAAAGGAAATCAACTCGGAATAGTCATTGGAAGGACTGATGCTGAAGTTAAAGCTCCAATACTTTGGCCACCTGATGCAAAAAGCCAACTCATCGGAATAGACCCTGATACTGGGAAAGGTTGAGGGCAGGAGGAGAAGGGGGCAACAGAGGATGAGATGGTTGGATGGCATCATCGACTCAATGGACATGAGTTTGAGTAACCTCTGGGAGTTGGTGATGGACAGGGAGGCCTGGCGTGCTGCAGTTCATGTGGTTGCAAAGAGTCAGACACGACTTAGCTACTGAACAACAACATTAAATATATTGCTATTATTTTTTACATTTATTTATTTTATTATTTGTAAATGTTTTCACGTATCTACTGGAAAATTTTATACTTCCGTGGCTCATATCGCATTTCTGTTGGACGGTGCTGTCTGCTGTCTGTACACTATTCCTAGCCAGTGCAGACACACACACACACAAAACCACTAAGTAGGAATATTTCCAGGTCAATTATAAACAACACATTTCTACACTTATTCTTTATTTTCATTTTTCAACTGGTGCATACCAGCCATCTAAACATCCACAGGTTACATGCTACATGAGTCCATCGATACAATATTCTCGAAAGTATCAAATGACAGAGATGGAGAGCAGATTCGTGGTTGCCAGGGCCTGGGGACAAAGCTGGGGAGGGAAGAGGGCAGTGGAGGTGGTTAGAAAAGGATGTCACAAGGGATTTGGCAGCTACAAAAACATCCGGCACCTTGGCCATATCCATGTCAACATCTCGGTTGTGATACTGTAATGCCATTTTGAAAGATGTTCCTGTTACAGGAGACAGGTCAGAAACATGCAGGATCATTTTTGTATTGTCACTTACAACCCAACCTCATGAGACGCCAAACAAGGTCAAAATGAAACAGTTTTCTTTTTCAGGGCAGACAAAACATCAACTACCAGCCCCCAAGAGCAAATTCCCCTGGGACTCCACTCCCTGGAGGGACCCAACCAGTGTTTCCCAATCCTAGGTACCTTCCGCACTGGTTGCTTTTCTCCATAACCACATCACATCTTTTTACTTGATACTCTTTTTTTTTTTTTTTTAACCTAGTGAAGTAATGTACTAACTTACTGCTTCTCTCTTTTTTATTTTTTGCCACATCACACAGCATGTGGGATGTTAGTTCCTTAACCCCGATGGAACCCACACCCCCTGCAGTGGAAACATGGAGTCTTAACCACAAGACCATCAGGGAAGACCCTTACTGTTTCTCTTTAAACGAACTCACTCTCCAAAGCTGAGATTGGTCCATGAATTTAAAATTTTATTTATTTACTTATTTTGTTATTTATGGCTGTGCTGGGTCTTCCCTGCTGCGTGGACTTTCTCCAGGTGCAGCGAGCAGGGACTACTCTCTAACTGTGGTGTGGAGGCTTCTCTTGTTGTGGAGCACGGGCTCTCCGGCTCAATAGTTGTGGCACGTGGGCTTGGATATCCCAAGGCTCGTGGGATCTCCCCGCCCTCCCCGCCCCCGATCAGGAATCAAACTCCTGTCCCCTGCATTGGCAGGCAGATTCTTTACCACTGAGCCACCAGTGAAGCCCAGTCTATGGATTTTTGCTTTGTCCTAAACAAGAATAACTTTTGAGATTCCAGTTTTACATATATAGCTTTTTTTTTTTTTTGGTCAACTCTCCATAAAATAAATACAGAATTCTTTTGTTGTTGTTGTTCAAAGTTTGAGTGTTTCTGTTTGTTCTGGTATCTGATATCTTTGCACGCGCTGCACAGGAACGTCTTATTCTATGGGAGGGTTCCAGGTATGTTGGTTGCTCTTTGTTTTCCAAAGTCCTTGAATGGAAGGGTTGGGGCGGGGAGGGGTCCTAGAAGAACTTATCAACCTTGGAAAATGAAGAACGATAAGATGGGTTCGCCTAGAAGAAGCAGGACTAGTCCAGGAAAGATGGAAGGAAAAGGTGGCAAATTCGTTCAACCAACACCGCCCACCTTGTCCCGGGCTGAGTTTCAAAAAGCAAAGTGAATGGACCGGAAGTTTGGCAGAGCCCTGGAAAGCTGGCGCTCGGAGAGGCCTCCCCTTACACAGCCTGGCTCTTCAGGGCTGGAGTATCCACCGTGGAGAGCGTCTGGGACTTGCTCTCCCTGCGCACTGACTCTTCAGTCAACACGCCCCGGACCCTGACGGGGAGGGTCTTCAGGAACCGGGCGTGAAAGCCCTGGGCGGCGAACACATAAATGATGGGGTTGATGCAGCAGTTGATATAAGCTAGGGAGACGCACAGGGCATCTAGACTGGACACGAGTTTGAAGCTGTCCCAGTGCACCTGGAAAAAGGCCAGCATCATCCCCGTCACCTGGTAGGGCAGCCAGAAGACAAAGAAGCTAGTCACCACGGCCACCACCACCTTGAGCGTCTTGGCGGAGCGCGTGGCAGTGCGGCTCCATGCCCGAAGCAGGAGGAAGGTGTAACAGATTGCAAGCGTGACCAGCGGCCCCACGAAGCCCACAGCCAGCCGGACGATGGCCACGGCCTTCTCCGCATATTCATGGCCCCTACCGTATGCAACGACACACATCGTCTTGGGCGGGAAGTGCTCTACGTGGACCTGACGGAACACAAAGGAAGGTATGGTCAGCAGCAGAGCCAAGCTCCAGGCCACAGTGCAGGCCACCCAGGCCACACGGGCCCCTCGGTAATTCTGGCACCAGACGGGATTGAACACCAGCAGGAAGCGGTCGGCGCTGATGGTGGCCAGGAGTAAGATGCTGGCGTACATGTTGAGAAGGATGAGAGAGGGCAGGATTCGACAGGCAGCGTCACCAAAGGACCAGTGGTTGTGCTGGATAATGGATGTAAACAAGATGGGCAGTGCCAGGCAGGAGAGGAAGTCGGCCACCGCGAGGTTGAGAAACCAGATGGCATTGACGGTCCGCTTGACCTCGGATCCTGTCACCCAGATCACCATGGCATTGCCAGGCACCCCGATCAGGAAGACAGCTGCGAAGATCACCAGGGCAATCACATCTGGGGCACGTAGTCTGTGGGTGTAGGAAGAGTCATCCACCCGGTCGTCGGGGTTCGAGGTCCATTTGTCATAATCAGAGTAATCAGGAGTGCTGAGAGCCATGGAGTCCTGGGTGGAATCAGACAGGCGGGGAGAGTGTGAGTGGCAGGTAGCAAGGAGCTTGCCTGTCAGAGCCACTCAAAGCCCATCACGCCATTTCTTTAAGCCTCAGGTTTCTCCCGGGGGAACAGGGATACTGAGGGCTGACAGCCAGCTGGGGTATAACACCCCTGATTCAAATGTTGACAACCAGACTTCCCTGGTGGTCCCCGGGGTTAAGAATCCGCCTGCCAGTGCAAAGGACATGGGTTCGATCCCTGGTCCAGGAAGATCTCACATGCCACGGAGCAGCTAAGCCCGAGAGCCGCAGCTACTGAAGCCTGTGTGCTCTAGAGCCCCCGCTCCGCATAAGAGAAGCCATCACAATGAGGAGCCCGCCCACCGCAGTCAAGAGAGTAGCCCCTGCTCGCCCCAATTAGAGAAAACCCATAGGCAGCAATGAAGACCCAGCGTCGCCAAACATAAATAAATAATTTTAAAAATACTTTGAGGAGAATGAACTAATAATCACATGCAGGTAATTCCAAAATTGATAGCCCAAGTCTTGATCTATTACTTAAATTTTATTTTATTTTGTTTAATTTTTACTGGCTCAGAGGTTAAAGCGTCTGCCTGGAATGTGGGAGACCTGGGTTCGATCTCCTGGAGAAGGAAATGGCAACCCACTCCAGTACTCTTGCCTGGAGAATCCCATGGAGGGAGAAGCCTGCTAAGCTACAGTCCATGGGATCACAAAGAGTCGGACATGACTGAGTGACTTCAATTTCACTCTGTGGTTGATTTACCATGTGTTAATTTCAGGTATACAGCAGTGAAGATACATAATATCTTAAGGCAATATTTTAAAGAATCGAAATTAATGCCTCTCCAAAAAAATTCCACGGTGGAAAAAAATAAAGGCAAATCAGCTGCAGTCTTTTGTTTGGTTTATGACCCTGCCTTGTTGTGCAAGAGGGATCTTCAGATGAGCCTACAGTTTTCATTCCCAGCTCGGGGTGGTTTGCAGGGTGACACTGTCATGCAAAGATAGCAAGCAATGCAGGATTTTAAGTATAGTCAAGAGTTGGACCATAGAAAAGGCTGAACGCTGAAGAATTGATGCTTTCCAACTATGGTGCTGGAGAAGACTCTTGAGAGTCCTTGGACAGCAAGGAGATCAAACCAGTCAAGCCTAAAGGAAATCAACCCTGAATGTTCATTGGAAGAACTGATGCTGAAGCTGAAGTTCTAATACTTCGCCCACCTGATATGAAGAGCTGACTCATTGGAAAAGACCCTGATGCTGGGAAGGATTGAAGGCAGAAGGAGAAGGGGGCAACAGAGGATGAGATGGTTGGATGGCATCACCGACTCAATGGACATGAGTTTGAGCAACTCCAGGAGATAGTGAAGGAGAGGGAAGCCTGGCGTGCTGCAGCCCATGGGGTCAGACAGGACTTAGCAACTGAACAACAAGCCAGAAGAACTGCGGCTCCTTGGAGAAAAGTTGGTTCCTGTCCTGGGACAGAAAATACCCAAGATGAGGCCAGAACATCTCACACTAGAAAGTAAGAAAAATTTTAAGTAACGATAGAGACATAGCAAAAGGACTTCCCTGACGGTCCAGCTGTTGAGATTTGACCTTCCAATGCAGTTGGTGCAGGTCCGATCCCTGGTCAGGGAATTAAGATCCCACATGTCACATGGTGTGGCAAAAAAAAAGAGAGAGCCTGAAAGAGCCCACACTAGCCAGAAAGTGAACGTGAAAGTCACTCAGTCGTGTCCGACTATATAGTCCATGGAATTCTCCAGGCCAGAATACTGGAGTGGGTAGCCTTTCCCTTCTCCAGGGGATCTTCCCAACCCAGGGATTGAACCCAGGTCTCCCGGATTGCAGACAGATTCTTTACCAGCTGAGCCACAAGGGAAGCCCAAAAATACTGGCATGGGTAGCCTATCCCTTCTCCAATGGATCTTCCCAACCCAGGAATCCAACTGGGGTCTCCTGCATTGCAGGCGGATTCTTTACCAACTGAGCTATGAGGTAGCAAGGAGCTTGCCCGCCAGAGCCACTCAGATCCACACTAGCCAGAAGATGGGACAATTTGAGTATTTAATAATAATAATAATAACTGATGGAATAAAATATATATTAATAATAAAGATCTATGAGTTCATAATGATAATAAAATCAAGTAAGTCATTAGTCACATTTTTATTCTGAAAAGGGAATGAATCAAGCACTTATCCTGCCATTTCTGTACAGAGTATTATTACAGAGAAATAGAGAGTCATTGTGGGAGGTCCTTCTTCAGAGAAGACTCTAAAAATAATTCCTGCAGAAGGAATGATAAACTTAAGGAAATATGGGTCTGGATGATGAACAAAAATATCTAATAAAACCATCATGTAAAAAACAGACAGGAACCTTTCAATAAATCGGTGCTGGCACCGAAGACCCTCCCATCAACCTCAGCACTCGGAGAAGAGAGACGAGTGGATATCTGTTCTGATGTGATGCGATAAAATGACGATACAGCGCCAGGGCTTTGCTCACAGTTCATTCAGTAAAGAATCTGCCTGCTATATGGCAGGCTCGGGTTTGATTCCTGGGTCAGGAAGATCCCATGGAGAAGGAAATGGCAATGCACGCCAGTATTCTTGCCTGGAGAATCCCATGGACAGAGGAGCCTGGTTAGGCTACAGCCCACAGTTTCACAAGAGTCAGACACGACTTAGCAACTAAACCACCACCATCCATGGAGTAGTTTTTGCCAAAAAAAAAATAAAGAATGTGAATCGAATCAAGGTCTTAGATCTAAAACTACCAGTTTACAGGAAAAGCAGGTGAGAGAGGAATATGATAAATAACACCACAGGGACAAAACCAGCCCAATCAGAGCTCAGGAAACTCTACAAGACAAAATGGTATTGTTTCTCTCACAAATAAATGGCATTTTTAAAATAGGAAGAGGAAAAAAAATGGAACTGAAAGTGTCGTGGATTAGAAGAGATTTATAGATAACTAATAAGGACCTACTGTAGACCACAGGGAACACTTCTCAACATTCTGTAATGACCTATTTGGGAAAAGAATCTAAAAAAGAGTGAAATACATGTGCATAAAACTGATATACTTTGCCATACAGCAGAAACTAACACAGCAGTGTAAATCAACTATTTATTGTTGTTTGGTTGCTAAGTTGTATTGGACTCCTTTGCAACCCCATGGACTGTAGCCCGCCAGGTTCCTCCGTCCCTGGAGTTCTCCAGGCAAGATTACTGGAGTGGTAAGGATTTCTTTGGAAGGAATGATGCTAAAGCTGAAACTCCAGTACTTCGGCCACCTCATACGAAGAGTTGACTCATTGGAAAAGACTCTGATGCTGGGAGGGATTGGGGGCAGGAGGAGAAGGGGACAACAGGATGAGACGGCTGGGTGGCATCACTGACTCGATGGACATGAGTCTGAGTGAACTCTGGGAGTTGGTGTTGGACAGGGAGGCCTGGCGTGCTGTGATTCATGGGGTTGCAAAGAGTTGGACACAACTGAGCAACTGAACTGAACTGAACTGAACTGAAGGTGATAATTCCAACTGGTGACAAAGCCAATGTGAGGGTTAAGAGTGTCTCATTTAGTAACGACCTCAGCATCTCTTTGTGAAATTGCAGCCTGTGTAATGCACATGTTAAAAGGGTGCATTAGTTGGTATTGTAGAAGGGTCCTGTAAAGTAATCCAGACTTGCTATGAACACTAATTGCCATTTGAAGCCACTGGGTAGACAGTGGCTCCGCCCTAAACCACTTTTTAGCAATTGTATTTTTTTCCTGATTATATTTTTAATGTACTTCGCTGTTTCTGTTGATGAGTTTTTTACGTACTTTTGGTGATGTTTCAGTTTTATGTACTCTTGTGACATCAGAAAAGTACCACTGGTTGTTTGCAGCCTTATTGTGTAATCAGCCTACCACAGGCTTCCATATATAACAAAGTAATTAATATTGTGCAAGTGTAAAACACTTCTGTTGTGAAAGCAGTGTTTGGAAAATGGGAAATTATTTAAAATGGTTACAAAAGAGTAGTCAGTTCCATAATCCCCACTTTCTGCCCTTAAAGGTTTGCTTTACCAGAGAAAGGGTCCCTTATTTGTCATTGCAAGATTCTTAGAAAATGTGTTTAATCCTCTTAAATACAATCAGTACTAAAAAGTCTGTATTATTTTGGTCTGTTGGGTACAGAGTACAAGCTGCAATCACAGGATGGAGAGGACGTTTCCCACTGTCTCTCTTAAGCTGTACAATTTTTTTTCTCCAGTGTTTTGTTTTATATAGGTTTTGAATTCCTTTAACTTTTGTCAAAGAAGGCAATGGCGCCCCAGTCCAGTACTCTGGCCTGGAAAATCCCATGGACGGAGGAACCTGGTGGGCTGCAGTCCATGGGGTCGCAAAGAGTCGGACATGACTGAGCGACTTCACTTTCACTTTTCACTTTCTTGCATTGGAGAAGGAAATGGCAACCCACTCCAGTGTTCTTGCCTGGAGAATCCCAGGGGTGGGGGAGCCTGGTGGGCTGCTGTCTATGGGGTCGCACAGAGTCAGACACGACTGAAGCGACTTAGCAGCAGCAGCAGCAGCAGCAACTTTTATTGTGTGTACTGAATACTGCATATGTACTATTCTGATTGTTTGCTCTAGTTTACTACCAATAAAAGACCTGTTAATCACATACAAAAAATAAGAATACTGGAGTGGGTTGCCATTTTCTCCTTCTGGGGATCTTCCCGACCCAGCAATCGAACCCACATCTCTTGTGTCTCCTGCTTGGCACGTGGATTCTTTACCACTGGGCCACCTGGGAAGCCCACTATACTGTAGTAAAAATTTTTAAAGGAGAGAGAGATTTAAGACGTAGATATACCAAAGATAATACAGAGACCAAGGCTGGATCCTGATTGGAATAGTTGTATGGAAAATAAGATACTTTGGAGACATCTGGGAGGTTTTAAAATAGACTGGATATCCAACAATAGTAAGGAACCATTGCTTATTCTATTGAGGGTGATAGGATATTGTATTTATGTTTTCAAAAAGTGGTAGAAGACAGTTTCTGATAGAGGTTTCACATAGCAGGTGAAATCAGATGTTTTGGGTTTGCTTTAAAAATTCCAGAAAAAAAAAAAAGGAAGAGAGGAGGGAAGGAGGGAGGACCAAGGATGACTAAGAATGACAAAGTGTTGGTAACTGTGGGCGCTGGGTCGTGAGAACACTCACAACTTCGTTCTCTCTGCTTTCGCGTGTTTGATATTTTCCATAATAAAATAAAGAGCAGAGTCCTGAGTACTTTCTTGCCAGGAAGTGTCATGCTGTTGCTGCTAAGTCGCTTCAGTCGTGTTCGACCCTGTGCGACCCCAGAGACGGCAGCCCACCAGGCTCCCCCGTCCCTGGGATTCTCCAGGCAGGAACACTGGAGTGGGTTGCCATTTCCTTCTCCAATGCATGAAAGTGAAAGGTGAAAGGGAAGTCGCTCAGTCATGTATGTCCTGACTCTTCGAGACCCCATGGACTGCAGCCTACCAGGCTCCTCCGTCCATAGGATTTTCCAGGCAAGAGTACTGGAATGGGGGAAGTGTCATATCCCCCTCCAAAGAGAGAAAGAGCAGCAGGTGAATGAGAAACAGCCTTGGATGCAAAACGACAACCCAGAGGCACCAGACACAGGCAGAAGAAAAATCCCCATGCAGGACGGGGAGTGATCGCGCTAAGGCAGCCAGTGTTTATCGAGCATCTACTGTGTTTAAGTACAGCATTAGCTCTTTCAGTCCTGACCACGACCCTACAAGTAGGTCCTATGAATGTGCCCATTTTATTGACAAGGAGACAGAGGCACCGGAAGATGAAGTAGCCTGTTCCAGTCATGTAGATGGGAATTCAACTTTCTTTGGATTGATATGCAAACCCAGAGAGGCTGCCCTTGGGCAGTTCCAGAGGTGGGAAGGGGGCCTCCAAGGACACCCAAGGGGCAAACTATGTGCTCCCTGGAGTCCATCCCTGAAAGTGATTTTGTCTCCAGCCCAGGGGAAGGAGACAGAGAAAAACACAGATCATTATTACAGAAATATTCAGAGCTGGATTTTTAGGGTACTTGAATCTGCAGGCTGAGGTTTTGACCCACTAAACACCCAACTCATAGATTAAATAAGATGAAAAATGTTCAAGAACCTGGCAAAGTGCCCAGTACACAGTAGGGAGATAAGAAATGGCAATGCTCTTATTTCCCGTGGATCTTACAATTATTGGAGAGCTCAGATCTTTCTCTGAACCATTCTTTTTAATTTCTAGTTCCTTTATGTTTCCTTAAGGTCAACCAGGTCAGCCAGGCTAATGGTCCAGCATATGCGCTGGTATGGCCATAGCGGAGATCAAATTATTCAAAGGGGAAAGGTCAGTTCATCCGAAGAGTGGATGAACTGGGTATGGTATATCCATGTAGTGGAATATTATTCAGCCATTAAAAGGGATGAAATATTGACATAAGCTACAATGTGGATGAAGCTTGTAAACATTATGCTGAGTGAAAGAAGTCTGAATCATACTATATGATTTCATTTATATAAAATGTCTAAAATAGGCAAATTCATAGAGATGGAAGATGTGCTTGTAACAGGCTGGAGCCAGGGGAGCAGGAGCAGGGAGGGACTGCTAAGTGGGTACAGGGTTTCTTTTGAGGGTGATGAATAGTTTCTGGAAATAGATAAAGGAAGTGTTGGGGACAGGGCTTCCCCGGTGGCTCCGTGGTAAAGAATCTGCCGACAAGGCAGGAGACTTGAGTTCAATCCCTGGGTCAGGAAGATCCCCTAGAGGAGGGCATAGCAACCCACTCCAGTATTCCTGCCTGGAGAATGCTATGCTCAGAGGAGCCTGGGGGGCTATGGTCCACGGGGTCACAAAGAGTCGGACACGACTGAAGCAACTTAGCACGCACGCGGTGATGGGGCAACACGGAATGTACTTAGTGCCACTGAATGGTACACTTCAAAATGGTGAAGTATAAATTTTGTGGCATTTTGGTCGATTCAAATTAAAATGCTAGTGTCCTAAAGATAAGGAAGGGCCAAGGGACTGTTTCAGATGAGTAGGGACTAAAAGACCAGGACACCCAAATGTGATGTGACATCCTGGACCGCAGCCTGGAGCAGGAAAGACAAATTCACTTTGAAGGGCATTATTCGGACCACGGAGCAAGTTTTAACTTGATCTATGGACTAGACCACAGTATTGCATCAAGTGCTAAATTCCCTGATGGTGATCACTGTACTTGTGTAAATGAATGTCTTTGTGTTTGAGAAGGAGACCCTGAGATATTTAGGAGCAAAAGATGCCTTCGACTTCCTCTCAACTGGTACGGGAAAAAAAGGTGGTAGGTGATAGATTAATCAATAGAAGGGACGGATAGATAGAGCAAGCCTGGAGAATCTGTGTCAAGAGAGTATGGAAGTTCCCTGTATTATTCTTGCAATTTTTTCTGTAAGTGTGACGATGTTTCCAAAAAGTTAGAATGGTTGCTTTATTTCCACTGATAAAGAGACTCTGCCCTGAGTCACCCACCTGACCATCCTCACCCCCAGCACCCTGACCTCCTTTTTTCTACTCTGGGACCCCCAAGCTCAGATCACTAAAGGGTCAATGCTGGGCATGGCAAGAGGCCCCAGATCCTGCCCAGGGAGACCCTGCAGTGTAGCAGGTGGTTAAATGTTTTAAGTGTCCACCTCGGACGTGATAATATGCAGCTAACTTCGATCTCTGCTCGTTTCACAAGCTCTGGACTATGCTGCAGAATAATCCAGGCCCCAGAAGTGGGGCGCCTCTCCACTCCCTGCTCCCACACTCACCGTTACCCCTCACATCAGCTGACAAAGATCCTCGCCTGGGATGAGCTCACGAAGCCCTTCCCTCTCACTGACTTCACAAGGGCAGGAAAAAGATGCTGATTCTAACACTCTGCGGTTTTTAGGATCCTTCTGATGTAAATGGCTTGCAAAGTTCAGTCATGGCTGTGTCTCTATAAAGAAGGGAAACAGCTGAAGCGTTCAGGCAAGAGGCGACCGGCTCAATAATGATGACACTTCCAGGCAAAACAATTCTATGCAACCAGCGAGAGAATGAGGAAGTTTACCTAAGGGTGGGTGCGGAAAGAACTCCAAGGTCTAGGGTGAAACAGGCCAAGTAAGAACAGTGTGTGAAGCAACACTACCTACCGAAGAGGAGTCATTCTTCCTCTGGTTTTCTCTCTCTTCCCAACCCCCTCTCCCCTCCTCACCACTTCCCCTCTGTTGATTTCTCTCTCCTAAGTGTCTGCACAGACTAGCTCCAGAAGCAGGCAGAGGAAATCTGGAAGAGTGGTTGCCCCAGGGGAAGGGAAGTAGGAGGTTGGTATACTTTCTTGGAGGGGAGGGGGGCCGGGGCTGGCCCCCGCTAAGAGGCATGTGGGACCCTAGTTCCCCGACCAGGCATCGAACCTGCATCCGCTGCATTGGAAGCACAGAGTCTTAACCACCGGACTGCAGGAAAGCCCCTCACCATATATGCTTTTGTTCTTCTGGTGTGTAGAGCCACATCAGTAAATATACCACCCATTCCCCTCTCCCCAGAAATGGATACTATATAGCCTCTACAAAAGAATCTGTGGTTCTACCATTCTAGAAGGGGCTTCCGAGGTGGCTCAGCAGTAAAGAATCCACCTGCCAGGCTGGAGTTGCACGTTTGCTCTGTGGGTCAGAAAGATCCCCTGGAGGGGGAAATGGCAACCCACTCCAGTAATCTTGCCTGAGGAATCCTACGGACAGAGGAGCCTGGCGGGCTACAGTCCACGGGGTCTCAAAGAGTGGGACACGACTTGGCACCTGAGCACACACCCCAGTGCCATTCTAGGAGTCTAGGAAAGAGTCTAAGCATATTTCTTTATCTCATAAATACTAATAGACTAGAGATTGGCTCCTCACACCGAGGATTGACTCCCACCACGGTGACACGTGGGACAGCCCTGTAGAGAAGCCTCGAGGGAAAGACCCAGATCCCTGGGTCACCACGCCTGGAAGACTGACACTGCTGCCACAGCTCAGGAGGCAAGCTTACGTACATGTCTCCACTCGAGACGAGGCCTGACACCCCTGTGGAGACTCCAGAGGTACCCCAAATCCATTGCAGCGCTGGAGAGGAAACCCCCTTCCTGGTCTCCGACCCCGACGAGGACTTAGGACCCGGCACCGACTGGAGAAGCGTCCCGAGAGGCCCCTGGCACCTCGCATGGTGTCTGGCCTTTCCTGAGGCCACACGAGCAGGTCCCTGAGGTCCCCGTCGTCAATCGCAAGCAAGCTGCCGCATCTCGACCAAAACCAGGAGGCTCTCCCCTCCAGGCCAGATGAGCCCCTTTTCCGCTGTGGCGTCTCGAGGGAAATCACACCTTCCCACTGGAACCGGCAAGGGGTCCTTCACACCCTTGGAGCCCCTCAAGAAGGTCCCCGACATAGCCCTCTCCCCTCGAGAGGAACACCACGGGTTCCAGCAAACGCCCGAGGAGCCCCGGGTTCCGCCTCTCCCTCCAGATATGGGTTTCATTCCCTGCTTCGTCCGTCCAGGTTTCTCGGCATTCCCGTCACACCTCAAGGGGAGGCGCTCTCAACAGGAAAGTCGAGAAGAAATCCAGGTCTAGTGCCACCATCCCCAAAGACCCCCACAAGTCTCAGTCCAGTCCAGAGGAACCAGAATTCCCTGTCCTGCCTCGAATGTCACCCCGAGGATCGACTCACACAACCACCTCGGTGGCACGTGGGACAGCCCTGTGGGAAAGACTCGAGGGAAAGCCCCAGATCCCTGTGTCAACTTGTTGTCCTTGGAGAGGTCATGGTCTACCGAGAGAGGGAAATTAATCACCAGGGATGGGAACTGAGCATGTTCTACAGAGAATCCAGCCTGGTAGGGGATCAGGAGAAGAGTGTTGGAAAAATCAAGCCACAACCCCGCGCAACTCACTCCAGTATCCTTGCCTGGGAAATCCTATGGACAGAGGAGCCTGGAGGGCTACGGTCCATGGGGTTGCAAAAAAAAGTCAGACACGACTTAGCCACTAAGCAACAAAAAAGAACTAAGTAGAAATAAAAAAAAAAAAAACACTGCAACGTGGTCCAAATGAAATTTCTGCACTGATGGGAATGTCCCAGAGGTGTGCCATCCTGTGGCCATGGAGTTTGTGACATGCGGCAGGTGTCAGTCTGGGAACTGAACTTATACTTTGCTGTCATTTTAATTAAGTTTCACCAGCCACATGTGGCTGGTGGCTGCGTCTCAGACACCAGTGGTCTGGGGCTCCTAAGCGATTCCTAAGTGCTTCCTAGGTGTTAATCTCTTAATTCTCTAACCACAGTGTTTACGCTACAACAAGCTCAAAGGCGGGTACTCTTTTTTTCCTAAGATCACAAGCTCATTTTAAGAGCCCTTGCCTACTGTGTGGAGAAAGGGCCAGTTCAGAAGCTGAGAAGGAGAGGCGATTGGAATTGTCCAGCTGTGGTGAGGGATGATGGTGGTTTGCACTAGGGTGGTGAGTGTGAGGACTCATGAATGGATCAGAGGAGAAGAGGGCTAAGGAGAAGATGCTTAGGAGAAAAGCAATCAGAATCACCAAGGTCTAAGTCCTTTTCATGTATCAGCTCTTCTTTTTTTTGCCATTGCAACACCCATTTTGCAGATGAGAAAACTGAGGCTACAGACAGCTTAAGAGACCTTTCCAGGTCCTCACTGTTAGCAAGTGACAGAGGTAGGAGAGACCTTCAGAGAGTCCAACCCTAGAACCTTCTCTGAGAGGTTACCAGGCCTCAGGCATGGTGGGATGAGGGGCATGCCTTCAAGGCAAAGGGTCACACGGTAACAGGGAGGATGTCACACACCAGAAGGTGAAAGAACATCAGGGAGGCTGGCAGGTAGCCAGGACGAGGTTGGAGGAGCCACAGATGTCATGTTAAAGGAGATGCATTTTATCCTAGGGTCATGGGGAGCCACAGAGGGTCTTTGAGTCACAGAGGGACTAGAAGAGAGTTCTTGTTCAGAAAGGTTCCTCTGGCTGCTGTGGGGAGGTGAGATTAGAGGCCAGAGGACGAGAGAGGAGGCTAGGGCAGGGACTCAGGCCAGCAAAGATGGGAGTGACCCCCAGAGGAGGAAGAAGACTAGGAGAGTTAAGAGGGGCCACACGCCCCTTCCCTCCCTCGAGGGGCTTCCGTCTTGCCATCTTCAGGGCAGGGAACGTCCTGCCAACTGTCCCCTTCTTTACGGCGGAAATAATAGACTCAGGGATGCTGTCAGGCCTAGGAAATACATAGAAGGCACGGGCTGCTTTTTTTTCCGGAACATCCCTCTCCCTGTTTCTACATGGACACAATGTCTTTAAACAATCCACCCACAGAACCACATAAAACCACTAGGGCATCCTCGGAAACTGGGATACAAGGGTGGGGGTGAGCATCTCGACTCATCCTCTTGAATCTGCAAGGTCTTTGAGACTCAACATCCCTGAGCACGAAGAAACACAGGCATTTGCATTTTAAAAACCATGTGAAAAAGACAAACCTCCGGATGCGATGAACTACCTTTCAGGTTGGCAAAAAGCAAAAATAGTTCCATCTAAACATGCAGATGGGTGTCTAGACAAGTAAATATTCTCCTGCTCTGAAGATGAGGAATATAAATTGGTATAGGTTTGGGCAATATCTGTTAAAAATTGTCTATGTCTTAGATTCAACCTTTGCAGTTCTGAAAACCCAGACATGAATCCAAAGATATAGTTCTGGTGTTTTAGGGTTTAAGGGTTTTTTTTTTTGGCTGCCCAGACTGTGGGATCTTATCTCCCTGATCAGCGATCGAACCCAGACCCACGACAGTGAAAGTACTGAATCTTAATCACTGGACCACCAGGGAATTTTCTAATTACAAACAGCTAAATTTCCATTGATAAGCAATGGAAACTCTCACTGGCATATTACACAGCTGATAAAAAAAGAATTCCCCTGAAACACACCAGGATATAACAGTGTCTTTCTCACAGATTAAGCTGAAGTTTGTAAACATCAAGTGCATAGCACAGTGCCTGGCATGCAGGTGAAGGCTGTCAATGATATTATAAGTGATTCACATAAGAAAAAAAGCGAGATGTAGGATATCATGTAAGAAAGACTTCTCTTTGTAGGGTAGAAAGGATAGACACATCACAGGCCTTGAGTGCCAGCTATATGCCAGCCACTGCTGAAAGCGCCTCCCACGTATTATCTCACTGAACTCTCTCCATGGCCCTACGATACAGATTTCACTCTGTAGGGTGACTATCCGCATCTTAGTGACAAGGAGAAGGAGGCGCAGACAGACGAGTCTCTTCAGCTCTTACACAAGATAGGCAGGATTTGAACCTAGTTTCAGTATGATCTCCATGTCAAAATACTCCTTACTCCCTACACTGTCATGGACTATTTCCAGAAGTGTTAGCCACAAACTGTTGCCCTAATTCCACCCCCCATGTTTCTGGTTACAAGAAACCAGAGCTACAAGGAATCTGAGTCT
The DNA here is from genome assembly GCA_006410935.1 of Redunca redunca. Taxonomy (NCBI): domain Eukaryota; kingdom Metazoa; phylum Chordata; class Mammalia; order Artiodactyla; family Bovidae; genus Redunca; species Redunca redunca. The sequence continues at coordinate 2,280,941 of SJYQ01000647.1, read as the reverse complement.
CTAAGCAGGGACGGTCCTTTCACTGAATACCCTTTAAGGATTTGGGACTTTTTTTTTTTTAATTATTAGTATTCATAAAGAAAAAGCTCTAGTCCATCTTTTAATTTAAAAAAATTTCTGACATTACAGAACTAAAGTGAAATGTATTAATATTCTACTCCTACATTTCCACAACAAAAAAAAAATCTCATGAGCAAAAAAAACACAGGGATTAGCTTATAAAACTAAACATGGATCTCAGCATCAGCTGAGCAGAGAAAGGAATTACAACAATTTAATTTTAAAAAATCATGAGTGAATAATAAAATGTGTAGAAACAAAATTTTCAAACTATTTGGGATTATTTAACAGAAAGGAAAAGTCAAAGTTAATCACAGGCCCTATAACCCCATGACAGTCTTACTCCTTAGCTGTTTCCCAGCCCCAGAGGGGGAGAAGAAGGTGAGGAGAGAAGGGGAGAGGTCAAGGACTGGGAGGAGGAGGAAGGAAAAAGGGAGCAGATGGCGCCAAGAAGGGAGAGCACACACATAGGGGGTGTCTGCCCACCCCGTTCCCCTCTAGACTCACCATCTTTAGGTCTCTCCCAGATTCTCCTCTGATCAAAGGCTCCCAAGGGCTGTGGCTTGCAAGCCCCAAGGGAGGGTGCAGATAAGCAGAGAGGAAATGACCCGTCTTACCCCTCTGGGGTTCTCATTGGTCTGGGGCTCGGGGTTTCTTCCGCAAGGCACACACCCAGTGAACCCTGAACCCCTCCTCCAGCCACTCCATGGAAGGGGCCAGGAGGAAGTTCCAGGTCCCAGGAGGAAGGAAGCCAGAGACTCCCACCTTGTCGAGACCTGGCCCCTCTCCCGGCCTTGAGTTCCTCCATTTGAGAGGCTCTCTCTTTCCTTCTATGGCCCCAGGTAGCCCTGAAAAAGCTCAGGGGTTCAATTCGCTTAAACCTGGGAATTGGGGATTGATTGTGAGCCCCAGCCTCCCAAATGGGTTCCTTTGAGACCCAGAGAGGAAAAGCAAATCTGTGAAGATGGCCCAGTACTTGAGGACTATTCAGTCTTCCTTTCTGCTGCTGCTGCTGCTAAGTCGCTTGAGTCGTGTCTGACTCTGTGCAACCCCATAGATGGCAGCCCACCAGGCTCCACTGTCCCTGGGATTCTCCAGGCAAGAACACTGGAGTGGGTTGCCATTTCCTTCTCCAATGCAGGAAAGTGAAAAGTGAAAGTGAAGTCATTGAGTCATGTCCAACTCTCAGCGACCCCATGGACTGCAGCCCACCAGGCTCCTCCGTCCGTGGGATTTTCCAGGCAAGAGCCATCACCGTCTTTCCCAGTCCCTTTCTGGGTTCTTGCTGAAACATGCTGGAGTCTGGGGTGGGGAAGAAACTATGTTATTAGTTTCTTATTGCTGGTGGAATAAATCGTCATAAACTGAGTAACTTAAAACAATAGAAATGTATCCTCTTAGAGTTCTAGAGGCCAGAAGTCAGCAGGGCTACATTCCCTCTGTAGGTTCCGGAGGAGAGTGTGTTCCTGCCTCTTCCCTTTCCACTGACAGGCAGCACTCCTTGGCTTGTGGCCACATCGTTCCAATACCTGCCTCTAAGGACAGAGACATCTTCCCTCCAGCTGCGCATCACGAGTCTCCCTCTGCCTCCCTGGTATAAGCACCCTTATGATTATATTTAAGAACCCTGTAGGGGACTTCCTTGGAGGTGCAGTGGATAAGAATCTGCCTGCCGATGCAGGGGACATGGGTTTGATCCCCAGCCCAGGAAGACTCCACGTGCTGTGGAGTGAATAAGTCTGAGAGCTGCAACTACTGAACCCGCATGGTACAATGACTGAAGTCCAGGCGCCTACAGCCTGCGCTCCGCAACAGGAGCAGCCGCCACAATGAGAAACCTGAGCCCCACAACGAAGAGGAGCCTCCCCTTACTGCAGCTAGAGAAAGCCCACACAAAGCAACGAAGACCCGTGTGTGCAGGCTCAGCCACTCAGCCGCATCCCACTCTTTACGACTCCACAGACTGTAGCCCGCCAGGCTCCTCTGTCCATGAGATTCATCAAGCAAGAATACTGGAGTAGGTTGCCGTTTCCTCCTCCAGAGGATCTTTCCGACCCAGGGATCAAACTTGAGTCTCCTGCATCTCCTGCATTGGCAGGTGGATTCTTTACCACTGAGGCACCTACAAAGACCCAGTGCAGCCCCCCAAAAAGAACCCCCTCCATAATCCAGGATAATCTTCCATTTCAAGATCCTCAGTTTGTCTGCCACGTCCCTTTTCCTACATAAAGTCACCCCGCAGGTTTCAGTTATTAGGAGGCGAACATCCCTGGGAACGATTTTTCAGTCTATAGCAGTGGAGCATGATTGGAGCGTGAGTGTAGAAACAGGTTCATTTTTCCCACGCTCATCTGCAATGCTCCAATAGATCACCCACATCCTTCCTCCCCAAGTAGTATTCTTCTGCAGCAAGCTTCAATTTGTCCAGAACTAGCTTTCTTTTCATAGCAGAGATGATCCATGTAGACATTTGAACAATCCAGAAATGTACTCCTCCCCTTCCCCCCTCCTCACAATAAAGCGTTGAAAAATCCCCTCACCTTCACACTTCTGAAACTCCTTTAGCAGTTTGGAATGTACTCTCCTAGACTTTTACAAATGTGATGCTTGTGTTTGGGAATGGACGTGTGAGTGCACCATGTTTGGCAAAATTTGGTTCCACTAGATGAAGCCATGTGTTGTGGACTTGACTCAGCAAGGATTTTAAGGTCTTCGAAGAGGGGATTCTTTGCTGATAGCAATGCATGGTTGTTATACCAGCTCTGACCTTAAGAGGGCGCGTGAGCTGGAGGAGAGTCAGAAGGCCAGGCCATACCCTTTTGATATATTAAGATTTTTGGACCACAGTTGGGCATTGCTAAAGGAAATCAGTCCTGAATATTGAATATTCATTGGAAGGACTGATGCTGAAGCTGAAGTTCCAGTACTTTGGCCACCTGATGCAAAGAACAGACTCATTGGAAAAGACCTTGATGCTGGGAAAGATTGAAGGCAGGAGGAGAAGGGGACGACAGGGGATGAGATGGTTGGATGGCATCACTGACTCCACGGACATGAGTCTGAGCAAGTTCTGGGAGTTGGTGATAGACAGGGAAGGCTGGCATGCTGCAATCCATAGGGTCAGAAAGAATCGGACACAAGTGAGGAACTGAACTGAACTGGGCATTGCCTTAAAATCACAGGTTCTTAACATTTTCTATGTCCTGGACCCTTGGAGAAGTTATTAACTGCTTCTCAGAATAATTCTTACAACTTTTTGAAAGTGAAAGTGTTAGTCACTCAGTCGTGTCAGACTCTTTGTGACCCCATGGACTGTAAACAGCCAGGCTCCTCTGTCCATGGAATTCTCCAAGCAAGAAGACTGGAGTGGGTTGCCACTCGCTTCTCCAGCGGCTCTTCCCAACCCAGGGATCGAACCCAGGTGCACTGCAGGCAGATTCTTTACCGTCTGAGCCACTTTATGGTGGTGCGAATTCAAATGTAACAAGAAGTGGCCAGGACAGTATAAAAGCAATAAGGAAATGTGTAATAGGTCACCTAATGTAAGCCGCCGTCCTCGTTCCCATTTCATCAACTGTTCCGATAACGTGCTTTGATCACTTTTTTCAGAACGACGGTTTTGTAAATACGCTGAAGCACCTCATGTTGTTTTATTTTTTTTTTTTCTCATGTTGTTTTAATAGCGCCATAAATCCACTGTTAGTTTGAAGCTTCCCTGTTGGTGGAACTTCGGGTGATTTCCAATATTTTTGTCCATGTCACAGGGAGCATCGTAGCACATGCATCCTGGTGCCTGTGTAGGAGGATTTATTGCAGACAACTCTCTAAAAACGGAATCGCAGGGCAGAGAGGGTGTGCTTCGCTGTCAGCCCATGCACCCTCGATGCTGGTCTCCCCTCATTCTGCTCCTCAAGACCCAGACCCAGGCTGTTCAACACAGCAGCCACCAGGCATATTCAACTATAGAAACGGGGTGAGTCCAGATTGAGATGTGCACACCAGATTGCCAAGACTTATTGAAAAAAAAAAAAGATTGTAGAACATCTCAACAATTTTTTATTGTATTATATGTTCAAATAATAATCATGGAAAAATTGGAAAAATCGTGTTAAGCGAAATGCACTATTCATTATTTATTTCTTTGGCTGCTCCAGGTCTTAGTTGCAGCATGTGGGATCTTTTGTTGCAGCATAGGGGATCTAGTTCCCCAACCAGGAATCGAACCCAGGCCCCCCGCTGCCTTGGGAGTACCGAGTCTTACCCCGTACCACCAGGGAAGGGGCGAGGGGCACTGGCCTGACTGAAATTCCTAGTACTGCTGCCTCTGCCTCAGAAACGAAGGAATTGATGAATGACTCACTCAAGGGCAGGAAGCAGAAACAGTTTGGATAGAATCAGGACTCAAACCTTAGTTCTTTGGAGTCCATAGATTGTGATCTCTAACTGAACACAAACTTTTCCCCACACTTAATTTTAAAAATCTGTAAAATGAAAACATAGGTACTATATTGAAAAAAAAGTATATTTCAGTAAAAAAAAAATTTAAGTAGGTGCTGTGTGCTCAGTCGTTCAGTCGTCTCCGACTCTTTGTGACCCCATGGACTGCAGCCCACCAGGCTCCTCTGGCCATGGGGATTCTCCAGGCAAGAATACTGGAATGGATTGCCAGGCCCTCCTCCAGGGGATCTTCCCAGCCCAGGGTTCAAACCCAGGTCTCCTATATTGCAGGTGGATTCTTTACCGTCTCAACTACAAATTGGCAGTTGCCGAGAGCATTTGCCATCTGCCTCTGCGGAGACTGAACCCTGTGCTGCTGAGCTGTCGACCCTCCACATGCCCTGAGGGGAATTCAGGGTGGAGAGTGAGGCCCTCTGCCCTCCAGGGAAACTGGGGAAACAGGTCCTTAGATAGTTAGATATTTTCAGGAACTGATTTCATGATCCCAACCCCTGCAACTCCTCATCTCTAGAAAAGCACTAAATCATGACATCAGCTCCTCCTGACTTGCAGAAAACCTCTTGTAGAGTAAGTGCTTGATTGCACTGAACTCTTCCTTCACCAAAATCTTATATATTGACCTTTCCCCACTGTCTCTTTGGAGCAGTCTCTCAGCGCTATCTGAGGTGCTGGCTCCCAGGCTGCAGCCCTCATACGTGCGTGCTAAGTCACTTCAGTCTTGTCTGATGCTTTTCGACCTCATGGACTTTAGCCCACCAGGCTCCTCTGTCCACGCGAATTCTCCAGGCAAAAATACTGGAGTGGGTTGCCATGCCCTCCTCCAGAAGATCTTCATGACCCAGGGATCGAACTCACATCTCTTATGTCTCTTGCATTGGCAGGCAGATTCTTTACCACTAGCGCCGCCTGGGAAGCCCTCATTTTGCCCCCAAATAAAATTTAACTCGCAACTCTCACATTGTGCGTTGAGAGGATTAAAATCTACACAATGGAAAGACAGGAGCAGAAAAAAGGTTATGACCAAGTGGCATACAGACTCATAGGGTTTTGTGACCCCAAGTCTCTAGGGCCGTGCAGAGCTGATCCCATCTGAAGGGGCAGGGCTGAGCAGATGGCCGAAGCCACCACACCCCAAGGGCAGCCGTGGCCAGACACCAGGGGCCACAAGAAGCCCAGAGCTGGTCAGATGTCAGCAATCTATGCAGAGGCTTTCAACTGTGGGCACCGTGGCTTCCAAGGCAGGATGTGGTGGATCTATTTTTGCAGCCACGCTTTCCAGGAAACAAACTCACTCAGAAGGACAATGCAAATAGGGAGTGCAGTTTATCACACTGGCAGGCCCAAGGCAGAGTCTCCTCTTAGCCAAGGACCCTGACCAGTTTTTGTGAAAACCCTAAGTGTACATGCTCAAACCCACTTCCCCAAATTCCTTGAAACTAGTCTGGGCAAGGTAAAAGAGAGATCTGATCAAAGTTAACCCATGGTTCATGTGTCATAAGCCTAGGGAGTTAAACAGTGGATATTTATCAATAGGCTTGTGTCATGCCCGATAAACATAATGGGATTTGTTTAGAGATAATTAGTGTATTCTTTTAGGCGTTGGAGAGTCCTGAGGCTCTTTCATCCGGGAGGTCTGGTTTCCCATTGGTATGCCATTTCTATAGACACCAGGCCCAAAGTTCAGAGTCCACTGGGAGGCTGACCACGCGTGTAGCCTGATGTTTGCAGCCTGGCCTAAGATGGAGTCCAGCTCTGTCTGTTTCTTCCTTCACTATAGGCAGCAATGCTTGGGTCCATACAGTCTTCTGACCCTGGCCAGACTGATTCAACCAGAACTTTCAGCACTGTGCAAACTGAGACCCAGGAGGTAGCAATAAACCCCAGGGTGGGGGCTGGGAGGAGAACTCTGGAGGGTGCCTCAAAGAGAGGGCCTCTTAAAGGCTAGCGGAAAACACCACCACCAGCAATAATAATAATAGCCAAAGCGCCCTAAGCCACTGCCTGGTGACCATGCTGTTCCTAGCATCTCACAATAACAGAAAGAGTGAAGAAGTGCTGAGACTTCCCTATGGCCCAGTGGTTAAGACTCCACAGTTCCACTGCAGGGGCGTGGGTTCGATTCCTGGTCAGGGGAATTAATCCCACCTGCAGCATGGGATGGCCAAAATAAATAAATACAGTTTATAAAACGACAAAAAAAGATAAGAGGTGCTAATCCCGATGGAATTCAGAATGGGAGCTATTATTATTACTACTCTGAAAATTCTAGAAGTTTCTAATTCTAAAATTGTTTAAGTGTATGAAAAGCAGAAGCATCTCTGACTTTAAAACTTACCAGTTCTTTTCTTTTTTTTTCCTCTGTTTTGAATCTCAGTTCCCTGACCAGGAATTGAACCCAGGCCCACAGCAGTGAAAGTGCCGAGTCTTAACTGCTAGACTGCCAGGGAATTCCCATAAAATGTCAGTTCTAAGATTCTGTTATTCTGAGCTCCAAAATCACTGCAGATGATGATTGCAGCCATGAAATTAAAAGACGCTTACTCCTTGGAAGGAAAGTTATGATCAACCTAGACAGCATATTCAGAGAAGGCGATAGCACCCACTCCAGTACTCTTGCCTGGAAAATCCCATGGACGGAGGAGCCTGGTAGGCTGCAGTCCATGGGGTAGCTGAGGGTCGGATGACTGAGCGACTTCACTTTCACTTTTCACTTTCATGTATTGGAGAAGGAAATAGCAACCCACTCCAGTGTTCTTGCCTGGAGAATCCCAGGGACGGGGGAGCCTGGTGGGCTGCCGTCTCTGGGGTCGCACAGAGTCGGACATGACTGAAGTGACTTAGCAGCAGAAGACAGCATATTAAAAAGCAGAGACATTATTTTGTCAATAAAGGTCCATCTAGTCAAGGCTATGGTTTTTCCAGTTGTCATGTATGGATGCGAGAAGTGGACTATAAAGAAAGCTGAGTGCCGAAGAATTGATGCTTTTAAACTGTGGTGCTGAGGAAGACTCTTGAGAGTCCCTTGGACTGCAAGGAGATCCAACCAGTCCATCCTAAAGGAGATCAGTCCTGAGTGTTCACTGAAAGGACTAATGTTGAAGCTGAAACTCCAATACTTTGGCCACCTGATGTGAAGAGCTGACTCATTTGAAAAGAACCTGATGCTGGGAAAGATTGAGGGCAAGAGGAGAAGGGGACAACAGAGGATAAGATGGTTGGATGGCATCACCGACTCAATGGGTTTGGGTGGACTCCAGGAGCTGGTGATGGACAGGAAGGCCTGGTATGCTGCGGTTCATGGGGTCGCAAAGAGTTGGACATGACTGAGTGACTGAACTGACTGAACTGAAAGATTCTGTCATTTTTAAAATTTCTATTAATTTATTTTTAACTTACAGACAAATGAATTCCTCCCATTTGAGGGAGCAGGTCTATGGATCTTTTTTTTTTTTTTTTTTTTGCTACAGTTACATAACTTGTGGGATCTCAATTTGGAGACCAGGGATTGAACCTGAGCCCTCATCAGTGGAAGCACAGAATGCTAAGCACTGGACCTCCAGGAAATCCCCAGCCTATGAGTCTTAATAAAGGCATTGAGTCATGTAGCCATTATCACAAACAAGACACACTGCCTTCCAAAATCCCCTTGGGGCTTCCTCTCTGTCAACACCACTGCCACCTGTAACCCCTGGCAACCACCGATCTATTCTCCATCACCAAAGTTCTGTCTTTTCCAGAATGTCCAATAAATGGAACCAAAGAGTATGCAGGCTTCTGAATGTCAGTTCTTTCCTATAGCATAAGATGTTTAAAATCCATGCATGTCATGGCATGGACCACAAGTTCCTTTTAATAGCTGAGGAGTTTTTCATTGTCTGGGTGTTTCACAGTTTGTGCATCCATTTATCAGTGGAAGGATGAGTTGTTTCCCGTTTGGAACAATTACTTTAAAAGCTGCTGCAAATATCCTCCACAGGGTGTTCTGTGATCCTGTGTTGTTTTTGGTTTTGGTCACTAAGTTGTGTCCGACTCTTTGTGACCCCATGGACTGTACCCCACCAGGCTCCTCTCTCCATGGGATTTTCCAGGCAAGAAAACTGGAGTCACTTTCCATTTCCTTCTCCAGGGATCTTCCCGACCCAAGGATCTTCCTGACACAGGGATCTTCCCGACACAGGGATCTTCCCGACCCAGGGATCTTCCTGACACAGGGATCTTCCCGACCCAGGGATCTTCCCGACCCAGGGATGGAATCCACATCTCTTGCATCTGCTGCACTGCCAGGTGGATTCTTTACCACTGAGCCCCCTGAGATTCCCGTTTTGCAGACAGGCTAATGGAGGCTCAGGGAAGCTTCAGGGTAGGTCCCGAGGAGTGGGGTTTCTGGGTCATATGGTGAGTGCATGTTTAATTTCATAAGAAATTGACCATATGAGGGAATTCCCTGACAGTCCAATGGCTAAGACTCCATGCTTCCAGTGAAAGGGGATCGAGTTCAATCCCTTTTAAAAGATTTCACTTTTTAAAAACAGCTGGGTTCAGGGGAAACCAGATAAAATGGGTCAGGTAGGGTGACATGGTACCTCCTTAGGTTACTCATCTTTAAGTCCATCTTTAAGCCCCTCACTGATCAAGGGGCAAGCACAAACCTCAGCATCAGCATCTCCTGGTTTTGTAAGAAATGTGAATCTCAGACCCCGCCCCTGTGCTACTAAATGACGACCTGCATTTTAACAAGAGACCCAGGTGGTTCCTGGGCACCTTAAGGGCTAAGAGGTGCTGGACCAGAGCATGCCTGGGAGAAACTGATCAAGTGTGCCTTCCCGCCCTCACTGTGCAAATGCTGCCCTCCTGTGGAGATGCTCTCAGCCTTCTCCCTTTCATCCCGACTGTGTGTTCCTGCTCAGTTGTGTCTGATTCTTTGCAACCCAGTGGATTGGAGTCCACCAGGTTCCTCTGTCCGTGGAATATTCCAGGCAAGAATACTGGAGTGGGGTGCCACTTCCTACTCCAGGGGATCTTCCTGACCCAGGGCTTGAGCCCGTGTCTCTTACGTCTTCTGCATTGGCAGGCAGTTTCTTTACCAACGGCACCACCTGGGAAGCCCTCTCCTTTTCAAGTCTATCTGTATTGGGCTGTGGGTGCATATGTTTGCAATCTGCTGGAAATCTGAAATGAAGGCAGAGATGTGTTCTTGGAAATGAGTAATATATATATATATATATATATATATTACTCTCTAATTTTTAACTGTTTAATATGCTCCCCCAAGAAGAAGACAAAGCCTGTGAAAACACACACACACACAGATACACACACATAAGAAGAATGAAAATAGACAAAATCTAGAGAGAAGTGGAGTTTTGCTTGAGTTTCCCCAAGAGCAGACTCCAAAAGTATGACTTGGGAGACAAGACCTTTTAGAACTAACACCCCAAAAAGATGTCCTTTTCACTATAGGAGACTGGAATGCAAAAGTAGGAAGTCAGGAAACACCTGGAGTAAAAGGCAAATTTGGCCTTGGAGTACAGAATGAAGATGGGCAAAGGCTAATAGAGTTTTGCCAAGAGAATGCATTGGTCATAGCAAACACCCTCTTCCAACAACACAAGAGAAGACTCTACACATGGACATCACCAGATGGTCAACACCGAAATCAGATTGATTATATTCTTTGCAGCCAAAGATGGAGAAGCTCTATACAGGCAGCCAAAACAAGACCAGAAGCTGACTGTGGCTCAGATCATGAACTCCTTATTGCCAAATTCAGACTTAAACTGAAGAAAGTGGGGAAAACCACTAGACCATTCAGGTATGACCTAAATCAAATCCCTTATGATTACAGAGTAGAAATGAGAAATAGATTTAAGGGACTAGATCTGATAGATAGAGTGCCTGATGAACTATGGATGGAGGTTCATGACATTGTACAGGAGACAGGGATCAAGACCATCTCCATGGAAAAGAAATGCAAAAAAGCAAAATGGCTGTCTGAGGAGGCCTTACAAAGAGCTGTGAAAAATTCTCTGTGAAGAGAAGTGAAAAGCAAAGGAGAAAAGGAAAGATATAAGCATCTGAATTCAGAGTTCCAAAGAATAGCAAGGAGAAATAAGAAAGCTTTCCTCAGCAATCAATGCAAAGAAATAGAGGAAAGCAATAGAATGGGAAAGACAAGATCTCTTCAAGAAAATTAGAGATACCAAAAGAACATTTCATGCAAAGATGGGCTTGATAAAGGACAGAAATGGTAGGGACCTAACAGAAGCAGAAGATATTAAGAAGAGGTGGCAAGAATATACAGAAGAACTGTGCAAAAAAGAGCTTCATGACCCAGATAATCACGATGGTATGATCACTCATCTAGAGCCAGACATCCTGGAATGTGAAGTCAAGTGGGCCTTAGAAAGCATCACTACGAACAAAGCTAGTGGAGGTGAAGGAATTCCAGTTGAGCTATTTCAAATCCTGAAAGATGATGCTGTGAAAGTGCTACACTCAATATGCCAGCAAATATGGAAAACTCAGCAGTGGCCACAGGACTGGAAAAGGTCAGTTTTCATTCCAATCCCAAAGAAAGGCAATGCTAAAGAATGCTCAAACTACTGCACAAATGCACTCATCTCACATGCTAGTAAAGTAATGCTCAAAATTCTCCAAGCCAGGTTTCAGCAGTACGTGAACCACGAACTTTCTGATGTTCCAGCTGGTTTTAGAAAAGGCAGAGGAACCAGAGATCAAATTGCCAACATCCCCTGGATCATCAAAAAAGCAAGAGAGTTCCAGAAAAACATCTTATTTCTGCTTTATTGATTATGCCAGAGCCTTTGACTGTGTGGATCACAATAAACTGTGGAAAATTCTTCAAGAGATGGGAATACCAGACCACCTGACCTGCCTCTTGAGAAACCTGTATGCAGGTCAGGAAGCAACACTTAGAACTGGACATGGAACAACAGACTGGTTCCAAATAGGAAAAGGGGTATGTCAAGGCTGTATATTGTCACCCTGCTTATTTAACTTCTATGCAGAGTACATCATGAGAAACGTTGGGCTGGAAGAAGCACAAGCTGGAATCAAGATTGCCGGGAGAAATATCAATAACCTCTGATATGCAGATGACACCACCCTTCTGGCAGAAAGCGAAGAAGAACTAAAGAGCCTCTTGATGAAAGTGAAGGAGGAGAGTGAAAAAGTTGGCTTAAAGCTCAACATTCAGAAAATGAAGATCATGGCATCTGGTCCCATCACTTCATGGGAAATAGATGGGGAAACAGTGGAAACAGTGGCTGACTTTATTTTGGGGGGCTCCAAAATCACTGCAGATAGTGATTGCAGCCATGAAATTAAAAGACACTTACTCCTTGGAAGGAAAGTTATGACCAACCTAGATAGCATATTGAAAAGCAGAGACATTACTTTGCCAACAAAGGTGCATCTAGTCAAGGCTATGGTTTTTCCAGTGGTCATGTATGGATGTGAGAGTCGGACTGTGAAGAAAGCTGAGCTCAGAAGAATTGATGCTTTTGAACTGTGGTGTTGGAGAAGACTCTTGAGAGTCCCTTGGACTGCAAGGAGATCCAACCAGTCCATCCTAAAGGAGATCAGTCCTGGGTGTTCATTGGAAGGATTGATGCTGAAGCTGAAACTCCAGTACTTTGGTCAGCTCATGCGAAGAGTTGACTCATTGGAAAAGACCCTGGTGCTGGGAGGGCTTGGGGGCAGGAGGAGAAGGGGACTACAGAGGATGAGATGGCTGGATGGCATCACCAACTCGACGGACATGAGTTTGAGTGAACTCTGAGAGTTTGTGATGGACAGGGAGGCCCGGTGTGCTGTGATTCATGGGGTGGCAAAGAGTCGGACACAACTGAGCAATTGAACTGAACTGAACTGAACTGAACTGACAATGCAGAATGCTTGGATTCAATCCCTGGTTGGGGAAGATCTCCTGGAGAAGGGAATGGCAACCCACTCCAGTATTCTCACCTGGGAAATCCCATGGACAGAGGAGCCTGGTGGGTTATAGTCCGTGGGGTCACAAAAAGTCAGACATGACTGAATGACTAACACTTTGATTTTTCTGCAAATCAATGACAGATGAACTACACTATTGTTCCAGGCAAGGGAAGACGAAAGAAATAGTCCAAATTTAATTGCTGCTGCTGCTGCTAAGTTGCTTCAGTCATGTCCGACTCTGTGCGACCCCATAGATGGCAGCCCACCAGGCTCCCCCATCCCTGGGATTCTCCAGCCAAGAACACTGGAGTGGGTTGCCATTTCCTTCTCCAATGCATGCAAGTGAAAAGTGAAAGTGTAGTTGTTCAGTCGTGCCCAACTCTTCGAGACTCCACAGACTGCAGCCTACCAGGCTCCTCTGTCCATGGGATTTTCCAGGCAAGAGTACTGGAGTGGGTTGGCATTGCCTTCTCCGAAATTTAGTTGAGCTATACCCTTATACAAGTTGGTTCTTGGGAGAGGCTGCTTAACCAACCATGAGATGATGTCCAGCTATCAATCAGGGAAAACAAAAGTCCTTTCGTTGCTAGAGCACGTTGCTAGCGAAAAATGTAGGTGTTGGCTGGCAGGCTGATTTTTCTCTAGGCTGCTGACGGCTTTTTGCCCCTGAGGGGAAAAGAGTTGCCTTTGCGGTAGCAGAAGCTAAAGACTCAAGGTCTTCAGAGAGTTATTTTTACTTTTTATCTTTTTAAAATGTGGAGTACAGTTAATCAGTTTCAGGTATACAGAAAAGTGAGTCGGTTATACATATCCACATATCCACTCTTTTTTAGATTCATTTCCCATATACTGCAAGGAAATCCTAAATGAATTCAACCCTGAATATTCATTGGAAGGACTGATGCTGAAGCTGTAGCTCCAACACTTTGACTCCCTGATGCAAAGAACCAACTCATTGAAAAAGACCACGATGCTGGGAAAGATTGAAGGCAAAAGGAGAAGGGGGCAGCAGAAGATGAGATGGTTAGATAGCATCATTAACTCAATGGACATGAATTTGAGCAAACTGGGAGATGGTGAAGGACAGAGGTGCCTGGCATGCTGCAGTCCATAGGGTATCAACAGAGTTGGACATAACTTAGCAACTGAACAACCACCACCACCATATAGGCCATCAGAGAGTATTGAGCAGAGTTCCCTGTGCTGTACACCAGGTTCTTATTAGTTTTTTATTTTATATATAGCACTGTGTATCGGAGAAGGCAGCGGCAACCCACTCCAGTACTCTCGCCTGGAAAATCCCATGGACGGAGGAGCCTGGTGGGCTGCAGTCCATGAGGTCGCTAAGAGTCGCACACGACTGAGCGACTTCACTTTCACTTTTCACTTGCATGCATTGGAGAAGGAAATGGCAACCCTCTCCAGTGTTCTTGCCTGGAGAATCCCAGGGACGGGGGAGCCTGGTGGGCTGCCGTCTATGGGGTCGCACAGAGTCGGACACGACTGAAGCGACTTAGCAGCAGCAGCAGCAGCAGTGTGTATATGTCAATCTCAGTCTCCCCATTTATCCCTCTCCTCTTTATCCCCTGGTAACCATAAGTTTGTTTTCTACATCCATGACTCTACTTCTGTTTTGTAAGTTCATTTGTACCCCCACCCCCGTTTTTTTCCCCTTAGATTCCACAGAGAGATTTATTTAGATCAACAAAAGGTAGTTTTGTCCAGACCGGACACTCTTGGATGGTCCTCGTAAATTCTGTGCATTTATACTCTACACACCCGATGCCCATAGTCGCCTTTTCACCTGTTCTTAGTGACAAGCCCCCAGTGGGGTCTCCGAGCAGCTCAGCTACTAGTGCTTATCAGCAACCACGGATGTGGAAGATGACATCCTGACATCCGATTTCATTCTTACCTCAAAATAGTACCTTCATCCTTGAAAACAACTTCACTCTTAAAAACAATTTCATTTTTGTTATAAACAAGTGGATCTGAAATCGTATCCTAGTCACCACACCGCAGACAGACACTGGACCCAGGGGCCTGGCATTTCACCGTTAGGCTCTGCATCCACCTGGGCTTCACACTCCAGTCTAGCAGCTAGCAGCTGCTGGCTGGGGAATTTGCCTAAAACAAGCCCCTGGCAGATGGTTTCCTAAAGATCCAACCCACTCCGCTGTTTACCTATAACTCACACCCTCTTGAAAGGGTTTTTATCATTCTTTCGTTTTTCTAGGCTCTTTAAAACACAGTGTGATACTGAATTAACAGCACTGCCAATATCAATTTCTTGATTTTGACAAGGTGCTATTGTTATGTAAAATATGAGCCTTGAGGGAAAGCTGAGTGTGATACAATAGAAACTAAATATTTGGTCTTTGACCCCAGTTCCTGGCACACAGTTCCTGAAATCTTCAAAGTGAGAGCATTCTGTGTAGGTAAATGAGGTGATTGGTTACTGGGGTTCCCTAGAAAGCCGGGGGAAATATCAATAACCTCAGATATGCAGATGACACCACCCTTCTGGCAGAAAGTGAAGAAGAACTAAAGAGCTGCTTGATGAAAGTGAAAGAGGAGAGTGAAAAAGTTGGCTTAAAGCTCAACATTCAGAAAATGAAGATCATGGCATCTGGTCCCATCAGTTCATGGGAAATAGATGGGGAAACAGTGGAAACAGTGTCAGACTTTATTTTTTGGGGCTCCAAAATCACTGCAGATGGTAATTGCAGCCATGAAATTAAAAGACGCTTACTCCTTGGAAGGAAAGTTATGACCAACCTAGATAGCATATTCAAAAGCAGAGACATTACTTTGCCAACAAAGGTGCGTCTACTCAAGGCTATGGTTTTTCCAGTGGTCATGTACGGATGTGAGAGTTGGACTGTGAAGAAAGCTGAGCTCAGAAGAATTGATGCTTTTGAACTGTGGTGTTGGAGAAGACTCTTGAGAGTCCCTTGGACTACAAGGAGATCCAACCAGTCCATCCTAAAGGAGATCAGCCCTGGGATTTCTTTGGAAGGAATGATGCTAAAGCTAAAACTCCAGTACTTTGGCCAGCTCATGCGAAGAGTTGACTCATTGGAAAAGACCCTGATGCTGGGAGGGCCTGGGGGCAGGAGGAGAAGGGGACAACAGAGGATGAGATGGCTGGATGGCATCACGGACTCAATGGACGTGAGTCTGAGTGAACTCCAGGAGTTGGTGATGGACAGGGAGGCCTGGCGTGCTACGATTCATGGGGTTGCAGAGTCAGACATGACTGAGCGACTGAACTGAACTGAGAAAGCATCAGGATAGGGGCTGGTCACCAGAAAGACCAAGGCATGATTAGAGGGGTCAAACTTCCTAACCCTAAACTAACCCTAAACTAACCCTAACCCTCAACCCACCTTGGACCTCTGGGGAAGAGACAGACGTTAGAGGTTGAATGGATCACTAGTGGCCAATGGTGTAATCAATCATGCCTGTGTGATGAAACCTCCATAAAAACCCTAAGTGACAGGATTCAGAGAGCTTCTGGGTTGGAGAAGACAGCAAGTTTCTAGGAGAGTGGTGCTCCCAGAGAGGGTATGGAAGTTTTGCACACATATACCCCATACCTAGCCTTATGCATCTCTTTTATTTGGCTGTTTCTGAGTTGCACCCTTTATATTAAAAAACAAACAAACAAACACAGCGGGACATCCCTGGCAGTCCAGTGGTTAAGGCTCCATGCTTCCACTGTAGGGGGCATGGGTTCTATCTCTGGTCAGGGAACAAAGATCCCACGTGCTACGAGGTTCAGCCATAAAATACTAATAATAAACCACAAAATGCAAGTTAAGTGCTCCCTGAGTTTTATAAGCTGTTCTGGAAAATGACTAAACCTGAAAGGGAGGGGGCTGTGGAAACCCCCGACCTTGTAGCCAAGTCTGAGTGAAGTCCAGGTAACTTGGGGACCCAATGCTTGCTACTGGCATCTGAAGTGAGGGCAATCTTTTGGGCTGAGCCCCTAACCTGTGGAGTCTGATTGACTCTGGGCAGCTGTTGTCATACTGAACTGCAGGACCCTAGCTGGTATTAGAAACTCAGACAGTATGAGAAAAGAAAACCACACATTTGATATCAGTAGTGTGAGTAAAAACATCCCAGTAAGTGAAGGGTGCACACAGGAACGCTTGCCCCTATTTCTGCAACTTCTTTTGAGTTAAACTATTTCAAAATGAAACGTTATAATTTTCTTTTAAAAGATGTGAAGGCACTTGGATTTAACATTTCATTTACAATAAATTTTTTTTTTCAAATTTGCAGCTTTTTGCAAAGGACAGCATTATATTGTACACCTATTTTATCTACCTTGACAAGACTTTGTGGACTTTTGAAGCAATTCTCCTAACCACCCTTCCTTTCTAAAATAAAATTTAAATTTAGCTTTCATTGTCCATTAAATGTAATGTAAAATTTTACAACCCTCAAATGCAAATCGGAGAAGGCAATGGCACCCCGCTCCAGTACTCTTGCCTGGACAATCCCATGGGCGGAGGAGCCTGCTAGGCTGCAGTCCATGGGGTCGCTGGGAGTCGGACACGACTGAACGACTTCACTTTCACTTTTCACTCTCACGCATTGGAGAAGGAAATGGCAACCCACTCCAGTGTTCTTGCCTGGAGAATCCCAGGGACGGGGGAGCCTGGTGGGCTGCCGTCTATGGGGTCGCACAGAGTCAGACACGACTGAAGCGACTTAGCAGCAGCAGATGCAAATACATTCCAGAGGGGTTGAATGTAAGGTAAGCCACTCATTCAGAGAAGTCACCCAAGATTTAGAAGCAGAAGTTCAGAACCTAGAACCTGCCTCCTCTGGGTAAGTGGAGGTGTTGTCTGCAGACCAGCTCAACCTAAACCTGGATTATGCAAGTAAACATTTGTTGAGTGCTTACTGTGTGCCAGGCACAGTTTTAAGAGCCTTACTGGATTAACTCGCTTAATCTTTACATCAACCCTGTTGCTGTTAGGTCACTAAGTTGACTCTTGCAACCCCATGGACTGTACCCTGCCAGGTTCCTCTGTCCATGGGATTTTCCAGGCAAGAATACTGGAGTGGGCTGCCATTTCCTTCTCCAGGGGATCTTCCTGACCCAGGGATTGAACTGCAATCTCCTGCATTGGTAGGCAGATTCCTTACCACTGAGCCACCAGCAAAACATCAACCCTAGGAAGAAGGTATTAGTAGTTTTACAAGATCACACAGCCAGTGTGTGACAAGACTGAAATCTGAACCCTGGCCATCCAGCACGAGGTCTTCACCGCCCTGCTACAGAAGCAGGCTGAGGCACGGGCCTGGCTTCAGACTGGTCACGTGTGGTCCCTTCCAAGTCCCTCACCAGACTTCACTGCATCCCTGTTTGCCTGGTGTCCCTGGAAATGGACTCTGAGGCAGGAAGCTGCATGTGCGAGGTCTGCCGGGAGAGTGTTTTCAGGTCCAGCCTTGTGAGGTGGTGAGGAAGGCAGGCTTGGGTGGAGAGAGAAGCTGCTCTACTGTGGGAAAGAAAGTGAGGCCTCAGACCACTCTGAGGCTCCACAGGGAGCGCAAGTTGAGACCAAAGAGTTACTGTGGGTTGAGCTGTGTTCCCCCCAAGAAGATGAAGTTCCAGATTCCCAGGACCTGGAGTGAGTGTGAACTGATTTGGAAATAGGGTCTTTGCGCTCACCAAGCTGAGGTCATTAGGGTGGGCCCTCATCCATTAGGACTGTGTCCTTATAAAAGGAGGAGCATCCAGATGGAGGGAGCAGACCGGGCGGAGGGCAGCAGTCTACTCTGAGTCAAAGCATGGCTGGGCATGGTGCGGCAACAAACAGCCAGGAGAGGGGGCGGCCAAAGGAGAGTGAGTGTGGCGGGGAGGGGTAGTGAGAGATGAGGGCAGAAAGCTGACTGTGCAGGTGGGGTGGCTACGTGGGTGAGGCGAGGACTTGATGCTCTGCTTGAGAGGGAGCAGAACAAAGACACAATTTCTGTTTTAATGGAATCCCTGTGGCTATCTGTAGGGGAAAGATGGCGGGGACACGAAGGCAATATCAGGGAGACAGGGGAGACGATGATGACCCAGACCAAGGGGGACAGGGCCCAGACCAGGGTATTCCTAGTCTCTTGAAACTGGAACGACCCAGGTGTCCATCAGTAGAGGAGTGGATAAACAAATGATGCAAACTCCACACAATGGACTACTACACAGCCATAAAAAGGAATAAGCTATTGACAACCCAGGAACATGGGTAAATCTCCAAGCTGTCATGCTGAGTAAACGCAGCCAGGCGAGAGCAGAGTACCTGCTGTGTGATCCCACTTATGTAAAAGATGAGAAAATGTAAACTAACCTATAGTGACAGAAAGCTGACCAGTGGATGCCTGGGGTGCCGGGGCAGGGGGACCCACAGGGAAAGCAATGGGAGATTCAGGAGATATTCTGGAGGTAGAGTTAACAGGATTTGATGACCTACTGGATCGAGTAGTATGAGACAGAGAGGTGCTGGGGATGACTGCAAGGCGTGGGAGGGCGGCGCATGGATGTACTGGGAACAGGGCAGAGTGGAGGTGACAACGCTGAGTTCCCATATGGGGCTTGAAGGGCTGGTGGGTCCTATGTGGCAACTTACAGGAAGCAGGTGAAAACATTGTCCTGGTTCTCAGAAGGGAGGTGGGCAACAGAGGAGGATTTTCGGGAAACACGGAATGGGGGCCGTGGTGTGTGCTAGTAAACTAGTCCTCTGAAAGCAAAGTAAAAGCCCTGATTAGCTCTGCTTGTCGATTTCTGTAGAGTGCATATTCCCACCAATTTCAAGCTACTAATGGCTTCACAAGGAGCTGGCATTGCTGAATATTTAACAGCTCAACCAACCTGGTAGGAGTTGGCTCCAGCAGCCATTATGAAGGGGTGGAGACAGTAATAATCCTGAGAATGACCATCTAGCAAGCACTAATTCTGTCCCAACTATAACGCATCCTGTCTCCTTCAGTTTCCACAATGCACTCTCCTCTCAGAGGAGGAAATGGAGACACAGAGTGGGGCTTTGCTCAAAGCCTCAGCCACCAAATGCAAGTGGAAAAACTGGGATTAAGACTCAGCAGACAGATGCAGCGCTGCATGTATTCTGTTTCATTTTGCTTTTTGATTTATAACGTTGTGTTAGTTTTTGCTGTACAGCAAAAGTGAATCACTTATTCATACACATATATTCACTTTTTTTATTCTTTTTCCACAAGGTCTTACAGAATAGAGTTCCCTGTGCTATAGAGTAGGTCTTTATTACCTATTTTATATATAGTAGTGTGTTTATATCAATCCCAATCTCCCAACTCATCCCTCCCCTCTTACCCGCCTGGTAACTATAAGATTGCTTTTCACATCTGTGACTCTATTTCTGTTTTGTAAATAAGTTCATTTGCATCACTTTTTAAGATTCCATATATAAGTGATATCATATGATATTTGTCTTTGACTTCACTCAGGAGGACAATCTCTGATCCACCCGTGTTGCTGCAAATGGCATTGTTTCATTCTTTTTTTGTGGCTGAGTAACATTCCGTTGTCGGAGAAGGCAATGGCACCCCACTCCAGTACTCTCACCTGGAAAATCCCGTGGACGGAGGAGCCTGGTAGGCTGCAGTCTATGGGGTCGCTAAGAGTCGGACACGACTGAGAGACTTCATTTTCACCTTTCACTTTCATGCATTGGAGAAGGAAATGACAACCCACTCCAGTGTTCTTGCCTGGAGAATCCCAGGGATTGGGGAGCCTGGCGGGCTGCCGTCTATGGGGTCGCACAGAGTTGGACATGACTGAAGTGACTTAGCAGCAGCAGCAGCAACATTCCATTGTATATATGTACCATGTTTTCTTTATCCATTCCTCTGTCGGTAGACATCAGGTTGCTTCCATGTCCTGGCTGTTGTAAATAGTGCTTCAGTGAACATTGGGGTGCGTGTATCTTTTTGAATTAGAGTTTTCATCTTCCCCAGATATATGTCCAAGAGTGAGACTGCTAGATCGCATGACAGCTCTATTTTTAGTTAGGAAAACTTCCTATTGTTCTCCATAATGGTTCAGTTCAGTTCAGTTCAGTCGCTCAGTCATGTCCGACTCTTTTCAACCCCATGAATCGCAGCACGCCAGGTCTCCCTGTCCATCACCATCTCCCGGAGTTCACTCAGACTCACATCCATCGAGTCCGTGATGCCACCCAGCCATCTCATCCTCGGCCGTCCCCTTCTCCTCCTGCCCCCAATCCCTCCCAGCATCAGAGTCTTTTCCAATGAGTCAACTCTTCGCATGAAGTGGCCAAAGTACTGGAGCTTCAGCTTTAGCATCATTCCTTCCAAAGAAATCCCAGGGCTGATCTCCTTCAGAATGGACTGGTTGGATCTCCTTGTAGTCCAAGGGACTCTCAAGAGTCTTCTCCAACACCACAGTTCAAAAACATCAATTCTTCGGCCCTCAGCCTTCTTCACAGTCCAACTCTCACATCCATACATGACCACAGGAAAAACCATAATGGTTGCACCTATGTATATTTCCGCCAACAGTGTAGGAGGGCTCCCTCTTCTCCACACGCTCTCCAGCACTTACCGTTTGTAGGATTTTTTGATGATGGCCATTCCCGTGTGAGGTGACACCTCGTAGTTTTGATTTGTGTTTCTCTGATAGTTAGAGATGTTAAGGATCTTGTCATGTTCCTGTTGGCCATCTGTATGTATTCTTTGAGAAATGTCTCTTTAGATCTTGCACCCATTTTTTGATGGGGGTTTGTTTTTCATATGGAGCTGCATGAGCTGTTTGCATAGTTTGGAGATTAATCCCCTGTGGGTCTGTTTGTTTGCAAACATTTTTTCCCATTCCGTGGGTTGTCTTTTTGTTAATGGTTTCCTTTCCTATGCAAACGTTTTAAAGTTTAATTAGGCCCGATTTGTTTATTTTTGTTTTCATTTTCATTACTCTAGGAGGTGGATCCAAAAAGATCTTGCTGTAGTGTTATACCTATGTTTTCCTCTGAGAACTTTATTGTGTCCTGCCTGACATTGAGATCTTTAATCCATTTTGAGCTTATTTTTGTGTATAGTGTTAGGCTGCATAAGTGTTGATACTTTGATTGCTACGGCCCAGAAGCTTCCTGAACTGAGCCACTCACCACCCAGCAGGCACTATCCTAGGACTCTTACTTCTAACAAACCTAGGAAGTAGATTCCATTATAATTCCATTTTAGATAGAGAAACTGTGGGTAAAAGGAGCAATAGCTTGTCTGATGGCTCATGGCTAGCTGATGATGAAGGCAGGACTTGTGCCCAGGCAGGCTGGCTCCACGACCGTGCCCTCAACCTCTGGGTTATGCCACCCACAGGCCAGGCTGCATTCCCCACCCTTCATTCAGATCACTGAATCTTACTGAGAAGCTGAGCTCAGAGTTTCAGGAACAAGCAATTTTTATCACGCTCTTAGTCCAGTCCATATTACGCCACCAACATTTCCTCCCATTGTTCAGTTTGTCTAAGAAGACCAGATTTTAGTGACTTAGGGATTGTTCTAGTTGGCACGATCAGGACAAGAGACACCTGGCAAAAAGGAATGGGGAGGCTGGGGAGACAGATACTAGCGGTTGCAGTGGGCATGGCTTGGGAGGCTGTGAGGTAGGGAAGCTCAGATGCTGCCCATGATCAGAGCCTCAGGTCAGCACCCCTCCAGTACACCACTGTGCTCACTCAGGATTCCCAGCCAGGGGACCCTGAGCGAATTTGTTTCCCTTTGGTAGCCAAAAATTCAAGAGAGCTTAGGGGCTATGAGTAGTTATGTTCTTGCCTCTGTGGAAAAAGTCAAGCTGTAAGAAGAGAAAAGAATGAACGCAAGGTACAGAGGGGGGCAGATATGAAAGGGAGAAAAAAGTCCCTGCAGAGGTTTGAGATTCTGGTCTGGGTGTCCTTGAAACACAGCCCCACTCTCATCTTGGAATTCCCTTACAACAAGTTTTTCCTTTTTCCTTCCAGTGGGATTCCTGTCATGAAGCCCCAAAAGAATTTCAAGAGATACATTTGTCTTGATAGGAAGTAGCCTGACTTTCTTCTCCATGAGAGAGTACTTTTGTCAAGACTAGGTTCAACTGCACATAACAGAAAAACCCAAAATCATATAACCTAAACAAGCTGGAAGCTTAATTTGTTTTTACACAGAGTCTGGTGGTAGGGCATCCAGGCTAATGTGGCAGCTTCGTAGTCATCAGTACCCAGCCTCCTTCAATATTATTGCTCTGGCATCTTCAGTATGTAATTTGTGATCCAAGATGGTTGCTGGAGCTCCAGCCATCACATCCACATTCCAGTCAGTAGTGTAAAGGACAAAGAACTTAGAAAAATTCTTTTAAGACCAACCCCGAGAAGGCCCACACAATGCTTCTACTGGCACCTATTGGCCAAAATGTCATCACCTGGCCATACTTAAGGAAACATAGACAATCTAATTTTTGCTGGTTTCATGTGTCCATTTGAAAATCACGGTTTGTATTACTAAGGGAGAAAGGGGCAGGGATATCAGAGGACTCTCTTCCAGAATCTTATCCTTCAGCAGAGTTGGAGGGCATCCTGAAGCTTCCGCCAAAGCCCTCTAAACTGAGAGGTTTGCTCACAGGCCTTCAAAGAATTGATTGCACCAAAAACAGGCTATCAACAGCAGGCCAGTGGGTGTAGCTCACCAGGGGACAGGTGGTGACCTGGGAAGCAGACACAAGCCAAAGAGCTGTTGATCTTCTGTTAGAGCCCAGTTTCACCCCTTATCAACAGAGAAAACCATCCCAGCCCCACCCAGGGCAAGGTTCCTGCTGCCCAGCTGGCAGCTGACACTAATCAAGAATCCAGACTTCCCATGAGGCAACGACAATGAATGCTTACCTGAGACTCCCAAGAGCTGTAAATGGGGAGGGGCTCTGGTCTCTTGCCACCCCCAGAGATAGAAGACCCCCAGTTCTCCCCTGGCCCACTGTCTGGACACCCATCCTACCAATGTCCCCTTTTAAAATACACACCTCCACCAACAGGAGGCGCCATTCACAAAGCATAGCCAACAGAGTTAGGCAAGGCAGTGGCATCCTGGTCCACCTCCCAGTGGGGTGGAAAGGGAGCAGAAGAACTAGGTTGAGGGGTGTCTATAAATTTTTTATGGCATACAAGTATTGCAGTCATATTCATAATACAGTACTGGGAACCTTGTTGCTTTTTTGAAAAAATCACTTATCTAAGTAAGTGTAGGCTGACACACAATTTCTCCAATTATGAGGGGGAGGGAGAAAGATATACTGGAATTTAATTCTTTGAAAGCAAAGTCATAAAACACTAAGAAAGCTAACATGTTAAATGTATAAATATATTCAGCTTATGCCTATGTAAGGAGAGGCACCTCAAAACAAGGCTTGCACACGATGTTCTACACATATATTCTTGTGTATTTATTGAAAAAATCTGTGTGTAAGTAGACCCATGCAGCTCAAAACTGTGTCATTCAGGGGTTAACTGTACTCAGCAGTAAAAAGGAATGAAGTACTGGGACAAGCAACCATGTGGCTGAATTTCAAAAACATGCTGAGTTAAATGACTGCTCAGAATGGACTCAAAAGAAGGCATTCAGTGTAATTCCCTTGATAAGAAATGCTGAGAGAGACAAATCTAATTTTTTTTCCCCTAAAAAAAGGCCAGTCAGTGGTTGCCTGGGATGCAGGGATTAACTGCAAAGAGGCACAAAAGAATCTTTTGGAGTCACAAACATGTTTTGTATCTTGACTGTAGTGGCGGTTGTGCGTGCGTGCTAAGTCGCCTCAGTCATGTCTGACTCTTTGTGACCCTGTGGACAGTAGCTCGCCAAGCTCCTCTGTCCAAGGGATTCTCCAGGCAAGAATACTGGAGGGGGCTGCCATGCCCTCTTCCAGGGGATCTTCCCAACTTAGGGATCAAACCTGTGTTTCTTATGTCTCCTGCATCGGCAGGCAGGTTCTTTACAACCAGCACCACCTGGGCAGCCCAGTGGTGGTTACGTGGATTAAATACATCAAATGTGCACTTGCAAAACAACCAAAGTATAGTTAATTTACAATGTTTTGTTAGTTTCAAGTGTAGAACAAAATGATTTGAACCTGCACAGATTTTCAAAATCCCCCATGATCTGGTCCTACCATGCGGATTCACAGTTAGCAGCTATCCGTCTCACATAAACCATCTATTCAAAAATCTGGCTTCCTTACCGTCATCTTGACTTTCATATCTGTAATTTTGCCTTTTTTTTTTTTTTTTAACTTGACCTGATATGTCTTTCCCTAAAACTTCAAAGTTTGGTACATGGCTTTTCCTCTGCAAACCTTCCCTGGCCGTTCCAGTTTATACTGACCTCTTTACAAACTCAATTGTTCCCACATTAGAATCAGGTGTGGACCTTCTGCCCACCTCTGTGAGACACTGACTTAGTAGCTCTCATATGGAGCCTGAGGATCTATATGTTCACAGAGCTGTACTAATGATTCTGATCTATACACAGGAATGCAAAGTACCTCTCTGGCATGTAATATGCCTCCTGTGCCAATCGATTAAACATGTGTTCAGTATTTCCCCCATTGCCTGGGGGCCCTGGGGACATACAGACATAGCGGCATCCTTATGTTCAGGTAGCACAGAGTGTGGCTGTGGCATTCCCTCAAATAAACGTGATGGGAACTGTGAAGGAGGTGTGGGTCCAGTGCTTCGGGACCAGAATGGTAAATGGTTACCAAAGGGGCCATGGAGGGAGCTGAGGTGGCCCTTGAAGAAGAGCTGGATTTTGTTGTTTAGTTTCTAAGTCACGTCTGACTCTCTGCAAACCCATGGTCTGTAGCCTGCTGGGCCCCATTGTCCATAGGATTTCCCAGGCAAGAATACTGGAGAGGATTGCCACTTCCTTCTCCAGGGGATCTTTCTGATCCAGAGATCCAACCCATGTTTTCTGCATTGGCAGGTGGATTCTTTACGACTGAGCCACCAGGGAAGCCCAGCTGGATTTTATCCACTCTCAAATAATAGGGCTATTTTAGCTGTAGCCACATACAGAGTATACACCTCCAGATACTCTGGTGGAGACTACATGGAGGAAATGACAGAGTCAGGATGGAAATGCTGGTAGAGATTAGAACATGAAAAACATCAAATACCACGCTAAGAACGTCACTGCTTTTGTCCGGACAACTGAAAATAATTTAAGGAAGAAACATCCAACTTAGTTGTTGTTATTGTTTTCCTGCACAGATTCACATGATAGTAATCTCTTTGAGTATGGTGCCGATTCACTTCTGTTAG
Organism: Redunca redunca; assembly: GCA_006410935.1. Lineage (NCBI taxonomy): Eukaryota > Metazoa > Chordata > Mammalia > Artiodactyla > Bovidae > Redunca > Redunca redunca. The sequence goes on along the minus strand of SJYQ01000647.1, from coordinate 2,255,134 downwards.
AACTGTGTCAAGAAATTTAAAAAAAATTTTTTGTAAAGGGACCTCCCTGGTGGTCCAGTGGTTAAGACTCTGCACTTCCAATTCAGGGGCATGGGTTAAATCTTTGGTTGGGGAACTAAGATCCCACATGCCTCGCTACACAGTCAGAAACATAAAGAAAAAGAAATAATAAAAATTTTTACAAATTAAAAAAAGGTGTATAACAATCGATTTTGTGTAAGAAATACCAAATCAGAGTCTCTCTAAATGTATAAGAATACTACATTCTCATCTAGTATTTCTTTCACGAATAATTCACAACACTCAAGTTTCAAGTTATAATTTTCAATGATTCTTAAAACGATATATCCTAACTACATCTAGCTTCAGTTACAATTACTAACAAATCCAAATCCACCAGAAGATGACCACCTGAAACCAATTTTATGTACATGGTAGCAAACAGGTGAAAATAAGTATCCTGTTTTTTGTTATTATTTACAATTTTTGCCCACAGCCCTTCGCCTGCCACACCCTGCAGCATGCAGGACCTTATTTCCCTGGCTGTGTCCGACTCTGTGTGACCTCATAGACGGCAGCCCACCAGGCTCCCCGGTCCCTGGGGTTCTCCAGGCAAGAACACTGGAGTGGGTTGCCATTTCCTTCTCCAATGCATGAAAGTGAAAAGTGAAAGTGAAGTCCCTGAGTTGTGTCCGACTCTTAGCGACCCCATGGACTGCAGCCCACCAAGCTCCTCTGTCCATGGGATTTTCCAGGCAAGAGCACTGGAGTGGGGTGCCATTGCCTTCTCTGGACCAGGGATCAAAAACCACGCCCCCTGCAGTGGTAGGTGGAGTTTTAACCACCGGACTACCAGGGAAGTCTTTGTCTTTCTGCTTTTTAAGGTAACTCCTAGAAATTTTAAAAAACATATCTGTGGCATGCAATATATTTCCACTGTTCAGAGCTGCTTCAGACTGCAATGCTACCCACTTCCCAAGGATTGGTACATGGCTCAGTTCAGCTTAAGTCTACATGTAAAAGAGACTGATTTTAAATCGTTGAGGGGGCAAGGGGAGTTTGATAAGCCTTAGGAAATACTGAAACAGTAATAGCATTTAAACAGACCGTGCCATGTGCCAAGCACATGTGCTTATCTATTACCTCACTGAATCCGATGAACCCCGTGGTTTCCGTGAAGGAGTGTAACAAATTGCTGTGTAACAAATTACTCCAAAAGCTCATGGCTTAAAAAA
>SJYQ01000647.1:2243215-2253585 GCA_006410935.1 Redunca redunca | reverse complement strand
GTGAAAATTTAGAAGATTTAAACAACATATTCAACAAGATTGATGTAAGGATATTTAGAACATGTGCCCAACAGTTGGGGAATACACGTTCTTTTTACACCTGGAACATTTTTGAAAATTGGCCACATGTCAGGCCATACATAGGAGCTGTAGTAAGTTTCAAAGAGATAATGTAACGTGGACTCGGTTCTTGTTTTAAAACAAGTTAAAATAAAGGCTAAGGCCCCCAGTGCATTTAGCTGGGCTTCCCTGCTGGCTCAGACAGTAGAGAATCTGCCTGCACTGCCGGGGGCAGGTCTGGCCCCTGGTTTGGGAAGATCCCCTGGAGAAGCACATGACAGCCGACTAGTCTTCTTGCCTGAAGAGTTCCATAGACAGGGGAGCCTGGTGGGCTACAGTCCATAGGGCCGAGAAGAGTTGGACACGCCTGAGCGACTAACACTTTCACTTTCAGACTGGAGAACCGGAACACTTCTACTTGCCACCAGACCAAGTCCCAGCGATGGAAAAGATAAGAGGATATTATAAAATAATAGTATAAATTTTATGCCAGGATATTTGAAATTTGGGCAACATAGACAAAATATATTTGACCAAATATTCAAGCAAGGAAGAAACAAAATCTGAATATTCTTGTACCTGTAGGGAAAAAATGAGTCACTAGTTAAAAATTCTTGCACAAGTTGAACATCAGACGTCTTTGGTTTTTTAAGAGAGTTTTGCCATACATTTAAGGCACAGGTAATCCAGTCTGTTGTCAGTGCCAGATTTATCTTACTTGCCATGTATTTAATAAAGATTTTTTTTAAGCAACCTGTCAGTTATTTTGTATTAAGGGCGATTCTTCAGATCTCTAGTCTATCCTTTTACCAGAGATGAGATTTGTTTTCATTTTATAAGGTTCTCTATAAAATAATTTTAGTCATATGTTTTTTTCTAACTTGAACTTTGTTTAGTTTTGTTAATTGACTAACTTTGTATTAATTAAAAAGAACATAACATAATAAGCGTGCCAAATTTTAAATTCACAGAAGACATGAAGAGACATTGCACAGAAGTGCAGGTAGCCAAAGCACATTGAAAAGAATTTACTTGCAATAAGGGTCAAAGGAGCTTTTAACTTACTGAATAAGACTGGTCCAGAAGGCGCGGATCTTCCCTGACTTCTCTAAGACCTAGTGTACTAAAAGCAAGGATAATTACCCTTTCTTAAGGGTTTGTTGTGAAGAATTAAAATCATATATATGTATGTGTATACAGATATAAATATATATATATATATGAAATTGCAAACTCGGAGGCCCTCTTCAACTATGAGATACTGTTTGTCTCCCCAGAGCACAGGCCGCAAAGCCCTGCATCATTTTCTTTGATGAGTTTGAATCCATTGCCCCTCGACGCGGACACGATAACACAGGGGTTACAGATCGTGTGGTTAACCAGCTGCTGACTCAGCTGGATGGAGTCGAAGGCTTGCAGGGTAATAATCGTAAATACAGAATCATCTTCTAATACCAGATTCCTCCAGGATTTAGTAAAGTATTTTCTTTTCCCCCCAGGTGTTTATGTACTGGCTGCTACTAGTCGCCCTGACTTGATTGACCCTGCCCTGCTCAGGCCCGGCCGACTAGATAAATGTGTATACTGTCCTCCTCCTGACCAGGTGACAGTTTCATATACCTACAAACGCTCCACTCTTTCCTTGTGAACTTTACTTCTGCCAGGTAACAGCAGTTGTCCTTAGAAGACCAGCTTTCGGCAAAGGCCCTAGTCACTGTATTCTTACAGCATGAAAAGATTCTGAATTAGATGCAAAGCCTTTCTTTGGCCCAGCCATCCCATGCAAACTCCCATCTGAAAACTTTGTGTTAGCCAGATGGAAAAAAGGGAGGGAAACCCAAGTATTGATGTCCACGTTCCCTGTGTTCAGAGATCACACACCTCATTGTCTTAACAGAAGACTGATACAGAATCGAGTATAGGAGTATAGGAAGCATCCGTGCCGGTTATGTAGAGATATGCCTTTTAACCACTCTAGTCCTGTGTTCCCAAATTTAGAAACGAATGGATAAGTGAAAGAAGAAATAGACAAATCCATAGTCAAAGGTATAAATGTATATCACATGTAGCGATTATTTTTCTTTTTGAAACATTTCTTGGCTCCTTTGCCCAAATCTAGAAGATAAGCACTAAGAAATCATCTACACTGAACAGTTGAGAATGTTGATTTTCATTCATTTTCCTCCCTGTGTTCCTTCTGTTAGACAAAAAGTACCAAGGAGGATAGATGTAGCCTGGTGGTACATTGCTCAACTTATTTGTAAAACTGATTAGATACATGAAGTGAATGTATAAGAAAAATCTTGTAAGATGCACAGTTGAAAATATCTTATTCGATGTTATTTGTTAAGTTAATGAGTGTTTCTCCCTTCAGGCGTCACGTCTTGAAATCTTAAACGTTCTCAGTGAGTCTCTACCTCTGGCAGATGATGTGGACCTTCAGCACGTGGCCTCGGCAACCGACTCCTTTACAGGAGCGGATCTGAAAGCGCTCCTTTACAGTGCCCAGTTAGAGGCCCTGCATGGAAGACTGCTGTCCGGTGGGCTCCAAGTAAGTTATTGGAGGAGACCTGCTGTGGCGTCTTACACGGATTTGAGCAGTTCAGTGTCAGTTTCAACCTTAAAAACAAAATTTTACTTTTGAATAACTTCAGTTTAACTTTATAGAAATTTGCCTTTAGTCAACTGTACCGTAATTGGGATACTGGCTTTGTAGAGGATTTGTACTTACATGAAGAATTTGGTGTCTGTTTCTTTCACCTTACCTTACTATTGGCAAAATATAGTTGGTGTGTGGAAGGGTATCCTTTGAATCAAGGTGTCAGGAATTATATTGCGATTTCAGATTTTTCACTTTTTAAAACAGCCATCAAATAGCTGTTTTGGAGCTCAGGCTGCCCCAGGTCCGGCCAGCAGGAGCCCCTTCGGGACGGCTGCCTCTGTGGGGTGCAGTCCTCGCTCTCTGATCACTTATTTCCCTACAGGACAAGACGCTCTAGGTTTATCTTGCACTTTTGATACTCCAGCCCCAGAAAGTTTTTTCTGTGAGGATAATATTTTAATTTTTGCAATAAAGAATTTGGACTCTGCCATATTATGGACTTCACCATATATTTTCTAGGAAGACTTTTCCTATATACTTCTCTCCTTCACATTTTGTTGGAAGTTATTGCAGGGACTAAATTTAGATACTTCCAAGTTTGTGCTCCTTATTTTGGTAAGCCATGGAAGGTGTTTCCTCCCCCTGCCCCATTTCACTAGCAGAAAGGGTGTTTATTTGTAAAGCACTCTATAATGATGCATCAACCATGTTTTAGAGTACTTTCTCATTTCAGAGTAGGAAAACATGAATTTAAAGAGACAAGAAAATAAAATCCAGAGGTCTGAGTCCTAGCTTTGTCAATTCTAGGGGAGATGATTGGTGAATTACCTATATATTCCATTTTGTCTTTCCGTATTTTAACAGTTAAAATTATGTGATATGCCTCAGAACCATTAGAGAATCAATAAGAACTTTTGTAAAAAGGGCCTGGAGTTTCCTTGATATGTTAGAATGCTGTGTGGTTTTATTTTTGAATTGTGGATTATTTAGAGCTTTACAGCCGATTGTCCTTTTGTGTGTTTTAGGATGGAGGTTCCAGCTCTGATAGTGACCTGAGTCTGTCTTCAATGGTTTTTCTTAACCACAGCAGTGGCTCTGATGATTCAGCTGGAGACGGAGAATGTGGCTTAGAGCAGTCCCTGGTTTCTCTAGAGATGACTGAGGTGCTTCAAGATGAATCAAAGTTCAATATGTACCGGCTCTACTTTGGAAGCTCTTACGAATCAGAACTTGGAAATGGGACCTCTTCTGATTTGGTAACTTGTATAGTTGTACAGTTTTGAAATAGGAAGCCATATGTTGTTTCAATTTATGTCCCCCCATATTCTTTCTGGTTGGTGTGACTCCGTCAGTAAAGCAGTCTTTCCATGCACTACTCAGTCATTTTCATTCCTTGTGAAGACAGGGCTGGCAGTAAGGGGAGCCGAAGTAGCCAGGGGTTGTGGTTACCCTTTGGTTTCTTTAAGGTTTTCTCTCTTCATTAGCAGCTTTAAAACATCTTTAGTAGCAGATCAATTTTATGTTAAACTTAAATTCTATTATTGTAGAACAGTTGAGGATAATGAGAAATTTGGTATTTCTGACAAATTTGGTATTTTTGAAAATTCTGACAACAAAATGTTATCTTTTGGTAATACTTCTGGTAGAAAGTATAAGCATAGTGAAAAAGTTATTAGTAATGTTTCAACAGGGAAAATGTTTAGATTAAATTTGTGTGTTTTAGTCGCTAAATCATGTCTGACTCTTGCAGCCCCATGGACTGTAGCCCGCCAGGCTCCTCTGTCCATGGAATTCTCAGGCAAGAGTACTGGAGTGGGTTGCCATTTCCTTCTCCAGGGGGTCTTCCTGTCCCAAGGAATTTGAACCTGGGTGTCCTGCATTTATTGCAGGCAGATTCTTTACCGACTGAGCTACGAGGAAAGCCCAGATTAAATTTGGGCAATACCATTTTTCTAAATTAAAATAGCATTCAACGCATATCTCAGAAGATAGTGATTCACTGTTACTTTATTGGTAAACTTAACATTTTTACAAATATTCAGTAATTTTTTAGGTAGATTCCCTTAACTAGGTTTTAAAAAATAAAAAAGTAACCCATTTTTATTCTCAAGAACAGTAAGCCGTTTTAATTCTACTCTTTGTTTTCTGTTTCTTAACATGTAGAAATGCCCTAGAACCTTAGTATAACCTATCATTCAAGCATTACTGGTGGGTTTATAACAAGGCATTTAAAAAAAAAACACCTTGTATGATGGCAGTTTTCACACTCTGGTGGTTCAACCACGTAAGTATAGATGACCCTTTATAGAATATGAATGTATTTTAAACCTGCTTAAATTTTAGCTAGTTACGATGGAAGCTTACCCATGGTAAAGTTTTCCTGCTGAAAGTTTGTCATTTTATCTTTGATAAGTACATAACTTTTTTCTCCCTTGCTCTTTTTCCTTCCCTCCCACCTCTCATTATTATACTTAACGATGCAGAGCTCACAGTGCCTGTCAGCACCAAGCTCCATGACTCAGGAGTTTCCTGGAGCTCCTGGGAAAGATCAGTCATTACGACCTCCATTGTTCAGAACAGCTTCCCAAGAGGGTTACCAAGAACTCACACAGGAGCAAAGAGATCAACTGAGGGCAGATATCAGCGTCATCAAAGGCAGATACCGGAGCCAAACTGGAGTAAGGCTTCCCCCCTTCATTGTAATTATAAAACTTCTTACAGATTGTTTTTCCTGTTTTCTGATATGTATTTTCTCGATTTGTAAATGCACTCTCTTTATAAAGGGCTGAGACACATCGATCGGTCAAACAGTTATGTGCTAACAGTTTTTGGTAATTTTATGAGAAAGGGAAGGCGTAGTCCCAAGAAAATGGCAAAAGCAAATAACATTCTTTTTCAAAAGCAAATAACTCTTTTTCATTATGTCCCTTAGTTAACTTGGTCACTTTATTTTTGTTTAAGGAGGATGATACCCTTAACCCACCAGGACCAATCAGAACCAGTTTGGCTATTAACCAGTCACACTTAATGACTGCGCTTAGTCATACTCGGCCATCCATCAGTGAAGATGACTGGAAGACCTTTGCTGAGTTGTAAGTAACAAATTCTGATTCAGAAGTATACATACTATTACAAGCGACAGTTCTTCAAACTTCCAGAGTTCTTTTTCGAATCACAAATAATAATGTGGAATACTTAAAAGCCAATTCAAAAACATTTGCTTAGTAGCCATGCATTCAAACACTCAAAAACGTCAGGAATAAAGAAGTCAAAAATAAATTTTTATTTTTATATAAATGTATATTTATATAAATCAGATTTAATCAAATGAATTGGTTAATGGACTTTTTAAATTTTAAAAACAAAGAAAAAGTATATTAATGAAACGTGATTTCTCTCTCTACAGTGACCCCCATTTCTAACTTAAATAACCACAGTAAGACTAAACTGTTTCAAATCAAATTTAGTTTCAATAAACTTAGCCTGATTATTTACATAAGTTCAGCAAGAATGCTAATTGACCATATATAGGTGCATTTCAGTTTGATGTTTTAAAAGACTTGATGCTTGGAAGCCAAGGCAAGTACTTACCATAGGATTTTGCTTGCAGTAGCTATATACTGTTGACCCTCAAACAACACAGACTTAAACTACGAGAGTCGATTTTCAGTAAACATGTACTGTAGTACTACACAATCCGCAGCTTGTTGAATCTGTGGATACAGAACCGTGGATACAGAGGGCTAACTGAACATTTATGTCTGTTAGTGAGGGGTCCGGTTGGTGCCCCTCCTGTGTTGTTAAAGGGTCAACCGTATTCAGGTGGCTTAAATTCCTCTCTCTTGGAGGTCCCCAAGATACCCTTCCCTGGTGGCTCAGAGGTTAAAGCATCTGCCTCCAATGCGGGAGACCCAGGTTCAATCCTTGGGTCGGGAAGGTCCCCTGGAGAAGGAAATGATAACCCACTCCAGTATTCTTGCCTGGAGAACCCCATGGACAGAGGAGCCTGGTGGGCTACAGTCCATGGGGTTGCAAAGAGTCGGACACAACTGAGCGACTTCACTTCAAAGATACCCTGAAGTCCCTATACCTGCCAGGAAATGACCTTCCTAAACGCATCTGGTAAGGTTACTGGGAAAAAGGTACCAGGCGGGTTTTCCAAGGGGCGTTACTGGTTCCATAAGATCAATCTTAGTTTCTTAAAACTGGTCCTTTTGGTTCTCTGCATTCTCACAGGTGACACTACAGTCAAAGCCTTGGTAATGAAACCCCTGCTTCCAGCTGTGCCCCATCACAAGGAGGAAGGGTTCTCCTTGACTTAGGGAAATAACTGTAGCCATAGCAATATTCATTGAGAGTTTCTGAATTCTGGAAGGATCAGGTAGAAAACATGTTTCATTTTTGATCACAAAGGCATATTTAACCAAATTATTGATAGCTTAAAAGAAAAAGGTTTCCTTAAATCTCGAAAAAATAAAACAATACTTGATAAATACAAAGTCATAAAAACTATAATGGTCCTTAGTAGTTCATTCAATCCCATGTAATTAATTTTTATGGATCTTTTGTTAGCAGTTTTATGAAGCCATCAGTTTCTCTATTAGAGTTCTACAAATTCTTAGCTAAGCAAAGTCACTCAGTCGTGTCCGACTCTTTGCGACCCTGTGGACTGTAGCCCACCAGGTTCCTCCGTCCATGGGATTCTCCAGGCAACAGTACTGGAGTGGGTTGCCATTTCTTTCTCCAGGGGATCTTCCCAACCCAGGGGTTGAATCCAGGTCTCCCACATTGCATGCCGACGCTTTAACCTCTGAGCTACCAGGGAAGCCCTAATGCTTACCTAATTCAGTGATACAAACTGAAAGATATCAGAAACCAGCTCTTGTTAGAGTAGTTCCCATGAGTCTCTCTGAAGATCTAGCACTTTTGCAGGAACACTTTTACAATAATTATAACCGACAAAAGACTTTAAAATGGCCATGGTTAAAGATTTGATGAAACTCTTTACTATCTTTGCAAACTTTTATGTAAATCTGAAGCTCTTTTCCCAAAATAAAAAAAATCAGATGAAGCATCACTATAATGCAGTTGATGAGGAAATTTGGGTATTTCTGTGACATACAATTTTAAAAGATAACTGGAATTTCAGGAATTGTATACAATTCCTAAATGTCTGATATGTAATATTCATAAGACATGTTAACAACATAGCGATATAAATATCACTGAGTATCGTTTGCAGTGTTTTTTCTTGACAGTGCTTCCTATGTAATGTAATATATCAAGCAAGCCTAATTTATCTTTCTCTTTTTGTAAGGAGAAAGGGATTATCTCTTGAGATGGTCCAGGGGATCTCTGGAAAATCACAAGAGTTAGTTCAAAGTCAAAAAGCCTTATTTAGAATTTGGGGAAGTTTGTCAAAAATATCAAGAGGTTTTAAAACACCAGTTCAGTTCAGTTCAGTCATTCAGTTATGTCCAAGTCTTTGCGACCCCATGAATCGCAGCATGCCAGGCCTCCCTGTCCATCACCAACTCCCGGAGTTCACTCAGATTCATGTCCATCAAGTCGCTGATGCCATCCAGCCATCTCATCCTCTGTTGTCCCCTTCTCCTCCTGCCCCCAATCCCTCCCAGCATCAGAGTCTTTTCCAATGAGTCAACTCTTCGCATGAGGTGGTCAAAGTACTGGAGTTTCAGCTTCAGCATCATTCCTTCCAAAGAACACTCAGGACTGAGCTCCTCTAGAATGGACTGGTTGGATCTCCTTGCAGTCCAAGGGACTCTCAAGAGTCTTCTCCAACACCACAGCATCAATTCTTCGGTGGTCAGCTTTCTTCACAGTCCAACTCACATCCATACATGACTACTGGAAAAACCATAGCCTTGACTAGACCTTTGTTGGCAAAGTAATGTCTCTGCTTTTCAGTATGCTGTCTCGGTTGGTCATAACTTTCCTTCCAAGGAGTAAGCGTCTTTTAATTTCATGTCTGCAGTCACCATCTGCAGTGATTTTGGAGCCCCCAAAAATAAAGTCTGGCACTGTTTCCACTGGTTCCCCATATATTTCCCATGAAGTGATGGGACCGGATGCCATGATCTTCATTTTCTGAATGTTGAGCTTTAAGCCAACTTTTTCACTCTCCTCTTTCACTTTCAAGAGGCTTTTTAGCTCCTCTTCACTTTCTGCTGTCAGGGTGGTGTCATCTGCATATCTGAGGTTATTGATATTTCTCCCGGCAGTCTTGATTCCAGCTTGTGTTTCTTCCATGCCCAGCGTTTCTCATGATGTACTCTGCACAGAAGTTTAAATAAGCAGGGTGACAATATACAGCCTTGACGCACTTCTTTTCCTATTTGGAACCAGTCTGTTGTTCCATGTCCAGTTCTAACTGTTGCTTCCTGACCTACATACAGGTTTCTCAAGAGGCAGGTCAGGTGGTCTGGTATTCCCATCTCTTTCAGAATTTTCCACAGTTTATTGTGATACACACAGTCAAAGGCTTTGGCATAGTTGATAAAACAGAAATAGATGTTTTTCCGGAACTCTCTTCCTTTTTCGATGATCCAGCAGATGTTGGCAATTTGATCTCTGGTTCCTCTGCCTTTTCTAAAACCAGCTTGAACATCTGGAAGTTCACGGTTCATGTATTGCTGAAGCCTGGCTTGGAGAATTTTGAGCATTACTTTACTAGTGTGTGAGATGAGTGCAATTGTGCGGTACTTTGAGCCTTCTTTGGCATTGCCTTTCTTTGGGATTGGAATGAAAACTGAACTTTCCCAGTCCTGTGGCCACTGCTGAGTTTTCCAAACTTGCTGGCATATTGAGTGCAGCACTTTCACAGCATCATCTTTTAGGATTTGAAATAGCTCAACTGGAATTCCATCACCTCTACTAGCTTTGTTCGTAGTGATGCTTTCTAAGCCCCACTTGACTTCACATTCCAGGGTGTCTGGCTCTAGGTGAGTGATCACACCATGATTATCTGTGTCATGAAGATCTTTTTCGTACAGTTCTTCTGTGTATTCTTGCCGCCTCTTCTTAATATCTTCTGCTTCTGTTAGGTCCATACCATTTCCCTTTATTGAGCCCATCTTTTCATGAAATGTTCACTTGGTAGCTCTGATTTTCTTGATGAGATCTCTAGTCTTTCCCATTCTGTTGTTTACTATCTTATATATCTTACTGTTAAACAATACTTATTCGCTTAACCGTAATGTCAGAGACTTTGCAGGCAAATACAGAGTTACATAGGTGTAAAAACAAAACACTTAAGACTTTCTTAAGTAATAAGACATGAGGTATAGGGAATTATTTGGATAAAATAGGATTTTGATTTCTAAAGTTTTCTATGGAGTCTACTTAAAAAGGTAAAGAACCTTTCATAGTCTCAGCAGTAGCAGACCAATAGCCCAAAAAATGTTTGTCCTGAAGGAGAACATTTTAATATCGGTAGTATATAAACTAAAACTTTTTTTAAAACCCCTGTAGTAAATTCTTTCCATTTTATCCACCTTGACTACACAAAGTAAGTCTGTCTGCAAGTTTCTGTATTCATTCAGTTTGTCCTTTATTCTTTCCCATTCTGAAACAGTCAGAATAGAGTTGCATAGCTGCTTTCCTTATAATTTCTCAGTTGTAATTAAAGACATTAATTAGAATTCTTAACACAAAACTTGTAATTTTGAACTGTTACACTAGCATTTTG
>SJYQ01000647.1:2200455-2243206 GCA_006410935.1 Redunca redunca | reverse complement strand
GACTGTTACACTAGCATTTTGTAGACTGGTAGATTACATACGTTTCATAATTTCCGGAAGAGTACACCTTGACAGTGCAGTTCTTCAGTGTAGAATATGACATATTTCTTTATACTTTGAAATATTTTTAGTTTCTACATTGTAAGAAGCGAAAAGTAAATAATACTGTGTTCAGTAGTTAATGTTTCAGTATTTTATCATATTTAAAAATGATCTAGATAATCCAGTGAATTTTTATCATTTACCAAAACTAAGGGTCTAAGTTACCGAAGAGATTATGGAAACAAAGGAGACATACCATAAAAATTTATTATTGAGAAGTTCACTTATGAAAAGTTTATGGGATATTAAAGCAGTTAACTGTCATGGCAAGTTTCATAACAGATATACTTTAACTTTTATTTACTTGACAGTATCCCAGATCACTTTACTTGGATTAGTTTGTATTATGTTTCTGAGAGTTGAGAAATTAAATTTATGCTTTTTTCTTTAAGCCAATTAAGTAGATCGTTTTACAAATTATGGCAATATTCATCCAAAATATCATATATACATTGATATAACAAACACAGACAGACAGACCCTGTTTAATTTCCATCCCCAAATTTTAGCCTTGGGAGGTTTTTGTTTTTAATTGGAATATTTTACTGTGTTGTGTTAGTTCTTATACAGAACGTGAATCGGGTACTGGTAGACATGCATCCTTTCGCTCCCTCTTGAGCCCCCCTTCTACCCCACCCCTCTAGGTTGCAACAGAAGCCCCAGCTGAGCTCCCTGTGTCACTCAGCAGCTTCCCCCAGCTGTCTTACACATGGTAGTGTATATATGTCAGTTCACCCCACCTCCCCTTCCCCCACTCTGAGTCCACAAGCCCCTTTTCTACATCTGCTTCTCTATTCCTGCCTGCAGATAGGTTCATCACATATGCACTTACGGGTTTTTTAGATTCTAGACTCCACGTATATGCAATAATACACAATACTTGTTCTGACTTACTTCACTTTGTATGACAGACTCCAGGTTCATCCACATCACTCCATATGACCCAAATTCATTCCTTTTTAAACCATGGGAGTTGTTACGTGTGTGTGAAAGTCACTCAGTCACGTCCAACTCTTGCAACCCGATGGACTGTAGCCTGCCTGGCTTCTCTGCCCATGGACTTCTCCAGGCAAGAACACTGGAGTGGGTTGCTGTTTCTTCCTCCAGGGGATCTTCCCGACCCAGGGATGGAACCCAGGTCTCCTGCGCTGCAGGCAGACTCTTTACCATCTGAATCACTGGGGAAGCCCAGGAATTTTTATAAGTCTGTATTTTTCAAAAAGCCTCTCCTGTTGCTGCTCCTCCCCATCCCCCCCAGTCTCAGGTGATTGTAGACAGTGTTTTAGTTATCTCCTAGAGAAGGCAGTGGCACCCCACTCCAGCACTCTTGCCTAGAAAATCCCATGGATGGAGGAGCCTGGTGGGCTGCTGTCCATGGGGTCGCTAAGAGTCAGACACGACTGAGCGACTTCACTTTCACTTTTCACTTTCCTGCATTGGAGAAGGAAATGGCAGCCCACTCCAGTGTTCTTGCCTGGAGAATCCCAGGGACGAGGGAGCCTGGTGGGCTGCCGTCTGTGGGGTCGCATAGAGTCGGACACAACTGAAGTGACTTAGCAGCAGCAGCAGCAGGATATGTAGAGGGACAGAAGAAGAAAGTAAGTTTTTTGCTTACTTGTGTTTAAATAGAGTTGATTTACAGCATTAGCTTCAGGTGTACTACATAGTGATTCAATATTTATAGATTATACTCCATTTAAAGTTACTGCAAAATAATGGCTGCATTTCCCTGTGATGAACAATATAGTCCTTGTTCTTATTTTATACAGAGCAGTCTGTACCTCTTAACCCCCAAACCCTGGCTTGCTCCTTTCCTTCCTTCTCTCATCTGGTAACCACTGGTTTGTTCCCTATATCTGAGTCCATTTCTGTTTCGTTTTATACATTCATTTTTTTAGATTCCAAAGTAAGTGATAACGGTATTGGTCTTTTCTGATGGTATTCTCTAGGTCCATCCATGTTGTATGAGATGGCAATGCTTCAGTCTTTTTTAATGGCTGAGTAATATTCCTTTGTATATACATATATCTTATTAAGCCAGTTGTTTATTGATGAACACCTGTTGCTTCCATACCTTGGCAATTCTAAATAATGCTTCTTTGAACATTAAGATACATGTATCTTTTTAAATTACTCTTTGTTTTCCTACTGTATTACTTACTATATTTACTATATTAATATTCTATATATATAGCAATATAGAGTATACTAATACTATATAGCATTATTATACTATATTACTAGTATTACTATATGATACATAGTAGTATCTAGTATACTAATTAATACTAATTGCATAATCTGGGTATTGTATATATACCCAGATTAGAATTGCTGGTTACATGGTAGTTCTGTCATTTTAGTTTTTGAGGAACATCCGTATTGCACGGAGCCTCCATTTTGTTTTCGATAGTGGTTACATAAACGTTTGCTTACACCAGCAGTGTCTCCTCATCCTTGCCGTTATTGTCTATAGTCTTTTTGATGATAGCCATTCTGACAGTTGGGAGGTGGTATCTCACTGTGCTTTTGATCTGCATTTCTCTAATTAGAGATGTTAGCCTTCTATCTGTATGTCTTCCTTGGAAAATGTCTATTCTTGTCCTCTGCCCATTTTTTTCTCAGGTTTCTTTGATACTGAGTTGTATGTACTCCTTATAGTTTGGGTATTAGCCACGTACTGGTCACATCATTTGCAAATATTTCTTCCCATTCAGTACGTTATCTTTTTGTTGATTATTTCCCCTTTCTAGGAGTCTGGAGATATATTTATTATCAGAAGTCTAGAGTAATTATTTACAATTTCCTATCTAAATAGTTCTAACATCCTGATCTTTTACACTATCTGCAATCATTTTGAGATGAATAGGGGAGGTCTGGGGGTTGGTAAAGAGAGGTGAACTTTTGAATTGTTTCTAGAGCCACAGTTCTGATTTTGCAGAGACTAATTTGTAAAATATGGACAGTTTATTTCCTAAAAAAACTGGATTGCAGCCTGAATGCTATCAAGGGCCTGACCCAATCATCCAACTACATGAAGATTTTTAATTATGAAGGAAATCAAAAGATGTTGCCTCTAAGAGACCTACCTTAGGGCAAAGGACATGCACAGATTAAAAGTAAGGGCATGGAGGAGGATGCCATCTCAAGATGGCAGAGTAGAAGGATGTGAGCTCACCCTCTTCCTGCAGAAACACCAAAATCGCAACTAACTGGTGAACAACCATTTACAAAAGAAATTACTGAAACCTCCCAAAAAAGATATTCTACATCCAAAGACAAAAGCCACAATAAGATGGTAGGAGAGGCATTATTGCAAATTCCATACCTGCTGGGTGGGTGACCCACAAGCTTGGAAACAATTTTACCATGGAAGTTATCCCACAGGAGTGAAAATTTTAAATCCCACATCAGCCTTCCCAGCCTAGGGGTCCAGCCCCTAGAGAATCTGGCTTTGAAGGCCAGTGGGGTTTGATCACAGTATTTCTTACAAGATGGGGAGAAACACAAAGTCTGCTCTTAGAGGGCACACACAAAGTCTCATGTATACAAAGACCCAGGGGAAAAGAGCAGTGACCTGATAAGAGGCAGGGACAGATCTACCTGCTAGTACTGGATGGTCTCCTGCAGAGGTTAGGGAGAAGGGTAGTGGTGACCATGACTCACTGCAAGAACAGAGACACTGGCAGCAACGATTCTGGGATGTACTTATTAGCATGAACCCTCCCCGAGGCTGCCATTAGCCCCTGCAGGTTCCAGTGCTGGGTTGCCTCAAGCCAAACCACCAACGGAACAGGAACACAGTCCCACCCATCAGCAAACAAGCGGATTAAAGACTCCCTGAACATGGCCCTGTGCACCAGAGGGACAAAATCCAGCTCTACCCACCAGTGGACCAGAATCAGCCCTTCTCATCAGGAAGCCTGCACAAATGTCTCAGACAGCCACAACCACCAGAGAGCAGACAGAAGTACAGTCCTGTGGCCTATGAAACAGAAGCTGCAATCACAGAAAGTTAGCCAAATGAGATTCAAAAGGAACATGTCCCAGATAAAGGAACAAGATGACACCCAGAAGAACAGCTAAGTGAAATAAAGATAGCCAACCTACCGGAAGAAGAATTCAGAATAATAGTGAAGATGATCAAAGATCTCAGAAAAAGAATAGAGGCAAGGATTGAGAAAGATACAATAAATGTTTGCTGAAGACCGAGAAGAACTAAGGAACAAACAGATGAACAATATGAAATGAAAAATACACCAGAAGGAATCAATAGAGTAAGTGAGGCAGAAGAACAGATAAGTGACCTGAAAGATAATAGTGAAAATCACTGCCATGGAACATAACAAAAGACAAAGACAGTCTAAGAGGCCTCCAGGACAATATTAAAGGCACCAACATTTGCATTACAGAGTTCCCAGAAGAAGACAGAAAGGATCTGAGAAAATATTTGAAGAGATAATAGCTGAAAAATTCTCTACCATGGGAAGGGAAATAGTCACCAACATCTAGGAAGAACAAAGAGTCCAGATAGGATAAACCCAAGTAGGAACATGTGTAAGGAACATGCTGAAACACATATTGGTCAAACAAAGATTGAATACAACAAAAGAAAAATTACAAAGATTAAATATAAATGCAACAAATGCCATCCAAGGGAATGCCCATAAGTTTATCAGCTGATCTTTCAGCAGAAACTCTGCAAGCCAGAAGGGAGTGGCATGATATATTTAATAGATGCAGAAAAAGCTGTTGACAAAATTCAACATCCATTTATGATGAAAAGGCTCCAGAAAGTTGTTTCAGAGGAAACACACCATCAATATAACAAAGGCCATATATGGTAAAGCTACAGCTAATATCTTCAGTTCAGTCACATCCAACTGTTTGTGACCCCATGGATTGCAGCATGCCAGGCCTCTGTCCATCACCAACTGCCAGAGTTTACTCAAATATCATGTCCCTTGAGTCACTGATACCATCCAACCATCCAACCTCCTCCCAACTTCAATCTTTTCCAGCATCTGGGTCTTTTCCAATGAGTCAGTTCTTGGCATCAGGTGGCAAAGTATTGGAGCTTCATCATCAGTCCTTGCAGTGAATATTCAGGACTGATTTCCTTTAGGATGGACTGGTTGGATCTCCTTGCAGCCCAAGGGACTCTCAAGAGCCTTCTCCAACACCACAGTTCAAAAGCATCAATTCTTTGGTGCTCAGCTTTCTTTATAGTCCAACTCTCACATCCACACATGACTAGAAAAACCAAAGCTTTGACTAGACAGACCTTTGTCTGTCTAAAGCCCCGCAAAATAAAGTCTTTCACTGTTTCCACTGTTGCCCCATCTATTTGCCATGAAGTGATGGGACCAGATGCCATGATCTTTGTTTTCTGAATGTTGACCTTTAAGCCAACTTTTTCACTCTCCTCTTTGACTTTCATCAAGAGGCTTTTTAGTTCCTCTTCACTTTCTGCCATAAGGGTGGTGTCATCTGCATATCTGAGGTTACTGATATTTCTCCCAGCAATCTTGATTCCAGCTTGTGCTTCATCCAGCCCAGCATTTCTCATGATGTACCCTGCATAGAAGTTAAATAATCAGGGTGACAATACACAGCCTTGCGTATTCTTTTCCCAACTTGGAACCAGTCTGTTGTTCCATGTCCATTTCTAACTTGCTTCCTGACCTGCATACAGATTTCTCAGGAGATAGGTCAGGTGGTCTGGTATTCCTGTCTCTTGAAGAATTTTCCACATACTTAACAGTGAAAAGCTGAAAGCAGTCCCTGTAAACAGGAATAAGACTAGGATGCCCAATCTCACCAGTTTTATTTAACATAGTTTTGGAAGTCCAATAGATGGGGAAAGAGTGGAAATAGTGTCAGACTTTATTTGGGGGGGCTCCAAAATCACTGCAGATGGTGATTGCAGCCATGAAATTAAAAGACGCTTACTCCTTGGAAGAAGAGTTATGGCCAACCTAGACAGCATATTAAAAAGCAGAGACATTACTTTGCCGACTAAGGTCTGTCTAGTCAAGGCTATGGTTTTTTTCCTGTGGTCATGTGTGGATGTGAGAGTTGGACTGTGAAGATGGCAGAGCGCCAAAGAATTGATGCTTTTGAACTGTGGTGTTGGAGAAGGCTCTTGAGAGTCCCTTGGACTGCAAGGAGATCCAACCAGTCCATTCTGAAGGAGATCAGCCCTGGGATTTCTTTGGAAGGAATGATGCTAAAGCTGAAGCTCCAGTACTTTGGCTACCTCATGCTAAGAGTTGACTCATTGGAAGAGACTCTGATGCTGGGAGGGATTGGGGGCAGGAGGAGAAGGGGACAACAGAGGATGAGATGGCTGGATGGCATCACTGACTCGATGGACGTGAGTCTGAGTGAACTCTGGGAGTTGGTGATGGACAGGGAGGCCTGGCGTGCTGCGATTCATGGGGTCGCAAAGAGTCGGACAAAACTGAGCGACTGAACTGAACTTAATCATGACAATCAGAGAATAAAAAGAAACAAAAGGACTCCAAGTTGGAAAAGACATTAAAATGTCACTGTTTGCTGATGAAGTGATACTGTACATAAAAAATCCTAAAGACACTCTACCAGAAAACTACTAGAGCCCATCAATGAATTCATTAGAATTGCTGGTTACAAAATGAATCCCCATAAATCCATTGCATTCCTAGATATTTACAATGAAACAACCAGAAAGAGAAATTAAAGAAGCAGTCCCATTTCCCATCACAGCAAAAAGAATAAAATACCTAGGAATAAACCTACCTAAGGAGACAAAAAACCTTTACTCTGAAAACTGTGAGACATTGGTGAAAGAAATTGAAGATGACACAAACAGATGGAAAAATATACTATAGTCTTGGACTGGAAGAATCAATATTGTGAAAATGACTGTACTACACAAGCCATGCTACAGATTCATTGTGATCTGTATGAAATTACCAATGGCATCTTTTACAGAACTAGAACAAAGACTCCTAAATTCATATGGAAACACAAAAGACCCTGAGTAACCAGAGCAGTCTTAAGAAAAACAGCTGGGAGAATCAGACTCCCTGATGTCAAGACTATATTATAAAGCTATAGTCATCAAGACAGTATGGTTCTGGCACACAAAAGCAGACATATCATCAATGGAACAGGATAGACAGCCCATAAACATAAACAATGGAGGAGAGACAGTCTGTTCAATAAATGGTGCTGGGAAAACTGGACAGCTCCACATTAAAAAAAAATGAAATGAGAATATTTTGTAACACCATGCAGAAGGATAAACTTGAAATGGATTAAAGGTCTAAATGAAAGGTCAGACACTATAAAACTCAGGGGAAAACATAGGCAGAACACTGACATAATTCGCAGCAATGCCTTTTTCCATCTATCGCTCAGAGTAATAGAAATAAGAACAAAAATAAGCAAATGGGTCCCAATTAAACTCAAAATCTTTTGCACAGCAAAGGAAGCCATAAACAAAAAGAAAAGCAGCCCACAAAATGGGAGAAAATATTTACAAATGGAGTCGACAAGGGATTGATCTCCAAAATTTACAAACAGTTCATGGAGTTTAATATCAAAATAAACAACCCAATCAAAAACTGGCCAGAAGACCTGAATAGACATTTCTCCAAAGATGATATACAGATGGCAAAGAGGCATAATGGAAAGATGTTCAACATCACTAATCACAGAAATGCAAATCAGAGCTACAATGAGGGCTTCCCTGGTGCTCTAGTGGTTAAGAATCTGCCTTGCAATGCAAGGGACACAGGTTCAGTGTCCCAGATGCCACGGAGCAGTGAAGCATGTGGGCCACAACTGCTGAAGCCCGAGCGTGCTAGAGCCTGTGCTCTGCAGTGGGAAGCCTGTGCACCACCGCCGGAGAGCAGCTCCCACTTCCTGCAGCTAGAGAAGGCCTGCTCGCAGCATCAAAGACCCAGTGTAGTCAGTAAATAAATAAATCCTATTTAAAAAAAACTACAATGAGATATCACTTTACAGCAGTCAAAATGGCTGTCATCAACAAACCCACAAACAATAAGTGCTAGAAAGTGTGTGGAGAGAAGGGAACCCTCCTCCACTGTTGGTCAGAGTGTACATTGAGACAGGCACTGTGAACAGTATAGGTGTTCCTTAAAAACTCAAAATAGAGATACTGGATGATCCTGCAATTCCACCCTGGGCATATATTTGGAGAACAATAGTCTGAAAGGGTGCATGCACCCCAGTGTCCACTACAGTTCTTTTTACCAATGCCAAGATATGGAAACAACCTAAATATCCATTGACATATGAATGGATATAGAAGATTTGGTGCATACACACACAGGCATATTACTCTGCCATTAAAAAAATGAAATAATGCCATTTGCAGCAACATGGATGGACCTAGAGACTGTCATACTGAGTGAAATAAGTCAGACAGAAAAAGACAAATATCATATATTGCTTTTATATGGAATCCAAAAAAAAAAATCAAATGAAAGGGAATGGACAAAGATACTCCATCCAAATAGAAATGACAAAACAGGGATTATAATTCTCATATCACACAAAATGGACTTTAAAACAGATTATAAAGAAAGATAAGGAAGGACATTAATGATAAAAGCATCAATACATGGAAAGGATATGACACTTGTCAACGTAATATAGGAGCACCCAAGTATATAAAACAGATACTAACAGATTCAAAGAGAGAAAATGAAAGGACCACAATAAGAGACCTTAACACCCCAATCACATCAATGGGCAGATCTTTGAGACAGAAAGCGAATAGGCAGCAGAGATCCTAAATGATAAAACAGCATTTAGACTTAATTGATGTCTTCAGAATATAACATCAAAAAAAAAAAATACACATTCTTTTCAAGTGGACATGAAATACTCTCTAGGGTTGATTGCATCCTAGGACACAAAACAAGTCTCAACAAATTTAAACAAATTTAAGAGTATAGAAATTATCTCAAGCATCTTTTCTGATCAGAATGGCACGAAACTAGAAGTCAACCACAAAAAAAGAAACAAGAAAAAAAATTACATGCAGACTAAACAATATGCTACTAAAAACCAAGTGGTCAGCAAAATCGAAGAAGTGAAGTACTTTGAGGCAAATGACAATGAAAACAGAACCATATAAAATCTATGGGATGCAGCAAAACCAGTTCTAGAGGGAAGTTCACAGCAATACAGGCTTCTTTAAGAAACAGGAAAATATAACAACTTAATCCACCACTTAAAGAATTAGAAAAAGAACAAATAAAATATCACAATAAAGGAGATGATAATAAATATCAGAAGTAAAATANAATTAGAAAAAGAACAAATAAAATATCACAATGAAGGAGATGATAATAAAAATCAGAAGTAAAATAGATGTAAGAAACATAGGAAAAGATCAATAAAACCAAGAGCTGGATCTTTGCAAGGTAAACAAAATTGGCCAGGCTTACTAATAAGAAAAGAGGGAAGACCCAAATAAACAAAATATGAGAGAGAAGAAATCACAACTGATACCACAGGGCGGAAAAAGGTAAAAATACTATAAACAGTTGCTGTTTAGTCACTAAGATGTGTCTGACTCTTTGCAACCCCATTTTTGGGGTTGCAGCAAGCCAGACTTCCCTCTCCTCCAATGTCTCCCAGAGTTTGCTAAAGTTTATGTCCATTGAGTCGGTGATGCTATATAAACATCTCATCCTCTGCCACCCTCTTCTTTACTTTGTTCTACTATCAACATACTCTGTTCTACTGTGAACAATTATATGTCAACAAATTTGACAGCCTAGAAGAAATGGATCAATTTTTAGAACAACAGCCCACCAAAATTGAATCAAGAAGAAATAGATAACCTGAGCAAACCAATCACTAGAAATGAAATAGAATCTAATTTTAAAAACTCCCTTCAAACAAGAGCCCAGAACCAAACGGCTCACTGGGGAATTGTACCAAACATACCAAGAAGAAATCACATTGATCCTTCTCAAATTCTTCCAAAAGACTGAAGAGGAAAGAAAACTCCCAAAGAGGAAAGCACCATCACTTTGACACCAAAACCAGACAAAGACACAACCGAAAAAGAAATTTACAGGCGAATATCTTTGATGAATAGAGACACAAAACTTCTCAACAACACATGCAAAAAGTCACACACCACCACCAGTTTGGATTCATCTCAGGGCCACAAGGATGATTCAGCTTATGAAAATCAGTGTGATGCACCACATCTGGATGACAGGAAAAGTGACTGGAGAAAGGAATCCAGACTGGAAGAGGAGAAATTAAACTCCATTTGCTGATGACGTGGTACGATATACACAGAAAACCAGGAAGCCATAAACAAAATGAAATGCATCCTACAGACTAGGAGAAAATATTTGCAAGTGACGCAACTGACAGAGGGTTAATATCCAAAATATACAAATAGCTCATACAGGTCAACAACAAAAAAACAATCAGCCCGATTGAAAAATGGGCAGGAGACCTCAACAGACATTTCTCCTAAGACAACACACATATGGGCAATTGGCACACAAAAAGATGCTCAATGTCACTAATTATTAGAGAAATGCAAATGACAACTAGAGTAAGGTACCTCACACCACTCAGCATGGCCATCAATAAAAATTCTGCAGATAAAGAATGCTGGAAAGGGTGTAGTGAAAAGGGAACGCTCTTACAACTGTTGCTGGGAATGTAAATTGATACAGCCACTATGGAAAACAGTATGGAGGTTCCTCAAAAAACTAAAAATACAGTTGCCAGAAGATCCAGAAATCCCTTTCTTGGGCATATAGCCAGACAAAACTATTAATTTGAAAAGATACCCAGACACCTGTTTTCACAGCAGCATATTATTATAGCTGAGACATCAGTTCAGTTGCTCAGTCGTGTCGAACTCTTTGCGACCCTGTGGACAGCAGCACACCAGGCCCCCCTGTCCATCACCAACTCCTGGAGTTCACCTAAACCCACATCCATCGAGTTGGTGATGCCATCCATCCATCTCATCCTCTGTCGTCCCCTTTTCCTCCTGCCCCCAATCCCTCCCAGCATCAGAGTCTTTTCCAATGAGTCAACTCTTCACATGAGCTGGCCAAAGTACTGGAGTTTCAGCTTTAGCATCATTCCTTCCAAAGAACACCCAGGACTGATCTCCTTTAGAATGGACTGTTGGATCTCGTTGCAGTCCAAGGGACACTCAGAGTCTCCTCCAACACCACAGTTCAAAAGCATCAATTCTTTGCTGCTCAGCTTTCTTTATAGTCCACCTCTCACATCCATTCATGACTACTGGGAATACCACAGCTTTGACTAGACGGAATTTTGTTGGCAAAGTAATGTCTCGTTTTTAAATATGCTGTCTGGTCATAACTTTCCTTCCAAGGAGTAAGCGTCTTTCAATTTCATGGCTGAAATCACCATCTGCAGTGATTTTGGAGCCCAAAAAAATAAAGTCAGCCACTGTTTCCACTGTTTCCCCATCTATTTCCCATGAAGTGATGGGGACCAGATGCCATGATCTTTAAGCCAACTTTTTCACTCTCCTCTTTCACTTTCATCAAAAGGCTCTTTAGTTCTTCACTTTCTGCCATAAGGGTGGTGTCATCTGCATATCTGAAGTTATTGATATTTCTCCAGGCAATCTTGACTCTAGCTTGTGCTTCCTCTAGCCCAGCATTTCTCATGATGTACTCTACGTATAAGTTAAATAAGCAGGGTGGCAATATACAGCCTTGACGTACTCCTTTTCCTATTTGGAACCAATCTGTTGTTCTAGTTCTAACTGTTGCTTCCTGACCTGCATACAGATTTCTGTGGGCTGGGACACCTTAAGGCAAACTCCCTAAGAGCTGGCACAGCTGGACAAAGAGATCGCTGCTTACCACTTCTTGTCTCAGATCCTGAGTTTTCTTGATGCCCATCAGATTCAAGCTGATACTTAATCTTCTAGCTTCTCTCTGGTTAAGCCACAGAGAGTCACAAACCCATACCAGTCACAAAGCCAAGCTCTCAAGACATGGAACAAGAGGAAACCTCACCTGTTTAAATATAGGGGACCCACTGCAGAGTGTCTAAACAAATGCACATCTATTAGAACCATGAAGTTACCAGTCTGTGAGGCCAGTGGGCTCGAGCAGTGGGCGTAAATTAGAACCTGTCCCTGGTGGCTCAGCTGGTAAAGCATCCGCCTGCAGTGCAGGCTCATCCCTGGGTTGGGAAGATCCCCTGGAGGAGGGCATGGCAACCACTCCAGTATTCCTGCCTGGAGAATCCCCATGGACAGAGGAGCCTGGCAGGCTACAGTCCATGGGGTTGCAAAGAGTTGGACACAACTAAGCAGCTAAGCACACAGCACACACTGCGTTTCTGCTCTTTGGTTTTCCTCCTTATGAGAAGTGACACAAAAGCTAGAGACAGAAGCAGACAATAGCTGTGTTTGGGGAGAACGATCAACAGAAACAAGAGTACTCAGAGGATTTTTCCAGAGTTGCAGTAGCTAAGGCACTAGTTCACACACAAATTTTTCTCCTGCTTCTGAATTTAGAAAAGACTCTCCCCACTCTCACTCCCACTGAACCTGCAGGCAGAGGCCCAGGAGCCTGACGTGGTAAGGATTCTGACCCTTGACTGGCTCTCGTCAGAGGTCCCAGGATCCCCGACCTGCAGCGACGGGAGGCCTCCATGTGCACCAAACTGCAGGGGTAGCAACAACTTTCCCTTCCCGGTTCTTTGGCTTGTCTATAATTGACTGACATAGATGCTAGCAGGTGATAAACGAATTTTGTAGATACAGGAACCCCATAAAAACAAGACTCATTGGCGATCAATGAGCTGAGGCCTCTGTAGTGTCCTGAACTGAGGGAAGGGATGGGGCCTGAAGCTTCAGAGGTTAAGAGGGCGGTTCACAAGGAGATGAGACGAGCAGATGTTCGCCCCGCCACACAGATAAAAAAAGTTATGTCTGGTGCAGGCCCCAGTGTCAGTTCTTTAAAGGCAGTTAAGGGAGAGGTAAAAGGCTTTCCTGGGTCTGCTGGGTCTTGATTTCCTTCAGCTCAAAATAACCCACATGCCAAAGTGGTTCACTAGGGGGCCCATATTCTGCTCCCCTTCAACAAAATACGTGCTTACTATAGAAAAATCAGAAAATAAAGGGAAAAAAAAAACAAACCAGCAGTTTCCCTAAACCTCATTACCTCCCAAATCTTATTTGTTTGTATGCTTATGTTTTCTGTTACTAAAATAAGACACACTGCACATTTTGCTGTATAGCAGTTTCCCGTCCATCCACACATCTTTAACATTCTTTCACATTTTAAGACAGTTCCAGAAAAACATCTATTTCTGCTTTATTGACTGTGCCAAACCCTTTGACTGTGTGTATCACAATAAACTGTGGAAAATTCTGAAAGAGATGGGAATACCAGACCACCTGACCTGCCTCCTGAGAAATCTGTATGCAGGTCAGGAAGCAACAGTTAGAACTGGACATGGAACAACAGACTGGTTTCAAATGGGAAAAGGAGTACGTCAAGGCTGTATATTGTCACCCTGCTTATTTAACTTCTATGCAGAGTACATCATGAGAAACGCTGGACTAGAAGAAACACAAGCTGGAATCAAGATTGCCAGGAGAAATATCAGTAACCTCAGATAGGCAGATGACACCACCCTTATGGCAGAAAGTGAAGAGGAGCTAAAAAGCCTCTTGATGAAAGTGAAAGAGGACAGTGAAAAAGTTGCCTTAAAGCTGAACATTCAGAAAACGAAGATCATGGCATCTGGTCCCATCACTTCATGGGAAATAGATGGGGAAACAGTGTCAGACTCTATTTTTTTGGTCTCCAAAATCACTGCAGATGGTGACTGCAGCCATGAAATTAAAAGACACTTACTCCTTGGAAGGAAAGTTATGACCAACCTAGATAGTATATTCAAAAGCAGAGACATTACTTTGCCAACAAAGGTCCGTCTAGTCAAGGCTATGATTTTTCCTGTGGTCATGTATGGATGTGAGAGTTGGACTGTGAAGAAAGCTGAGCGCCGAAGAATTGATGCTTTTGAAGTGTGGTGTTGGAGAAGACTCTTGAGAGTCCCTTGGACTGCAAGGAGATCAGCCCTGGGTGTTCTTTGAAAGAAATGATGCTAAAACTGAAACTCCAGTACTTTGGCCACCTCATGTGAAGAGTTGACTCATTGGAAAAGACTTTGATGCTGGGAGGGATTGGGGGTGGGAGGAGAAGGGATGATCGAGGATGAGATGGCTGGATGGCATCACGGACTCAATGGACGTTGAGTCTGAGTGAACTCCGGGAGTTGGTGATGAACAGGGAGGCCTGGCGTGCTGCGATTCATAGGGTCGCAAAGAGACAAGACTGAGTGAGTGAACTGAACTGAAACTTGGCCAATTTTGAGAAATGTTGTATACATCTTAAAATTTTACATTTCTCAGATTACAGTATAGTAGTTGATCATTGTTATATGTTTTTTCTCTTTTCTAATTTCCCTCTTCATCCTCTTTGTTCCTTTTCTGTTGGAGTGTTCAACTTTTAAAAACTCTTATAAGAACTCTTATAAGAACTGTCTTTTGTTTCTTAAAAACTTGTTTGCAGCAATCCATTGTTTTATGTTTTGTAAGTTCAGCATTTATAAGTATTAAATGTTATCTTATTTTTTTTTAAAGGTATGAAAGCTTTCAAAATCCAAAGAAGAGAAAAAATCAAAGTGGAACAGTGTTTCGACCTGGACAGAAAGTAACCCTGGCATAAAATATGCTTCTGATTTTGTGTATGTGTGTGTATGTGGTGTTTGTCCTGTGTTGTAATACTGAAAATGATGTCTGTACATTTCTTTTTAATTTAAGTTGTTAATCTATAAAAACAAAGATTGGTAAACCTGTTATCTAATGATCAGGATATTTGACAGTAATACTTAAAAATAAATTGAGATATTTATAACAGATTCTCTATTTTATTTCCTATATATGTAAATTCTTACTGAAATAATATTGGCCACATGGAATAATTGATTTTTTTTTCCTTTGAAGAAAAGATAATATAATTAAATACCTTTCTTAGAATTCACAGTTGCATATTCAACATCTTTCTTTCATTTGATAAGTTTTATGCTTCGCACCTTGATTATTTTGGAAATAAAAAATTCAGTTATCTACTGATCCAATGATCTGTTCTTTTTATCTGAAAATGTAGAATTTGCACACAATTTAAATAAATTGAGTTGTTCCTTCAATCAGAAGTGAAATGACGTCCCCTAACATGCTACATGCAGCTGCAAGGCCAGGAGCTTGAATGATGTGCAGTCCTCCCTGCCAGCTCCATGACAAACCTATCCTGCCATGCTGTGACCTATGAACTAAATTGTAATGTCACTACCATCAACACAAGCTGTATATCATAATGTGGTAAGGGGAAAGGAGAAAGGTCAGTAGAATATGCAAATAAATACATAAGAGAGCTGTATCGGCTGTAACCACTGCCCTTTTTGCAACTAACCATTTGGTCATGACTGATAGGTTTTATATCTCTCTTCCATTATTTATTCCATGTTCCTCTGACTTCAGCCCTCATGTTAGTGGATTAGAAGCTTCCCTGGTGGCTCAGCTGGTAAAGAATCTGCCTGCAATGTGGGAGACCCAGGTTCAATCCCTGGCTTGGAAAAAAAAAAACCCTTTTTTCCCCAATACTGGAATGGCACCCCACTCCAGTATTCTTGCCTAGAGAATCCCATGGACAGAGAAGCCTGCTGGGGTACAGTCCATAGCATCACAAAGAGGAAGACACGACTGAACGGCTAACATTTAGTGGATTGGAGGCCTTTACTAAGTAGGGTGGTCTAAGCTGTCATTTCCATCTTTGCCCTTGGTGACCTAAGATTGCAGGTATCTTCCATTAAATTAACCATGCACACTCAGTATCACAAGGTTCCAGCCCTTCTTCTCCCATCACCCATTGTATAGCATCAGCTTTGTATTTACTCAGCCAACATTGTAAATCCTCCCCTTTCAAACCACTGGAATTATCACTATGTTCCCCTCCCAGAAGCATGCCTCCTTTGCTTACCTCTAAATCCAGAAAGCCCAGAATCACAGGAAAGGCAAGCAAAGATGTCTGAGTCACTAGGAATTAACTGAGACATGTCATTCTCCCTTGCACTTTGGTTCCCAGCTCCTTAGCGCCTTCTATTAAGGCCACGGACACTGGTTCACAGTATATATACTGTGTACTGCATCTTGCAGAAAGGAACTCCAACTTCACAGTCACAATCTCCCCAGAAGCCCAGCTGTTTCCGGGTGAGGGGAATTTACGTTCAGTCTAGGGGATTCACAATAAAGTGAGTTTTGTGATCAGGAGCAAATGCCGTAAGGCATAGTGTAATAGTGTGATAGTGTGTGGTGAGTCCATGAAAGAAGTGCTGGACTGAAGCACACGCTGGAATCCAGATTGCTGGGAGAAATATCAGTAACCTCAGATATGCAGATGACACCACCCTTACGGCAGAAAGCAAAGAAGAACTGAAGAGCCTCTTGATGAAAGTGAAAGAGGAGAGTGAAAAAGTTGGCTTAAAGCTCAGCATTCAGAAAACGAAGATCATGGCATCTGGTCCCATCACTTCATGGCAAATAGATGGGGAAACAATGGAAACAGTGACAGACTTTATTTTGAAGGGGGCTCCAAAATCACTGCAGATGGTGACTGCAGTCCTGAAATTAAAAGACGCTTGCTCCTTGGAATAAAAGTTATGACCAACCTCGACAACATATTAAAAAACAGAGACATTACTTTGTCAACAAAGGTCTGTCTAGTCAAAGCTATAGTTTTCCCAGTAGTCATGTATGGATATGAGAGTTGCACTATAAAGAAAGCTGAGCATCAAAGAACTGATGCTTTTGAACTGTGGTGTTGGAGAAGACTCTTGAGAGTCCCTTGGACTGCAAGGAGATCCAACCAGTCCATCGAAAAGGAGATCAGCCCTGAATATTCATTGGAAGGACTGATGCTGAAGCTGAAACTCCAATACTTTGGCCACTTAATGTGAAGAACTGACTCATTTGAAAAGACCCTGATGCTGGGCAAGATTGAAGGCAGGAGGAGAAAGGGACGACAGAGGATGAGATAGTTGGATGGCATCACCAACTCAATGGACATGAGTTTGAGTGAACTCCAGGAGCTGGTGATGGACAGGGAGGCCTGCGTGCTGCAGGTCATGGGGTCACAGAGTTGGACATGACTGAGTAAACTGACTGGCTTCCCAGGTTGCTCTAGCAGTAAAGCATCTGCCTGCAAATGCAGGAGACCTAAGAGACTAGGGTTTGATCCCTGGATTAGGAACATCCCCTGGAGGAGCACATGGCTACCCAACTCCAGTATTCTTGCCTGGAGAATCCCATAGACAGAGGGGCCTGGCAGGTGTAGTCCATAGGGTCACAAAGAGTCAGACGTGTGCTTCTTAGCCTAGCACCCAAGGTCTCTACCTTCAAATATATTCCTTAGATTTTGCATAAAGAAAAATACGTCATTCTTGGCTAAGCCTTCTCCTTTTGCACTGACATTATTGTCTCCCTGGGGCATGTAGGGACGGGACAATAGAAGGAGCTTCCTTTTATAAGGCTGATCCCACACAGATGGAGGTGATTTGGGTATTCAAGCAAGGGACACCGGCTGGGTCACTATCAAGCAAGATTTCAAAAGGCTGGGGATAAAAGGGACTCCAGTTTCTTCCATGTGTACACATCCCAATTGCCAGGATTCAATTCTTCCAATCAATACCTGTTGAGTTCCTTTAATGGACCGGAACCTGGTAGTCCAGAGTCAACGATAATTAAGTAAAAGAGAGAAAGAGGCTGATATTCCTTGGTTTACACAGAAAACCAATAAAGCCCTTGATACAGGGCTTGTGTCGCTCATGAAGGCACCTCTCGAGGGGGTGAAAGCACAGCGTGCCTTCTGGAGAGGGTCTTAGAAACCTGGGCAGGAGAGTGAGCACGACGGGTTTCTACGCTCCAGAGAATTAGCCAGAGAGAGAGGGAAAGAAAGACATGGGGACCCAAGCTCTGATGGAAAAAGGGTGTTTTATTCAACATAGTGTGGGTATATATACTGTCTTACAAGGTAGCTTTGTTCAGCAAAGACAAAGATCAAAAGTCCAGACTTACAAATTATCAAGGAAACATAAGGCAATCCGTATCAGAGAGAGAGGGTTGTAAATAATCACTTTTATTGTATGGTTCATAAAAAGGAAGAGGGTTGTAAACAGTTACTTATCACCGTATGAAAAAACTAATGAAGGAAATGCATGCATCCCTCAGCCCTTGGAGCGGTTTGCCACCCCTCTTAATTTCTGAATATTCAGGAATTAATAGGGAACAGAGGATTCATGACAGGTCCAAAACAGCACACAGGAAGCCTCCTGTTAAATGCTTCCTGACAAATACCTAACTTTTTCATAAGAGAGCTAAAATGGCTGTGAACTCAATGAATAATGCCATCCAGTTAACTGTGGGATCAAACTCCTGTTTTTGTGCCAGAATTTGGCACAAAAACAAAAATATGGGTCAATGGAACAGAATAGGAAGCCCAGAGATAAACCCACATCCCTATGGTCACCTGCTCTATGACAAAGGCGGCAAGAATATACAACAGACAAAAGACAAGAGTCTTCAGTAAGTGGTGTTGGAAAATGGGACAGCTATGTGTAATAGAATGAAATGAGAACATTCTCTAACAGCATATGCAAAAATAAACCCACTTTTAGCGGGAATAAATTGGTACAGCCACTACAGAGAATATGGAAGTTCCTTAAAAAACTAAAAATAGAACTACCATATGATCTAGCAATCCCACGCCTGGGCTATATCTGGAGAAAACCATACTTTGAAAAGATACATGTCCCTCAGTGTTCACTGCAGCACTATTTACAATGGCCAAGAAAGGAAGCAACCTAAATGTCTATCAACAGAGCAATGGATAAAGAAGGCGTGATATATACATACAGAGGAATATCACTCAGCTATAAAAAAAAAAAAAAAAAGAATTAAACAATGGCATTTCTAGCAACATGTTGGAAGAAGAGTTATGACCAACCTAGACAGCATATTAAAAAGCAGAGACACTACTTTGCCTACAAAGGCCCATCTAGTCAAGGTCCGTTTTTCCAGTGGTCATGTATGGATATGCGATTTGGACTATAAAGAAAGCTGAGCGCCAAAGAATTGATGCTTTTGAACTGTGGTGTTGGAGACTCTTGAGAGTCCCTTGGACTGCAAGGAGATCCAACCAGTCCATCCTAAAGGAGACCAGTCCTGGGTGTTCATTGGAAGGACTGATGTTGAAGCTGAAGCTCCAATACTTTGGCCACCTGATGAGAAGAACTGACTCATTGGAAAAGACCCTGATGCTGGGAAAGATTGAAGGCAGGAGGAGGAGGGGATGACAGAGGATGAGATGGTTGGATGGCATCACCGACTCAATGGACATGAGTTTGAGTAAGCTCTAGGTGTTGGTGATGAAGGGAAGCCTGGCATGCTGCAGTCCATGGGGTTGCAAAGAGTTGGACATGACTGAGGAACTGAACTGATGGACCTAGAGATTATCAAAGAAAAATAAGTCAAAGATAAATATATGATATCACTTATATGTGGAATCTAAAAATATGATGCAAATGAACTTATTTATGGAAAGAGATCACAGACTTAGAAAACAAAATAACTTATGGTTACCAAGAAGGAAAGGTGGGGGGAGGAATAAATTAGGAATTTAGGGTTAACATATATACTGCTACTGCTGCTAAGTCGCTTCAGTCGTGTCTGACTCTGTGCGACCCCATAGACAGCAGCCCACCAGGCTCCCCTGTCCCTGGGATCCTCTAGGCAAGAATAGTGGGGTGGGTTGCCATTTCTTTCTCCAATGCATGAAGGTGAAAAGTGAAAGTGAAGTCACTCAGTCGTGTCCGACTCCTAGCGACCCCATGGACTGCAGCCCACCAGGCTCCTCTGTCCATGGGATTTGCCATGCGCTGGAGTGGGGTGCCATCGCCTTCTCCACATATACACTAAAATATATAATAAACAGGGATCTACAGTATAGCAGATACCATAGCACAGAGAATGCTACTCAGTACTGTGTAATAACCTATATGGGAAAATAATCTGCAGAATAATGGATATATGTGTGTATACATATAACTGAATCACAAAGATTCAACACTGAAAGCTGAACCCCCCAGGTTGGTAGGTGGCCAAAAGGCCAATATGCTACTGGGAAGAGCAGAGAAACAGCTTCAGAAGCAATGAAGAGGCTGAGCCAAAGCAGAAACAATGCCCACTTGTGGATGTGTGATGGTGAAAGTCAAGTCCGATGCTCTAAAAAACAATATTGCATAGGAACCCGGAATCTTAGTTCCATGAATCAAGGCAAATTGGAAGAGGTCAAACAGGAGATGCCAAGACCAAACATTGACAGTTTAGGAATCAGCAAACTAAAATGGACTGGAATGAGTGAATTTAACTCAAATGACCATTATATCTACTACTGTGGGCAAGAATCCCTTAGAAGAAATGGATTAGCCATAATAATCAACAAGGAGAGTCTGAAATGCAGTACATGGATGTAATCTCAAAAAAGACAGAATGATCTCAGTTCGTTTCCAAGGCAACATTCAACGTCGCAGTAATCCAAGTCTGTGCCCCAACCACTAATCCCGAAGAAGCTGAAGCTGAACAGTTCTATGAAGCCCTCCAAGACCGTCTAGAACTAACACCAAAAAAAGATGTCCTTTTCCTTATAGGGGACTGGAATGCAAAAGTAGGAAGTCAAGAGATACCTGGAGTAACATGCAAGTTTGGCCTTGAAGTACAAAATGAAGAGCAGCAAAGGTTAAAAGTCTGCCAAGAAAACACACTGGTCATAGGAAACACCATCTTCCACCAACACAAGAGACAACTCTACACATGGACATCACCAGATGGTTAATACTGAAATCAGATTGCGTATGTCCTTTGCAGCCGAAGAGAAGCTCTTTGCAGTCAGGCAAAAGAAGACTGGGGAACTATCTGTGGCTCAGGTCATGAGTTCCTTATTGCAAAATTCAGACCTAAATTGAAGCAAGTAGGGAAAACCACTAGGTCATTCAGGTATGACCTAAATGAAATCCCTTATGATTATACAGTGGAAGTGACACATAGATTCAAGGAAGTAGATCTGACAGAGTGCATGAAGACTATAACCAAAGCAATCTACACAGTCAATGCAATCCCTATCAAAATTCCAATGGCATTTTTCACAGAAGTAGAACAAGCAATCCTGTAACTTATATAGGAACCACAAAAGACTTCAAAGAACCAAAGGATCTTAAACTTATCTGGAGGCCTCATACTCTCTGATTTAAAACTATAATACAGTAATCAAAACAGTGATGGTACTGCCATAAAAACAGACACACAGATGATAGAACCTAACAGAGAGCCCAGAAACAAACCCACATACTTATGGTCAATTTACGACAAAGCCAAGAACATGCAATAGTGAAAGGACAGTGTCTTCAAAAATGGTGCTGGGAAACCTGGACAGCCGCACAGACAAATGGAGCTGGAACATTATCTTACGCCACACACAAAGTTTAACTCAAAGTGGATTAAAGACTGAAACGCAAGACCCGAAATCATACAACTCCTAGAAGAAATAGTGGGTGATCTCCTCGACACAGGTCTCGGTGACAATTTTTTAGAATTAAAACCATAAGCAAAGGCAACAAAAGCAAAAATAAACATGTTGAACTACATCAGCAAAATGAAAAGGTAAACTATCAGTATCAGAAAATATTTGCAAATAATATTTCTGATAAGGGATTAATATCCAAAATATACTAAGAATTCATTCAACTCGACAGCAAAAATAATGAAATAATCTAGAAAATGAGCAGAGGTCCTGGACATTTTTTTCAAAGAAGACATACAGATGGCCAAAAGGTACATGGAAGGATGTTCAACATCACAGATCAGGGGAATACAAATCAAAGACACAATCAGATGACCACTCACATCTGTTAGAATGCCTGTTATCAAAGGACAAGAAATAAAAAATGTTGGCAAGGATGTGGAGAAAATGGAACCCTTGTGCACTGTGGATGAAACTGTAAATGCATCCAGCCACTACAGAGGACAGCATAAAGGCTTCTGAAAAAGTTAGAAACAGAATGACCGTATGATCCAGCATTCCCGTTTCTGGGTCTTTGTCCAGAAAAAACAAGAAACACTAATTCAAAAATATACAAGCACCGCCGTGTTCACTGCAGCATTCTTTACAAGAGCCGAGCTGTGGAAACAACCTGTGTCCATCGATGGGTGAATGGATAAAGAAATGGCACTATGTGTGCACAGTATTAACCAGCCTTATAAAAAGATTTAAGTAACTAAAAAGATTTAAATCTCGTAATTTGCAGCAAGATAGATGGACCTTGAGGGCATTATGCTAAGTGAAATAAGTCAGAGAAATAAAACCATACAGTTTCACTTATGTGGAGAATCTAAAAAATAATAATAAAAACAAGACCTTATATACAGAGAATGAATTGGTAATTGCAAGAGGTGGAGACAGGGCATGGAGAGGGGGCGAAATGGGTAAAGTCAAAAGGTACAAACCTCCAGCTGTCAGTCATGGGGATATGATGTACACAGAGCACGGTGGCTGTAATTAATAACACTGCATTGTACATCTGACAGGTTGTTAAATCTTAAAACTTTTCATCACGAGAAAAGTTTGTAACTATGTATGGGGACATATTAACTAGACTTGTGGTGGTCATTCTGTGATGTATACAAATACTGAAGCATTGATGCTGTACACCAGAAACTAACGTGTGTCAATTATACCTCAGTTTAAAAATATCTCTTAAAGTAAACAAGTATCACATTCTATTTGGGAACCATTGCTTTCAATCGCCCTTCTTAAATGAAATCTCTTAGGCGATGGGGAGGTTCCCCATAATAGCCCCTGTGATTCTAGGTTGTCTCAGTAAGATGTTGCCATTTACGTATATGCTTACAGCCTCTGGGGCCACAGTTCCTAGATGCAAAGCAGGCAGGTGTGCTGGGAGGTGGTGAGCCCAGTTCTCTGAGACTGAGGACTCCACTTCTGTAGCTACACCTGGGTCTCTCGGTGTGTGGTTTTGTTATGCCCAGAGTCCGAGTCCCCAAAACTGAGAGAATAAGACGTCCACAGCAATGCAAAAGCACAAAGGGAGCTTATTGCCAGCTCGAGCCGGGGCTCGGGTCACATCCCACGCAGTGGAATCTGATAAGAGCCCCGAGCTCTGATTCACAGCTGCTTATATACAGGCAGTCCTTTGTTCTAGTAGCGGGTTAGCTGGCATTAAATGATTGGTTAAGTGGTGTGCATGTGTGCGAATTCCCAGAAGCATGACTCAGGTTTTATTTTTAGGCTGTCAAGGCCAGAGTCCGGACCTAACATTGCCCCCTGTCTCTAGATCATATAGAGAAATCTTTCTCTTTGTGTTGGGGGACAGCCTGATATTGTTGTCTGAGCACTTCTCATGACAGTCCATTTTGAAGTTTTCAGGTGATTTTGGCCGGCTGGTGTGAGTTCTCACTGGTGGCGCTGGGGTCGAAGAGGATGGTCACCAACAGGATGGCCAGGGCGACTTGTCTGGATCCCACCGACAGGTGAGCTTTACCTTGAAGGGGTTTTAAGGGTGCGGTGCCACCTTTCATTTTTGTCGGGCTTTTTCCTGTTTTTCTGGAGTGGCTTGGCGCATGTGATTGCAGTGCACCCAAGGTCCATTGCTGTCAACCTTCAAGGCAGCAGGGGTGGTAAGAACAACATAAGGACCCTTCCATCTAGGCTCCAATGCCTTGGATTGGTGTCTCTTGACCCAGACCTAATCCCCTGGCCCAATATCATGTGATAGGATCATTCCTTTATTTTGACATTTATGGATTGCCCTAATCAACTTCCAGACATGTGTATGTACTTTGCCCAATGCCATCAAGGCATCTTGGAACTGTTTCAAGGTAGGAGGCGGTTGTTTTTTCCCTTCAAAGATAGGGCATATAGGTGGGGGCCTCCCATACATAATTTTAGAAAGGGTTAAGTTTAGCTTATAGGGGGTATTGCGCACACGGAAGAGAGCGAAGGGGAGGAGAGTCACCCAGTCCCCACCAGTCTCTATCGCCAGTTTTGTCAAAGTTTCTTTTAGGGTCCGATTCATCCTCTCTACCTGCCCTGAACTCTGGGGATTGTATTCACAATGCAGCTTCCATTTAGTCCCCAGAGCTAAAGCCAGTCCCTGAACAATTTGGCTCACAAAGGCAGGCCCATTGTCAGAACCAGTGGTTACTGGCAGCCCAAACCTAGGCACTATTTCTTTTAGGATCTTTTTAGCCACCATCATCGCTGTTTCCCTCTTAGTGGGGTATGCTTTCACCCACCCAGAGGAAGTATCCACCGCAATCGTGGAGGGGGCCGTCTTCCTCCGGGTTGGGTAGGAGAGTAGCTGGTTCAGGAAGCAGGGCGTCTGGAAGTGTATCCGGGGGCGTCCAGCAGTAGGGCCTGGTAATGGGTCAAGCGGGCGTTAGAGATCCCCTTACCCGGAGGCTGAGAATCCCTTCTATGGCGTGGGGAGTATAGACCAGGAGTCGTTGTCCGTAAGTCAGCTTGTCAGCATCATGGACCGGGAGGGCAGTGGCGGTGATGATTCAGAGGCAGGGTGGCCATCCCACAGCCACTGGGTCCGGTCGTTTGGAGAGGTAGGCTATAGGTCGCCTCCAGGGTCCCCACTGCTGCATCAAGAATCCCTTCCCTACTCCCCGTTTTTTTGTCTACAAACAGCTGGAAGGGCTTAAATGGGTCAGGGAGAGTGAGGGCTGGGGCCTCCAGCAGGGCCTGTCGAAGTTCCTGGAAGGCCTGTCTCATTGGTTCAGTCCAAGTCCAGTTCTTATTTTTCTTACTTCCCTCATACAGTGGCCGGGCCTTTTCAGCAAACCTCGGGATCCATAGCCTGCAATACCCTACAGTCCCCAGAAATTTTTTTCACTTGACGGGGAGTTGTAGGCTCAGGGATCCACAAAATGACTCCTTTCATGGCCTGTGTCAACCATCTCCGTCCTTGTTTTATTTTGTACCCTAGGTATGTTACCTCCTGTTTAGCAATCTGGGCTTTCTTTGCACTAGCTCGGTACCCCAATGTTCCCAAAGTTTGGAGGAGGTCACCTGTTGCCTCCAGGCATATTTCCTCGGTGGCTGCAGCTAGCATAAGATCATCCACATATTGTAACAAAACAATGTCGGGGTGGTAAGCCCAATATCACAGAGATCTTCACCTAGAGCTTCATTAAATAGAGTTGGTGAATTTTTGAAGCCCTGTGGGAGCCGAGTCCAAGTGAGCTGTCCTGTGGTCAGTTGGGTGTATATCAGTCACCCGTTTGTTGACTTCACGAAGATCCTGGACTGCCCTGAAATCGGTCCCCCCTGCCTTTTTTATGGGTAGCAGGAGAGTGTTCCATGGGGATCAACACTTTCTGAGAATTTCTGCCTCTAGGAGCCGCTGTATGTGCGGCGCAACTTTTCGTTGAGCTTCTAGACTCAGGGGGTATTGTTTTACCCATATAGGAGTGGCATCCAATCTCAATTCGACAATGATGGGGGGCCTTTGCTTGGCTAGCCCTATCTCCATGGTTTCCGCCCAAGCCAGAGGGTATCTTTGGACCCAAGGTTGCACATCAGGGTCAATGGCCTTGGGAGGCCTTGGTTGGTACAGTCTATATTTATCCCTCAGTGCCAGGGACAAAACCTGTATGGGATGTCCAGTTCCGTCCATAACTGATATTTCTCCATGGTCAAAGAGAATTTGAGCATTGAGCTTAGATAGTAAGTCTCTCCCCAACAAAGGTGTTGGGCATTCTGGTATTACAAGAAAAGAGTGGGATACCCGTTGGGCCCCCAGGTTCACTTGACGTTTAGTAGTCCATCCATATTGTTTAGTTCTGGTGGCCCCTTGTACCCAGCTGGTCTTTTTGGACATCGGTCCGTCTTTCCAGTTAAGGACTGAGTATTGAGCACCTGTGTCCACCAGGAAGCCGACTGGTTTCCCCTCCACATGTATAGTTATCCTGGACTCAGGGAAAGGTGCTGGGCCCTGACCTCCCTAATCACTATCTTCTCCTGCATATAGGACTCAGGCCTCCGTGGAGGTTGCTTCCTTCTTAGTGGGCCTCTCCCTTAAGTTTTTCTTGGGGCACCTGTTTTTTAATGTCCTATCTCCTTGCAAAATGCACACTGGTCTTTCTTAAGCCCTTGCCTGGCTGGCTAGTATCTCACCACAATATTAGGTCTTCCTCTCAATATTTTTTAGTACCTTACCTGCAGGATGTTCACAGAACCAGCCGCCTCCCCAGCACGATACTGGGCCTCGGCCTTATGCCGGTCTTAGCCTGTGACCAGTGCCAGCTGCCTCCCCAGCACGATGCCGTGCCTCGGCCTTATGCCACACTTGACCAATGAACAGAGCCAGCTGCCTCCCCAGTATGAGACTGGGCCTCGGCCTTACGCTGGACTTGACCAATGAACAGAGCCAGATGCCTCCCCAGTACGATACCGGGCCTCGGCCTTACACTGGACTTAACCAGAGTTAACACCGGTGTTCAAAAGAGCTCTCTCCTCCTAGTGAGAAACCCCTTCTGCCGGGAGAATTATTCTACCCAGTTGAAAGGGATCCCAGACGAACCCCCAAATATTATGCCCAGAGTCCGAGTTCCCAAAACTGAGAGAATAAGATGTCCACAGCAATGCAAAAGCACAAAGGGAGTTTATTGCCAGCTTGAGCTGGGGCTCAGGTCATATCCCACGCAGTGGAATCTGACAAGAGCTCTGAGCTCTGATTCACAGCTGCTTATATACAGGCAATCCTTTGTTCTAGTAGTGGGTTAGCTGGCATTAAATGATTGGTTAAATGGTGTGCATGCTCGTGAATTCCCAGAAGCATGACTCAGGTTTTATTTTTAGGCTGTCAAGGCCAGAGTCCGGTGCACCTTGTTAGTTACATGGAAAATTTCTTGAGCCTGGCAGGTGACGGGTGTCGATCCAGCCCATTCGTGACCAGCTTGCCACAGAGCAGGTGTCTTGGGTGGCCAGAGCTCTACCAGCTCTGCCTGCCAGCTCTGCCGTGCTGGCTTCACGATTTCCACTAGTAACAGATCTGTTGTTTTTTTCTGAGAAGATTTCTTTTACAGTGGCGGACACTGTAATGGCTTAAATATTTTTGAAATCTATCTGCTCAAGATTGTGCCAGCTGGTGAAACCACCAGAGACTTCTTGTCTCCACTTACTTCCGCAAGTCCCACAACAGTTTACACTTTGGACTTACCTTGAGGCTTCGCGAGTCTCCTCACAGTTGCCAGCTTGCTTCCTTTAGGTTGACAGGTTCCCATTATTATTCCTTGTTGAAATGATCCCAGTTCAACCAGACTTAGTGTTTCTGGCTGTCTTTTTTCTTAATTGATGTGTGATTTTATTGCTCTAAATATACAGTAAAAAACAAAAACTAGCCAAAATACATCAAATGATAGCACACATAAACCCAAGACAGGCCAGTCTGCACCCATCCTTCAAGATACGGGCACTAATACTGATGGCGAGGCTGGCGTGTTGGCTGTGGGAGGAGAGGGGGCAGGATAGGGGTGGGGAGGAGGACAGCCCCCCGCCCGTGTATGTACGTGCATCAGCACGCCTGCACCCGTGGGCACCTGTGGGCAGGAGGGGAGAGGCACAGGGAGCCAAGGGGCTGGGGGCATGGCCCCAAGCGTGGCCTCTGCTCACAGGCTCAACCAAAGAGAATGGAGTCATCCACCACTGAGTGCCCCAGGGTAGCTCCTCAGGAAGCCAGACCCTCTGCTGCCCACCAGGACAGTGTCTGCGCCCGGGACCTGCAGAACCCCCCACCTGGCTTAAGGTCTTGCTGGGCGGCTCTTTCCAGTGGGGCACCCAGGCTGAGCATTCCTTCTGCCTTTGTTACCCAGAAAGTTTATCTTTAGAAAAAGACAAGGTCATCTCAGATGGGACCCACAAGGTCCCCCCTCAGGCGCCCCAGAAAGGACCAATGACAGAGCAAGGCTAGGGGCAAGGACCTGGCAGGGCCTCCCCGAAGAGTGTACCTTGTGGAGCAGGTTGGCCGCAGAGTCCCAGTGCTGTCGCCCCCGAGACCTGCAGTTTCTCACGCTCCAATTGTCCTCCAGGAAGGATCCAAACAAACGAGCTCAGAAGGCAACTTAAGAGCATCCTGGAGAGTGGCAAAGAGGCAGTGAAATCAAGGGCTTCCAGGCTCCCTTCGCCAGTGTGGGACCGCCCTGGCATCTCCAGCAGCCGTCTTCAGGACCCACGTTGTTGCTCTTCAGCCGCCCAGTTGTGTCCAACTCTGCCACCGCATGGACTGAAGCAAGCCAGGCCTCCTGTCCCTCATCATCCCCTGGAGTTTGCCCAGGTTCATGTTCTTTGCATCATGGATGCCGCAGAGCCATCTCGTCCTCTTGACGCCCCCTTCTCCTTCTGCCCTCAAACTTTCCCAGCATCAGGGTCTTTTCCAGTGAGTTGTCAGGACCCGTGTCCTCACCAAAACTGTTCAGTGACAAAACTCAAGCAACTTAGTAAGGATTTGGGGGTCCTTTGGTGGAGGGAAAACAACCCACAGATGCAGGAGGCGCAGGACCTCCCAGCAGCACAGCCTCCTCCCGAACACCTGGCAGGAGCTTCATCAGCCTGAGAGGCTATGTGCAAACAGCCTGATTGGTCAGGGGGCTGCACTAGGAGGTGAGCAAGCCCAGAGCGCTGGGGTCAGGTGAACGAGCCACACCCGAGCTGGAGTGTAGTAGGGAGTGCCCAGAGTGCTCAGTGTGACAGGGGACTGATTACTGTTGACAAGGCTAACTGGCATAGGCCTTTGATGTGCTTCCTCAATTACCCCAAAGCAGGTGTAGAAACTCAAGTCTTTATCAGCTGCATTTTATATCCAGAGAGAACTAGCCTGAGGAGTGGGTCTCATCTCTGGCTGCACGTCAGAGTCGCCTCGGGGACTGTAAACAGTTTTTTGGCTTTTCTTAAATTTTACTAAATTCTTTGGAACCTAACAGGGTCCCAGTCTCACGCCCACAGACGCTGGTTTACTTAGTTGCTTGCGAGAACTTCCCAGCAGGGTTTCCTTTTTCGTTTTGTATTTTTTTGTTTTTAGTTGTTAAAGCTCCACAGGGGATTGTAATGTGCGCCTGATTCACTGGTATAAATTCGGGGGAGGGCAGTAGAATCTAAAAACATACTCAAAATCCATGTAATTCTTAAAATATAAAACGTGGATAATTCGAGTATGATATTTGTGACTCTGCTAGGTACAAAAGTACTGACAAGTGACTATGGAGGAGAATGGATAGAAAATGAATTTTCCTTCAGCAAGAGATGATGGTGTTGGCCTTTGTATTTCAGAACCTCTTAGTCCTGTTAATAAAGCCACAACCATGAGGACCACCAAGTGTGATGGTAGAGGATATGCCCTGACCGAGGGTCCCGGGTGAGCGGAAGGTGAGCTGCAGCCCTGGGCCTCTCCCCAGCCCTGACGTGGCTGCCATACTGAAACCCTGACAGACGCCAACATGTCCTAAATGCAGCCCCACTGTGAGGCCCGAGTCACGAAGCTGCCCACGTCTCCCTCATCCAAATTTAGGGCACTGTTAAGACAAACAGGAATTTAAAATAAGATGCTTAATTCTGTTGAAAATAAGGCACGAGATTTTCCTTTAGGTCTGAGTATTTACCTTAGAAAACTTGTATTTTCTCACACTCTTTGAGATGTATTTTTAAGAAACTAAATAAGCCTTAGTCAGGTTTGCGCCCTAGCAGTCTCTCTCTCAAGGCCCTGGGAACCATGCCTTTGACATGTAACTGTCGGGAGAGGGCACCCCATCCTCCAGTTTCTGTGGAGAGTAGGAGCCACACTTCAGTGCCCCAAGCTGCTCAAGTCTTCCTGTCATACAGACATGCTTGCCCCTTTCACCCCTCAGAAAGTCAGTTAGCTAACGGAGGTGGTCACCCCAAACACCAGGGAAATTCAGCAAGAGCTGCATGCGAGGAATGGTGCTGTCCAGTTCCCGGAGGACTGGAGAACATGTATACAGTGACTGTCCCTGCTGGGCCGCACAAAAGGGCCTTTGTGCGACCTTTGTTTTTTTGACTTTAGCCAAATGCCTGTGATGGAGCAGCGCATTCTAATTTAACCCTCAGTCAAGTGTTTTCTTTCTCTACTACCTTTTTGGAGAAGATGTCTGAATTGAGAGTTTTTTTCAAACTGTATATTTCCCCAAGAGCACCTTCATTCTTTAAAGTTATGGTCTTTTTAACTTGCACCTTTCCTATCCACAGGGAGAAGTACTGAAGGTATTAGGTGTTTTTGTCACACTTGTTCCCTTCCACAACAGGTGGGCCACAGGAGTGAGAGTAATTTGAAATAGTGATGATGTCACTAGAAGCTGAGGCTGAATGGAGCTGCTGTCTGTAATTGAGTAATTACTTCAAGCCAGTCTGTCATGTTCAGTGAGAAATAATGGTTCATGATTCCCACTTCTTGAACATAAAAAAGAGAGTTTTTTAACTTTATATACACATTGTTAGGAATTAAAAATGTTAATAACCCAATGTGTTCATCTTTCCCTTTGTGACATCCTTCATTACTTTTCAATTAAAAGAAATTTACCAAAATAATACACGTACACAGTTATTTTTTTTAAAGGCCAAGTTAATTCTAAATAGTTGTAATGAAAAATAGCAATTCTTTGCTTTATCCTTCAGTGTCTTTGTAACTGTAACAGGATTTACAGAGCCACGTAGAAAGGTAAGAACCTATTACAGAAATATTACCTTACACAATGATTGGAGCCCGCTGAACAGCCTGTGTAAGGCTTTTGCTTCTGTGTCCGGGCTGGGGTCTAAAATCACCAGGGCGGGCAGTCTGGAGGGAAGATGGACGTGAAAGGAGAGCAAGGACAAACTGGAACCTGCATTCGTCTCTTAGCCCCTTGGCGATGAGGCTGGGAACACAGTCTGCGGGCCACATCGGCGCAGACCTTCCATTATAGGATTAGACACAGATACACACTGTGAGTAATAGGAGCCACTGGTGTTTGCTAAGGAGGCAAATGAAAATTCAATCTTAATTCTAAAAGATACTACACAAGTATCTACCAATTTATAAACAAATGATCAATTTATACACTGGTTTTAAAATATTTCATTTAATAAATACCTTACTTTGTATCCATTGTATTGATCAGTCATTCTTTGAGTATCCTAATATCTATTACATATTGATGACAAATCTTCACTCCAAATCACGAGTACTACACTAGTGTCTTCTAGTTATACTATTGTGGGGTGGAAAACCCTTATTNTGGAAAACCCTTATTTATATGAAACAAATGAATGAAATAAATTCAAAATAAATATATTGGGAAAAATACACTTTAATCCACAACTCTGAATACTAGCATTTAGTTTTTTACAATGGTATTTACAAACAATTTTACAACAACTTTTGTGAAGAGAGATTAACTAGAACATAGAACTATGTATCTACAATATACAAACCATAACTTCCTTCCAACTAATAAACCATAACGGTGTATAACAATGCTAACAGTTAAAACTGCTACAATTCAAAATCATTATAATTAAAGTAGATTCTGGTAAATTTTCCTGGGGTTGGGAAATAATGGTCACGTCAGAATAGGAGAGGAGGCAAGTACATGTAAGCCCCACTTCCTCCCACTTTGAAGCTGTTGCTCCCCGATACAGCTGACCTGCCCTTGAAGTAAAATCTGTCCCTGAATCCTGACTAGAATTCCTGTGCCTGACCTTCTAAATCTCAAACACTGTTTTAGGCCTGTTGTGACGAATCCACAGCAGATGGCTTTAACTTTGGGGTGGACTGTTTTTTAGATATCAATGCTCAGTCACTCAGTCGTGTCTAACTCTTTGCAACATGTCCAACTCTTTGCAGTGTGTCCAACTCTTTGTGACTACATGGATTGCAGCATGCCAGACCTCCCTGTCCATCATCAACTCCCAGAGCTTACTCAAACTCATGTCCATTGAGTCGGTGATGCCATCCAACCATCTCATCCTGTCATCCCGTTCTCCTCCCGACTTCAATCTTTCCCAGCATCAGGGTCTTTTCAAATAAGTCAGTTTTTCACATTAGGTGGCCAAAGTATTGGAGTTTCAGCTTCAGCATCACTCCTTCCAATGAACACCCAGGACTGATCTCCTTTAGGATGGACTGGTTGGATCTCCTTGCAGTCCAAGGGACTCTCAAGAGTCTTCTCCAACACCACAGTTCAAAAGCATCTTCAGTGCTCAGCTTTCTTTATAGTGCAACTCTCACATCCATACATGACTACTGGAAAAACTTGACTAGACAGACCTTTGTTGACAAAGTAATGTCTCTGTTTTTTAATATGCTATCTAGGTTGGTCATAACTTTTCTTCCAAAGAGCAAGCGTCTTTTAGTTTCATGGCTGAGTCACCATCTGCAGTGATTTTGGAGCCCCCCAAAATAAAATCTGTCACTGTTTTTATTGCTTTCCATCTATTTGCTATGAAGTGATAGGACTTGGTGCTATGATCTTAGTTTTCTGAATGTTGAGCTTTAAGCCAACTTTTTCAGTCTCCTCTTTCATCAAGAGGCTCTTTAGTTTTTCTTCACTTTCTACAATAAGGGTGGTATCATCTGCATATCTGAGGTTACTGATATTTCTCCTGGCAATCTTGATTCCAGCTTGTGCTTCTTCCAGCCCAGCATTTCTCATGATGTACTCTGCATATAAGTTAAATAAGCAGGTGACAATATACAGCCTTGACGTACCCCTTTTCCTATTTGGAACCAGTACGTTGTTCCATGTCCAGTTCTAACTGTTGTTTCCTGACCTGCATATAGGTTTCTCAAGAGGCAGGTAAGGTGGTCTGGTATTTCCATCTCTAGAAGAATTTTCCAGTTTGTTGTGATGCACACAGTTGAAGGCTTTGGCATAGTCAATAAAGCGGAAGTGGATGTTCTTCTGGAACTCTCTTGCTTTTTTGATGATCCAGCAGATATTGGTAATTTGA
This sequence comes from Redunca redunca, assembly GCA_006410935.1. NCBI lineage: Eukaryota > Metazoa > Chordata > Mammalia > Artiodactyla > Bovidae > Redunca > Redunca redunca. The sequence goes on along the minus strand of SJYQ01000647.1, from coordinate 2,209,922 downwards.
TCTCTGGTTCCTCCACCTTTTTGAAATTCATCTTGAACATCTGGAAGTTCATGGTTCATGTACTGTTGAAGCTAGGCCTGGAGAATTTTGAGCATTACTTTGCTAGTGTGTGAGATGAGTGCAATTGCACAGTAGTTTGAGCATTCTTTGGCATTTCCTTTTTTGGGGATTGGAATGAAAACTGACCTTTTCCAGTCCTGTGGCCACTGCTGAGTTTTCCAAATTTGCTGATAATGGTGGAGGGTTCTGACAAAATGTGGTCCACCAGAGAAGGGAATGGCAAACCACTTCAGTATTTTTGCCTTGAAAACCTCACGAACAGTATGAAAAGGCAAAAAGATAGGACACTGAAATAATGAACTCCCTGGGTTGGTTGGTGCCCAATATGCTACTGGACATCAGTGGAGAAATAACTCCAGAAAGAATGAAAAGACGGAGCCAAAGCAAAACAACACCCAGCTGTGGATATGACTGGTGACAGAAGCAAGGTCTGATGCTGCAAAAAGCAGTATTGCATAGGAACCTGGAATGTTAGGTCCATGAATCAAGGCAAATTGGAAGTAGTCAAACAGGAGATGGCCAAGAGTGAACATTGACATTTTAGGAAAGTCAGCAAACTAAAATGGACTGGAAATGGTGAAATTAACTCAGATGACCATTTTATCTACTACTGTGGGCAAGAATCCCTTAGAAGAAATGGAGTAGCCATCATAGTCAACAAGAGTCCAAAATGCAGTACTTGGATGCAATCTCAAAAACAACAGAATGATCTCTGTTTGTTTCCAAGGCAAACCATTCCATATCATGGTAATCCAAGTCTATGCCCCAACCAATAATGCTGAAGAAGCTGAAGTTGAACAGTTCTATGAAGACCTACAAGACCTTCTAGAACTAACACCCCAAAAACATCCTTTTCATTATAGGAGACTGGAATGCAAAAGTAGGAAGTCAAGAAATACCTGGAGTAATGGGCAAATTTGGCCTTGGAGTACAGAATGAAGCAGGGCAAAGGCTAACAGAGTTTTGCCAAGACAACACACTGGTCATAGCAACACCCTCTTCCAACAACACAAGAGAAGACTCTACACATGGACATCACCAGATGGTCAATACTGAAAAATCAGACTGATTATGTTCTTTGCAACCAAAGATGGAGCAGCTCTATACAGTCAGCAAAAACAAGACCAGGAGCTGACTGTGGCTCAGATCATGAACTCCTTAATACCAAATTCAGACTTAAATTGAAGAAAGTAGGGAAAACCACTAGACCATTCAGGTATGACATAAATCAAATCCCTTACAACTATATAGGGAAAGTGACAACTAGATTCAAGGGATTAGATCTGATAGAGTGCCTGAAGAACTATGGACAGAGGTTCATGAAGGGTACAGGAGACAGGGATCAAGAGCATCCCCAAGAAAAAGAATTGCAAAAAGGCATAATGGTTGTCTGAGGAGGCCTTACAAAGAGCTATGAAAAGAAGAGAAACAAAAGGCAAAGGAGAAAAGGAAAGATAAACCCATTTGAATGCAGAATATACCCATTTGAATGCAGAGTTCCAAAGAACAGCAAGGAGAGATAAGAAAGGCTTCCTCAGAGATCAATGCAAAGAAATAGAGGAAAACAATAGCATGGGAAAGACTAGAGATCTCTTCAAGAAAATTAGAGATACCAAGGGAAATTTTCATGAAAAGATGGGCACAATAAAGGACAGAAATGGTATGGACCAAACAGAAGCAGAAGATATTAAGAAGAGGTGGCAAGAATACACAGAAGAGCTGTACAAAAAAGATCTTCACGACTCAGATAACCATGGTGGTGTGATCACTCACCTAGAGCCAAACATCCTGGAATGTGAAGTCAAATGGGCCTTAGGAAGCATCACTACGAACAAAGCTAGTGGAGGTGATGGGATTCCAGTTGAGCTATTTCAAATCCTAAAAGATATCAATCTAATGACCTGTTAATCATTTTTATGGCTGCCCAATGTTAGTCCTAGGTGCGGTCAAGAAACTATTGCTCTGGGGTGTCTACACAGCGTATTTCCTGTGTGTTCACTGAAGGTGACTGTCCACACTGTAAGCCTAACATTTTGATGAAGCCTTGTTCCGACTGAGAAGGTAGGTCAGAGCAGTGAAGAGCAGCTCTATTAAAATCAACCAAATGATTCTGAATTTCTCCCTACTACAGAAGAATTAGATGAAAGTTTTAAAATGCCTGGGCTAATAAAAATCATCTACCAATCACTTTCCTTAATAAAGCAGTCAACAGTCTGTTAATATATTTTCTAGATAATAAAATAAAGCATTTTAAAGAGATACTATGAGAGATATTGTTGATCACAGCTATATTTTACTTGATTTAGCCCTTGGTTAGAAATTTATATCTTAATTTATTCTTATAGAAAAATACAATCCATTTTATGAGTTTCTAGAAATAAATTAAGGAGAAAAATAGACACTACCTGTTCCTAATTGTCTCCCTGGAAATGACAGTATTTGCCTGGGAGGATATACACACTTAATGTGTATGTAAGACTTCATTTCAAAATATATTTAATTTTTTTCTATCTCTCTTAATTTTCTAAGTGACTAGTAATAAACAAGCTAGTGATTACTTTAGTCATTTCTCCATCCAAGAATTTCATTAAAGAAACATGTGGCATGTCTTACAGTGGTACAAATACAAGGGAACTAGAAATCCAGGTTTACTTTTTAAACTATAAATGGTTGGCAACTGTTTCCTTTATAGTTATTGCAGGAGTAGGTCCAACATGAGTCCATATATAGCCCTTCTCTGGTCTGGTGGGAACTGTGGGAAATGGTGATGAACGTGACTTGAAATATTCAGAAGGTGCATGACAGACAAATTCCAAGTATTCCATCTTCCTTGGAAGATCCTCCTCTGGTCCTGGAAGGGAGCCACCATTTACATTTTTGAAGATATATATCATTTTCATAAAAATTAAAATTCCTAAACATTATGAGAAACTGGTCTGGTGCTAACCTGACATTAGTCCTTGAAATATATATTATTTTGAAGTTACTTCCTATCATTTTTTTCTGCTTTTAACTGCTTAAGGAAGATAGCCTTCTCTCCAAAATATAACTCAATATAGAAAGGACACTAAAAGTGATATTTAGCCTTATATAACGTCGACTATATGTCTGCTGCTGCTGTTGCTAAGTCACCTCAGTCGTGTCCGACTCTGTGCAACCCCATAGACGGCAGCCCACTAGGCTCCCCTGTCCCTGGGATTCTCCAGGCAAGAACACTGGAGTGGGTTGCCATTTCCTTCTCCAATGCATGAAAGTGAAAAATGAAAGTGAAGTCGCTCAGTCGTGTCCAACTCTCAGCAACGCCATGGACTGCAGCCCACCAGGCTCCTCTGTCCATGGGATTTTCCAGGCAAGAGTACTGGAGTGGGGTGCCATTGCCTTCTCCGCTACTATATGTCTACACCAATCTAAATGCTTGACAGATACATCAATTCTTTGAATCCTCACAGCAACCCTCTGAGTTAGGTACTATGATTATTCCCATTTTACATGAGGGAAAGAGGCATGAGAGATGAAGGAACGTGCCCAACATCACACAGCTAGTAAGCGGCTGTCCTGTGAACCCAGACAGTCTAGTTCCAGAGTCTGGGCTCCGAAAGTTTATGATATGTGGTCTCCTTCAGAACATTAGGAAGAGGAGGTGAGAGCGAAGCCCGAGAGGCGGTTCGGGCACATTACTGCCTCTGCTGACAATGTGATCTGATGGGACAGGTAAACAAAAGTTCACTCTTCCATGCACTTACAAGCGGAAGACTAAAACAGCTCGGCCATGTGTCAAAACTTGACACGCAGGTGAGAATAACAGTGATACTTTATCTGTCCTTCCGTCCTCTCAGAAAAATACCTTTTGTGTTTTCTCTTAGAATGAAAAAGTAATGTATGCTCATTATAGAAAGGTTGAAAAGTTTGGGGGTAATTTTAAAACTCTGAACACTTTCAAAATTCTATTTATCAATAACTTCTTGTGAGTCTATGTCAAGAATCAATTCTTTGGTGAGCCTTGAAATCAATGAGTACAGTGACTGCCATTTCAACCACCACCAACAATATAACAGGTTACAAATGGTCCAGGATGACGTGTGTGATATGTAGAGGAACATATGTTAAGAATTTGTAAGATGTTGAAACATAAACATGACAGTTCCTCTAGAAATTATTTTTAAGTAACTTTTTGTATGTTACCTAAATAGTTCTTCAGCAATCAATTCTTTTAATAGAGTTTAACCCTGGGTCACCCAGAAACATCTTTTCCACACAGCTTTTTAGTAGGTGCATACGGCCCCATAACTTAAAAAGACTGATAGCCTCAAACCCTAGCTTTATAAAATTTCATATTTTCTGTAAAATTATCTTTTTTGTACTTATGCTTCTTTGTTATGGACTGAATTGTATGCCTCCAAATTCATATGCTGAAGTCCTAATCCCTAATGTGGTAACATTTGGAGAGAGGGCATTTAGAGAGGTAATTAAGGTTAAATGAAGTTGCAAGGATGTAGCTCTCATCCAATAGAATTGGTGACCTTATAAGAAGAGGACGAGATGCTAGGAGTGCACGCACACAGAGGTAAGCTCATGTGAGGACACAACCAGAAAGTGGCTGTCCACAAGCCAGGCAGAGAGCTCTCACCAGAAACCGACCCTGACAGCACCTTGATCCTGGACTTGCAGCCTCCAGAACTGTGAGACAGGAAAATTCTGTTGTTTAGCCCATTCAGTTTGTTGTATTTTGTCATGGCGGCCCGAGCAGATGAATACACTTTCACATAATAACGGAGAATAAACTGGTTCAAGAACCTGTCCGTCCCTGTCTAACTCACCCACGATGTAGGACGCAGGGTCGAACTGGTCCCTGGGGCTAGCGAGAGTGGGAATGAGCCACGTCAGCGCTGCACTCTTCTCACAGTACTGGTCCTGGATGAAACCTCTGATCTGAGCATAGTAGGGTTTTCCATCTTGTTCATCAATTACAGAAACAACATCTCCAATTTGGTAATACACTCCCTGGGAGAAACAGAAGATAAGCCTATATTTAAAATAACAGAACGCTACAGGCGTGAACTGAAACTTCCTTCATATGAAAACAACAGTTTTCCAAGTGGTCAACAGAAGGTCTTTGAGATGGTCTGATGCGGCGACATTTACGTGGTTGTGATTGACGCCAATTCTAAAGCTGTTTCTTTCTTCTGTCTTCGGCTGCGCTGGGGTTTGGCTGCTGTGCTCTCCTCACTGGGGCCTGTGGGCTTTCTCTAGCTGTGGTGCACAGGCTCTCTCGTTGCAGCCAAAGGGCTTCTTGCGGTGGTGTGTGGGCTCAGTAGCTGCAGCGCATGGGCTCTCTAATTGTGGCTCACTGGCTTAGCTGCCCCTAGGCGTACGGGATCTTACTTCCCTGATCAGGGATCAAACCCGAGTCCCTTGCACTGGAAGGCAGATTCTCAGTCAATGAACCACCAGGGAAGTCCCTGAAGTTCATTTTTGAATAAAAAAATTTCACATACACATGATGACTTGCAGCTGGAGCAAACATTTGTTTATAAAAATAATTTTATATCACAATAGTACAATCCCTACTTTTTTCGCTAGAACCACTGCACTGGACAAAGTTAAGTGACTTGCTAAAAGCTACATGAGGCAGCACTGGAGCTGAGGCTCCTATACCAGCCTTTTATCAAAACAAATCCGCCTCTCTCTCCCTCACCATGGACTTCGGGAGCACCCAACCCTCACTACTGCCTCTCTCCTCTCACTTCTTGAAGGCCTTTTTGAACGTCTGTGCCCACTCCCATCTCTGTGTCAGGCTCCATCCCCTATTTGTCCAAATCCCTCCTCTCCCTCCTTAGCTGTCAGTGTTCTCAGGTTGACTAGGATGGCTCGTTGCCCTGGCTCCACACCACACATCTGTATTTTTAAAACAATTCCCATAATCTACATTAAAAAATACTTAAGATCCTCATATAATATTTCAATAGGCAACTTCCTCTCCCCACTCAGCTCTGGATGTTATATAATAGCCATGTATGGGGAAAAAGAGCTTAGAAAGAACAAGAAACACAATCACACCTTATACAGAGCAGCAAAGACCTTTAGACTAACCCAATATTTTAGTACCACCTTATGCCTTCCAGGTGGCTCAGGGGTGAAGAATCCACCTGCAATGCCGGAGATGGAGCTTCAGTCCCGGGGGGGGGGAAGACCCACTAGAGGAGCAAATAGCAAACCACTCCAGTACTCTTGCCTCGGAAATCTCACGGGCAGAGAAGCGTGGCAGGTTAGTCCATGGGGTCACAAAAGAGTTGGCTAAGTGACTAAACGACAACACAAATACAATACATTCAAATTTCCTTCAATAACTATGATGCTCACCTTGTAGAAGATTGATTCTGCAGTGATTATGGTGGAAACGGACTCAGGAGCTTTGATGGGCTATGGAAAAACAGAAGTAAAAATATTAGCACATTCATAGTGTCTGTGTGTGTGTGTAGTGTGTATGTATGTGTAGTGTGTATAGGCAAATTTCCAGCCACATATGAGTTCTGTAATCTGAGAAATACTAAAGTTGTTTGGTGACAAGAACTGCAGTGTTAAAAAAATAAACTCTTCTGAACATTGCGTTTAAGCATGGTCTGAATATTTCTGCTGTTATTTCCGTTACCTTTAGCTTAAAAATTGCTGAGAATCAAAGGATAAGCTCCTGATTATGTGGCTGATACCTAACAGAACCCTTCGCAGAGTTTTATTGCACATAACAATCTAATTAAAAAAAAGTATCTGTGGCTTTAATGGCCTGAGCACGAAAGAGGTGGAAATAACAAACAAGTCTCCTCAAAGACATTTTCCATCTCAACTTAACTATAGCTATGATAATATAATCAGAACTGGTTTTCTAACAAGTCTGAACCAAGGCCAAAGGAAGCTTTCTTGGGAGTTGCTAGTAATTTGCCACCACTCAATCATCATCGAAATTCCTTCTTAAGCTGTAATATACACTTTTATGCCACAACACAGTAACTATGCCTTCCCAAATATGTCTTGATATCCCTGAAGAAAGTGGTTGCCAGAGAAATTGATATTAAAACACTTTCAGAAAGCATATTCCACCGTACATAAGAGGAAAAGGGTGTTTAAGTGTGTACAACTATAATCAAGTATTCACATATTTTGTCTAGTCAATAATCATATTTTAGAAAACAAATTTATTAAAATCCTAAATAAATTAGAAGCAACTACTCTCAAGAAAGGGGCTTCCCTGGTGGCTCAGAGGTTAAAGCGTCTGCCTCCAATGCAGGAGACCCGGGTTCGATCCCTGAGTCAGGAAGATCCCCTGGAGAAGGCAGTGGTAACCCACTCCAGTATTCTTGCCTGGAGGATCCCATGGACAGAGAAGCCTGGTAGGCTACAGTCCATGCTGTCGCAAAGAGTCGGACACGACTGAATGACTTCCCTTTCCCTTTACTCTCACGAAAAAGAACCCACAATCTGCACAAGAGTATAATGCAAGGCCTCCCTGAGTTTTTTAAATGAATACACCCAACTTCAGAAAACGCCTCTACTGGTGAGTGAAGCGTTTCTGCTCTGAAAGCAGAGTACCATACTGAGGTTTAAAAAAAAAACCCAAAAACAGTATCGAATGCTTTGCCCAGTGTGTTTGACCACTGTCCCTTGTATTTACAAAACCAAAAATAAGCTTGCAGTTACCCCAGTACAAGTCTTTCAATGATCTATTTTCTTATAAAAGAGATAAAGAAGATTTAGTAAAACTTTTGATTCATATTCATCAAGTTGATCATTGTAAATCAGTAAGAAACATTTTTCTGGGGCTATATAACAAGCAAATACGGAACTGAATGAATTCCAGTGTTATTATTTACTTAAAGCTTTATGGAAAAGAAAAAAAAGACCATGCCCACACCAAGAACTGTAACTCCATCTCATCTTTTGCATAGAGAACCCAATAAAATGTGCTCAAGATTTAGGTTTCTTTTAGAATCATGTTTTATGTTCCCCAGGGGGAAAAAAAAACTAAAACAAGGAAAAGAGGATATCGTTAACTTTATAACAGTAAGCCTCCTAAAAGAGCTCCTTCCCTTTCTGAAAGCCTGGATCAGTCCCCAGAAAGCTACAGAAGAGCTGCCAAGAGCAGAGCCCAAGTTCAATGGTGAGAGATGAAGGCAGTGGTTGGTCACACTACACACAATGCCACAATTACAGTACAAGACACTATCCACAATCATCTTACATTTTTTAATTTAAAAATATGTCTTCTCCCTTTCCCTTTAGTGGAAACTTTCTTTTCAGCAGCTGGAGCAGATTTGTATTTAGTGTTTCTGAGCCGAGCAGACCTCCTGTGAATTTCCTGCTTACTCTGTTACATAAACAAAGAACAAAAAAAAGAGAAATAAAAAGTGTAGAAAGGTTGCTGTCCTGATACAACCATCTTACAAGGATCCCAGAGTATGCACTTTAAACGAACATTCAAAAATAAATTAAGAGTGCAACTTTTCTTTTCATGCTGGGTAATAATCAAACGAACTGGCTTAATTTAAAAACGGAGAGCCACAGGCAAACATCTCCAGAGACTCCAAAAAAGGTGTGAACTACTTGTAAAAGGGCAACGGGCAGCAAGAGGAGTCGTTCTCTGCCAAGGTAAGCCCATTCATCGGTTGCATTTATAACACAGAAGTCCTTAAAAATTCAACTCTCCTAAGCCAGAGAATGGGTGTGGTATGCCACCTCCTGCAATGGAACAATTATGTTACTACTGAAAATAAGCTGATACTCTTAATAACATGACATTATGACAAAGTCAACTTTATTAACAGGGAAAGAGGTCCAGAAGCCATGACCCCGTAGACATCTCTGTGTAAACCTAAGTACCCTGAGATGTCCGGTTGCTACCCAAAGTATCACCGGGGAGGGATTTCTGAGGGGTTTTTCCTCTTCCTGCTTCTTTAGACTTTAAACTTCTGAAGAGAAAAGGTGCTGAGAAGGGGCCAAACCAACGACGACCTTCTCGTCGCGGACGGGAGGGGGCGGCCAGGCCCAGTCGGCCGGGAGGGCGCCGCGTCGGCCTCCGCCCACGGGAGGGGCCGCAGGGGCTCACCTGCTTGCCGCCCCCGCCCCCGTTGCTCTGCGGAGGGGCGGCCGAGGTGCTGGCGAAGGTCGCGGCGCCGAAGCCACCGCCTGCGCCGCCGCCGCCGCCGCCCCCTGTGCCGCCGGCCACCCCCGGGCAGGAGCCCCCGCCGCCTGCGCCGCCCCGGCCTGAGCAGTGGTGGCAGAGGATCTCCCCCTGCGGGCCCTTCTTCCACATGGAGGACGACGTGGTCTTGCAGACGCTGCAGGTGGGCTTCAGGCCCAGCGGCATGGTGGCCGGCTCGGGCGGCCCCCGCGGGCGCAGCGACACGGGAATGGCG